>JAACJT020000003.1:0-87411 GCA_009936485.2 Gymnarchus niloticus
TGGAATCAGGTGTGGCTCCTGCTTGGTTGGAATGAAAACCTGCACCCACACCGGCCCTTTGCGGATGAGATTGGACATCCCTACATTATGAGGTCTGAGTGGATGATTGGACTTTAACCTGTCCTTTTGAATTTAGCAGCACTCTGGTTCCTTTTTGTAGGATCTGGTACCTGGTCACGTGGTACGTGATAGGTATACAGAGGAGGGATGGCACTCAGACACTTCACTGATGCATTCCTCTCACGGTGCTCAAAATTCATGTTTCATTTTAGGCACACCTTTGCTACCAGGCTAATTATGCAAGTCCTACTTAGGCCAGGAAGATGGTTTAAGTTCATGCAGGTCTGTACCTAGCACGTTTTCATTTCATTTCAGGTTAATGTTTAGTCAAGAAAATCGGTAATCTACTCTACTGGAAGAAATAACGTTTAGCTACACAGACATACCACTAGGCTGATTAATGTCCAAGTCTTGTTCCCACATCTCTATTATTATGGAGCTTCTGGCTTCTGGCTGGAAGGCCATGATCAGGACAAACCCAGGGTTCAACATTAGAGATGCCAAAACAGAACAGAGGAAACAGACAAACCTGAGAACGGGCTTTTTTTTCCAAAAATATGTCAGGCAGCCGTGGGCGTCTGACATTTTTTGACATTTATTCAAAGTGCGGGCAGTTGGCGAATGATCTAGGGACCCTAATGGTAAATGTCATTTGGTGTCAATGGTATGACAATATCTGTTGGTACTAGAGAAGCTCTGGTCACTAGCATTGGGAACCAAAAATCAAAGTCAAGAGGACACTGTAAGAAGTATCGGGGTGCAACCCCCAGCAATTCTCAGTACGAGAAACAGGAACACCTAGAACCTAACACAGTGTTATTTTAAAGCACCCTGGGCCCAGTAACCCTTCCGTAATGTGTCTCCCATTCTTTATTTCATGGGGTCAGCACCCTACACTTAAGACAGAGTAGAGTTTCCATCAGCTCACAATCTGACTCCTAATCTAATTTCTTAAAAGTATATGGAGGTCCCACAAAAGACTTACAAAGTAGTGCAGACAAGTATATGTCTAATAATAGGTACTCAGACTCAGAGACCCAGTCCCTTGGAGGGACCACCAGCACAATTGAGGACGGCTGTAACTGGGACATGGAGAGGTTATGAAGTGACGAGCCCTGTTCAATGACATTGAGAAACTTCACTCGGGGAAAGGGGCCTGCTGAATCCTCTCACCCACTCGGCCGCGTGGGCACACCGTGCGAGGCCCGTCACTAGGGCCGGAGGAGCCGCGCTTGTGTTAAATGTGCGTCCGTGGCCTCTCTCCTCTGTGACATCTTGTTATAATTGTTTCCTTCCTCAATGACGGATTGATAAGTGGTGCCTTCACACAAATGACAGGCAGTTCCCTGTGGGGTACTGAGGCACTCTGGGTAACCCTCAGCTGATGTTCCTGTGAGGTGGGGGGGTTTACTGTCAGTCACACTGGCTTAGTGACAGATGAAACTCCCTTCCCAGGTTTCAAACCCTCGTGAATATGTGCATGGGGCTGTAGGACACGTGTCGTAACAATGCGACTGCAATGACACAATAACGCATGGCCTGCAGTCAATAACAGGCAATTAATCGCACAAACTGATATTACTAATATATAATAAATGCTGTAAAACACATGCTTTGTATTTGACTTTACCGCCAACTGAAACGTCTGTAAAATTCAAAAGCACGTGCGAAGCATCCTTCTAATAAATCCTAAAATGTTACAGCACTGATGAGAAATAAAAATTGATTTTCAGTCCTTCAGTGTCAATTTTGTGTTTTTCCCTCATTACTTACTGTATCGTGGCCTGGTTGTGTTCTGAAACGCAGCACCCTATGTTCAGCTTTGCGTATGATAACAAGAAGAGCTGAACCTGTGAGCCCTTCAGCGTACTGGACCAGCATGCTGAACAGCTGCCTCCTGGTGTCCTGCAGTCAAACCTGGTGCACATCACTGCTGTCTCTGGAAGGGTTAGCACTGAAAGGTTTCAGAGGGCAAACAGGGCCTGCATAATGTTAACAGAATACAAGATTATATACCCAAGGTCATAGGTGTAGATCTAGGCAGAGATGGTAGGAACATGTGCTCACAAAATTCAAGGAAAGCTGAAAAGATACATACCAAGTTTTACACGTGTAACTGAAGCATCCATCTTCGAAATCACTTACCGTATGCAGGGTCACAGGGAAGCCTAACCCAGTCAGCCTAGGGCACAATGCAGGACCCTGGATGGGGTCCTGACCCACTGTAGGGCAGAGTCACACTCTATGGACAATTTAGAAACACAAAATATCCTACATCTCATGTCTATGAATGGTGGGAGGAAACCTGTGAGGCACAGGGAGAACATGCAAACTCCATACACATAGGGAACAGGGAGGATTTGAATCCCCACCGACCAATGTGGAAGGAAACAGTGCTAAACACTAAGCCACTGCACTGTAACTGAAGCAAACATTTTAGTTTCCTATTAACTTTCTGGCCAAATCTATGTTCCTGCCCAGTGGTTCATTCACTCTCGCAGTAACATTTTTCTCTGTCACTGGGGACATTGTATGCAAATTTACATGTAGCAAAATCTGATGGATATAATACCACTCAGTTTGCCTAGTAATGATGCTGAAAAATAACAGAATTATTAAATATATCTGTCTTAAACACAAGCTTGAGTTAGAGGTTGTCAAACTGATCGCACTTCAAATTCAGAGACATCCTGACTTTATACTATAGTTTCTGCTATATGTCCATAATCTTCACAAAGAGATATGAAGGAAACATTAATGTTAATGCAGTGTTTATGATGTTGCGTCAATAAAAACAAAAGCATTTATATTTCTATCACCAGCAAAAATAGCAGCTGGCTAAATTAACTACAGATAATTTCCCAAAGGGTTGGTGTGATATCAATAACAACAAAGTGTTACACATTATCCACATTCTATTTGTACTTGGTCTTTGTGATTTTCTATGTGTTAAAGCCGATTTGCAGTTTCAATTTCAAACAGACTTCTGAATTAGTTTGCAGGGGCTGAGAATGAGTTTGGATTGGATGATGAGAGGAATGGCCTGCCCAGAGGGTCACTTCCATCATGAACTGGCAGCCAGTCCACTCTCTGCAGATCTTCTCACATACCCTCGGGCTACAAAGGGACATAGACTCCACCAGCAGTGTGGGGCTGCAGCGTGACTAGCCACTTCTGTATCCCGGCTGCCTCGGAAGCCCGATCTTCGTCAGAGTCAGGCATATTAAGACATTGAGCTCCAAAGATGCAGGTGAATCACAAATACACAAATATTTTGCAAGAATATTGCACATTTTGGTGGATCAGTCTCTCCTGTACCTTGAGATGGACTGGCATCCAGCCCAGGCTGTACACAGCCTTGATCCCTATGCTGCATGGGGGAGGCTCCACCCCCCCCAACCAACTCTAAGCAGCTGGAAGCTAATGGCTGTTTTATAGGCTATACTAACAAAACCCAATCTTTCAAATTGGGCATAAAATGTATCAAATCAGCAGTTAGAAAATGGATGGATGGATGGATGGATGGATGGATGGATGGATGGATGGATGGATGGATGGATGGATGGATATCTCCTATGACTCAGAAGAGTATGTGTCCAGGACTCCTTCAATCATCCTTGTCAGTTCTTATTGTCTGTTTGCTGACTAAGTGATAATAAAAACTGGGTAGATGCAGATTGTCAGAGAACAGTGTGAGGAGGCCATCTCTATGCAAGCCTCTGCCTGTCAGCACAGGCATACTACCTGGCTCCACAGAGTTTAGGACACGTTGTTTGTTACAGCAGACAAGTGGCAGAAGGCTGTGGTATGAATAGATCTTAGGTGTAGTGGCAGTAAAAAGACAGGGGCATTCTGTCCACATGCTTGAAAAGTGGGAATGGACAGCAGATGGCTGGTGGTCTAACCTGAGGTTGGAGTCATAGAGGTCTGGAAGACCTCGGCTTTATTTACCAGGTCTCTTCGAGAGCTAACCAAGCACTAAGCAACAGCCTCCCAGCCTCTTTGCCTGGAGAAAACAGGTTATTAACCGTTGAGGGCTTGTGTAAAGGTGCAGGCATGAGAATGCACGCCCCCATCGCCTCACACTCAGGAGGAGCTCAAAGAACTACTCCACAGTGCAGTCTAAATTACTTCCGTATGAGCATTATAAGCATCCGCTTATCAAGATTATGAAGCCTGCAGGATCTCACAGGAGAATGCATCTCAGGATACAGGTCCAGTTCCTGCAGGAGAATCATCTCGCAAGATATAAATTACCTGTTATATGGTACATGGTCCTCAGGGTGATCATATACCAAAGAGAATCATGTGATAATAAGCACCGTTTTAGAGACAACACTCTGATCCATCTTGGACTGGTTTACCATATATTGACCCGGGTCTGATTTGTACCTGTCTGATGAAAAGAGTTTTCACTGGGTTAGGCTGTCAGTCTATTGCAGGACACACATACAATCATACACTGTAGACAATTAGTCGAACTGCATGAAAGAACCAAAGTAGACTGAGGAAACCCATGTGATACAATGGGAACATGCAAACTCCACACACACACACACACACACACACACACACACACACACACACACACACACACACACACACAGCAGAGGTGGGATTTGAACCCCTAACCCAGTGGTGGAGGTGTGAGACAGTAGTGCTATACAATGTGCGACCACAATTCCAACAAGGGGAATTTATGGTAATTGGACAGAATAATTAGTTTTTAACCAATGTCTATTTCTTTAGGGAAACACACACGTTTTGATAAGGTGCACGTTTGTTTATTCATTCATTCAATATGTCAAAACAGTTTACTGAAGAAAGAAACATTCGACGTATGGAGCAGAATGTAAGTTCATTTTGAACAAATAGAATAATGGCAACAGATTGCAACAGCCAGCATTTTTACTGGCCGTCACAGTATCTCGCTTAAATAAAAAAACACTGTTTCATCGACGTCTTACATCCAGGGTCACTTGGAGCTTCGGCAGGAGAGAGTTCTTTGTTGTATCTACATGAGTTAATGCATGTATTTGCAGTGATGCTATCTGTGCTATTAGAAAATACATGTCGGTAGATGGCAAAAAAATACATTGTGGGAGCACGTTCAGGTCAAATTACTGTGCCGTCTTGTTAAAGAATATCAGTCCCATCCAGGTTAAAGGAACAGGTTTGAACTTATTTTATTTTTGTTAACATAAACTTGCGCTTTTTGCTGTCTGCGTCACTTCCGGGCTAGTGTTTCGTTCTCTGAGTTGGCACCTGCTGGGCACGGCTGTTAATTAAACGTCGGGGTATCCCAGTATTCGTTTTCTTTTTTCCTCTGCTCTATTATGTTTTCCTAAAAATGAATCATACATCACCCATGTATCCGTTCTTGGGACGTGCTCTTAACACGCCATCATATCCCAGATGCTAAAGGCGCTTGTCAATTACGGCTCCCCATCACGCACCCTTCTTTTGAAGAGTGTTTGAGAGTCTCCCCTCTGAATGGTGTCTCTCCGGTTGTTTGAGGGAGATTACCTGCAATGACGGTGAAGACTTCCTTCCAGCCCGAGGCATGTCCTGGACGGAGGTCTATAACTGGTTGTGACCATGCCCGTGGGGAGTGCAGCAGTTGTTCTTAAATAAGCGTTTGAGGGGGGCAATATGGCAGCTATCATGGGGGTCTACAGCCAGGGAACAAGATGATACAAGGAAGGAGAAAGACACCACTGCCGGACATCCATGCACATTGAGGCAAACCAGGTGCATTGAATAATAAAAATTTCACGTATGGTGAAATAAAATGTATGGAGAGCATCGTCTACGGAGTTACATAGAACGTCCTGCTCTGCAGTATGGGTATATACAAAGGAAGAGAAGCTTATAAATATTACCTTCAGTAACGAATGATTCGAAAATAGATTCATGTAAGTTGAGCTGAGCCTTGGTAACCACTAGAGGGGGCTAAGCAAGACAGCACATTATTGAATGGCCACCAAAGTGATTCATTCTCAGCTGCACCAGCCGTTACCCTGAACGACTGAATGACTCCATTTACACAAATGTGTGGTTTGTAGCTACCCACGATTCATCCTATGCAGCAATCACCAGCATCAGTTGTAATATCACACCGTACACCTGGAAAAACTAGGTGTTAAAAATTGGTGGTATCTTCGGCTCCTTTTTCTATTCCTTGTTTATACGGCTCCATAATCAATAAACAATATTCATAAATTGGGGACGGTCAAATTTACAACAGACATCATCTCCATGATGGTAAACAACGTGAAAGTACAAAAATACACCGCAAGGTGGCAGTATGTCCCTACATATTCGTGACATCTGAGGTTTATTACATATTGCTACATTGTCCTTCATCCCATCCCACGAGTATGTTACAGTTTATATCAACAATTTTTAACCCAATATTGTCAGGGAAAATACACTCTAAGGGTCTTCACCTTTTACACCCATTTTACACGAGAGATTTTTCTTTTAAAGCCCAGCAGAACTCATACGAGTCAAATGAGGACCTCAGCCGTGCTGTCATGTGCCAGTAGGCCCTGGTGGAATGAGGCAGAAGGACATGCCACAATGTTTCAAAAACACTCCGAGAGACACGTCTTCAGAAAGTATCCACTAGTGCTACTGCCGAAGTGCGCTATCTGTACCACCGAGGCGGTTTTCCGCGGCTTCTGTCCAGCACCTTAGTGATCCAGAGGGGGGAATACAGAAGAAGGGGGCTGCTCACAGCAGCAAGGCACATAATGGGTCCAGTGAGAAGTAGCACTCAAATAAAAATGCGGAAAAACTAAATACATGTATATCTTCTTTTCTATTCTATACTCATAGTTTGAGGGCAAGTAGATTTTAGAAAAATGATGAATTACCAACGGCTTATTACTATTATTCAGCTAATTATATCTGCCGCCTCTTCCCTCAGACAGCTGATTTATTAGATAGACTTGACTGGAGGGGCCACATCTAAATAGTCTGAAATTTTCACCGAAACCTCTTTATGCACTAATACAGTATATTTGAGCATTAAGGCATTACTAAGACGCTGCAGAAGTTTTCTTAATGGAGTCTCTCGATATCGTTATTTTACTGTAATGGTGGATTCTGTGTACTGCACGATACACCCTTGTGTCTAAATAGTAAAATGATTAATTATTCTTACAATTAGATCCTGACTTCAAGATCTCGTTCCAGTCTCCTATTGTTACACATGCAATGCATACAATAACGCACCCGTTCACGCTGGCTGTCGCCCGCACTTCTGCTTTACTCCCGGGAGTTAATCGCGATCACCCCCTAGTGGTTAGTCTGCAAAAGGCGACTGCACTCTGGTCTCCAGTATCTGCCCGATAGGAACAGCGCTGAACGCTACGCTTCTCATACTCTGACGCAACCTGTGAGTGCTGACTGATTCATAAGGTCATTTTTTCTGTACTGCGTTTTCAATGGGCGATAGTCTGGGGTAGTATCATGTGAGACAATCAGTGCCGTGCCCTCCCAAATACAGATATTGGTCTCAAGGCACAGACATACACGCCAACCCTTGGCCTCAAAATCATGTCTGTTTACTATAACTGCTTATCTAATGCAGAGTCACAGTAGGCTTTGGGCCTAACCCAGAATGTACAGGGACACCCTGCACGATGTGTCACTGCAAGTTATTCTGTTATAACCGCTGTTTTTCAGACATTAAGACTGGCAGAAATTTTCAGCGTGCAGTACTTTTTACAGGCAAGTCTCCTCTCTGTGAAAGGCTGTCAAAACAATTTTCCCGTTCTGTTCTTTCCCCAGAAGTAGGCCGGACTTCCTCTCAGAGTGCCCCCTCGGCACCGTGAGCGGGGTCCCGGATGCCAGGCCTCCTGTTAGCCTTGTATCTCCTCAGTAGGAAGCCGGCTAGGGGTAGCAGGAGAAGCAGCAGCATCAGGATACAGCCGAGCACCGTCCCGATGATGGCGGCGGTCGTGGGCAGGCCGCCATTCGGGGGCTCGTACCGCGCACAGGAGCTCTGGGTGGGGTTGCTGGAGCCCGCATGGTTGACGGCCTCCACGCACACCCTGGCACCGGGCTCCAGATCTGGCAGCAAGATCCTCCTGTCCATTGCCGAGGCTTTCAATAGCTGGCGCTGCCCATCCAGGATCCTGTAGTGAGTTACAGCAGATGGAGGCGCGCACCAGTGCACCTCCACCTGTGAGCCCTCCGTAGTCAGATGCAGCAGGGTGGGGGCGTCTGGGGTCTCGTACAGCCCGCTCTCCCCAGGGCACCTGCAGCCGTTAAGCTCGGAGAGAGCCACGCAAGGGACCTGCTGGTCCCGGCAGTGGTCATAGTCACAGGGTGGAGGCGGAGACCCAGTGTAGTTCTCGGGGTCGTCTGTTGGCTCGGTGTAATCATCGTCGCTCTCACCTGCTGTGTTCTTTGGCATCACTACCGGTTCTTCCTCTCCTACCGTTAGGGTATAGGCTGAGTGGCATCTGAACGAGGTGAGGAAGAGGAGCAAGAGGAAAGCTGACAAAGTCCAGCTGGGCTCCATGGTACCTGCAGACATCCCAGTAAATATGTGAGGAGGGGGTGTGCGTGCGTGGGGCCGGCGTGTTCTCGGCGTGCTCCTTTGGGTTACCTGCTGCAGCCCAAAGATGTGGTTTAAGTGAATTGGCATCTCTGAAATCCGTGTGATAATTATCTGTGCCTTTTTTTTTCCCGCGTTTTTGTTCGAGTCGTGAAGTGCTGACTTGCTAAACAAACGATGAGAAAAAGACTTTAACTGGCCCCATTATTATCAGAGCCTCAGAGAATGGAGCATTATTAAATTGCTTTTCATCTGAAAAATAGACATGTTCAGAGATGCGCTGTTTTCCTTGTCAGCTTGTGAAAAACTGAAAGCTAGATTTCAGACATCCTGAATGAAAACAACAAAATCCATTGTGGGCCAATGACATGGCAAGGCCCCCGAGATGTGAAGGAATATACATTCTGCTTGTGAGTAATTCAAGATCACACTGCTCTACCTTACCATAAAAATTCCGTTTGTAATGTTTACCCAGAATGCACCAGCCTCCATCAATGGCTACCCATCCTCCTGAGCTCAGTGCTAGTCGAGGCTGCAGAAATTTAACAAGCCCCGCCAGGGCCTGCTTGGGCAGCAAAAACTATTCCAATTAAATTTCCTCATGTCATAAAAAGCATTTGTTTTTCCAGCATCTCATGGCAGCCCTTTGTGTTTTAAGCTCATTGTTACTTTAACACAAATCATCCAAATTGTTTTATTTTGACTTACATCTTCTAATTAAAATCATGCCTCATTCGGTTTCCACTTCCCTCAGAACACATTTTCTAACTTTAGCCAACTCCCTGCCGTGCCACAAAACCCGCCAGATAAAATAATCTGAGATGACACGGGTTGTTAAAAGCAGGGTTCTTCGCTCGGTGCCAGGTGGACCCAGTTTACGTTATCGGTTATCTGACCCAGGTATTTAAAAACACCATTCTGTGCCAAGACTGCACCATTACACGTTAGATCATTCCAGAGAGAAACGCCATTTAATCTCCACGAATGAGTACCTGTCATTAAGTGGCCCTGACCAATAAGGGCAGAGCCAGGATGTGTTTTCTTAACGAGCCAGGTGCTCACAGATTAGGCCTATTTTACCGAATACCTCCAGCCATTAGGGACACCATCTCACTCTTGACACTGACTGACTACCTGATCAGATAAACAACCATGGACAAAACGTGGAAATGACTACAGAGCCCTGCTACCGTATGGGTCAGCAGTGTGAAAATATGATTACTATCAGCTGTTCTCACAGCCTACCTATAGCCTCACTGGCTGGTATGTTATATGATTCCGGCATTCCGTATTTTAATATGTAAAGATCTGGATTATTTACAGTTATTCAAGGAATCAAATTTAAAGTTTACATTTGAAAACATTTCTATCCAAGTGAGATACAAGATGTCAAATATTGGAAAAAAGTTACATAAATACGTTAATATGCATGCTAGAGGGCAATTTTGGGGGTAACAATCTTATTTAATTTGTGAACAAAAGTGATAAAGCAATGCCTTACAATCATTTTTCAGAAACAATTGTTCAGCTTTGAAAGAATCTAAAGGTTTTTTTGCCTGCAAACAAAAATAAAGTGTTGAACTCCTTTTCAAAAGTTGTAGGTCTTCGCAGTTCAGCAAGTGAGATTAAAAAGGAACCCCAACGTGTTCATGAGCAGAATGGACCCGAACACACGGCACTCTGTTTGGAACCCATCAGATACAAGGCTGGTGATACTGACAGAACCAACCTCAGCAGGGTCCCTGCGTAAGGAGAAAGAACGCCAGAGGAATGTGAAGGAACGGCTCCAGTGACGGGGTGTGACTGCACTGAGCTGCGAGGGGCTCAGCGCCTCATGACTGAACGTGTGGAAAATTGGGTACGCAAAGCTGTGTGAGGCAACCGACGTGCGCTGAAGTACGTCTTTCGGGAAACCACTCACCTGAACGGCTGATTGTTCCAGGTCTCCTCTAGAACCCTCTTTTGGCTTACTTCCCCTCCTC
The DNA here is from genome assembly GCA_009936485.2 of Gymnarchus niloticus. Taxonomy (NCBI): domain Eukaryota; kingdom Metazoa; phylum Chordata; class Actinopteri; order Osteoglossiformes; family Gymnarchidae; genus Gymnarchus; species Gymnarchus niloticus. Next base: position 10,612 of record JAACJT020000003.1, read on the forward strand.
TCTTTTCTTCTTTCTCTCTGCAGTTCTTTCCTCTTCAGCCCTTTAACTGGGCCCTTGTTTTATAAACTCCCCACAAGAGCAGCCCCCTCCTTCTGCCTGCCCACCCCAGTGCCTCCCTCCTCTTTCCACTCCAGCCCCCCCCCCCCCCCACCACTCCAGTTTCAGCCACATGAGCCCGTACTTGCGTGTATTTGCAGATCTGTGAGTCAAACACTGGCGCGTTCTGCCGGAAAACCACGTAAACCTCACGTTTCTGTCCGAGAGGCGGACTCTTGATGTTAACGGGGGAGGGAAGTCATAACATCATAAGGCGAACAGTGCTAGACGCAGCCCAGGTGAGTGGGTTGTGTGGGGGGGTGCGTCGCCCACGACTTCAGCTGGAAGATGTACCACTCACTCTTTCCAAGAAGTACCACCCATGGTGCCTCACCCTCACTTTGTGTAGAATTCAGGACCGAGGAGTAAACTATCAGTGAAGCCCGCGTCAGTGTGTCGCAGATATGCTATGGTTCTGGGGACACACCCACCTGCTAGGAATCGTCCAGCAAAGAAGTCACAGAACTGGGATGAGCTGTGGGTCTGTAGACAGACACGTGAAACAGTGTGGGGGAGAAAGAGGGAGAGAGAGACAAAAGGAGAAAGGGTAGAGACGGGGGAGGGGGAGAGAGATGGGGAGGGAGAGAGAGAGAGAGAGAGAGAGAGAAAAGGGTTATTCACATGTCATCGAAGCAGGAGAATGGGAAACAAACAGAGGTCTGTGTGAACGAGAACATCAGATGAATGAAAATGTGGAATGAAGAATAAAGACAACCCAGTAGAGGCAGACAGAAAGCCACAGTAGATTGGAAGACCACATGTGTGGAATACCATGTCAGGTTGAACTCTGATTGGTGATTTTATTGCAGGTCAAAGGTCACTCCCGCCCTTACCCCCTGGGTGGGAGTGACAAGCCCAGACTTTCCCTGGGCGGGAAAGTCTGGGCTTGCCTCACCACTGTCAATAACTGTCTCTTTCCTGCTTCTGACATGACACCCACACAGTTTCATCCACCCCCAGTCTCTGAAATCCATCCTTACCAAATCACTTTTCTTCTCTACCAACCTGTCCTCACCCTGCCCCATTTCCGCAGCGCAATGGGATTCTCGGCATGAAGGTCGGTCCTGCGTATGTGCTTTGCGAAACATCTGCTACCAGTTAATCTGCCGTATAAGGGAACTGAGGCTTGGACTGTCAAACAGCTGTCTGTGAAAAACAGAAAACAAGATGTAGCTTGGTGGGCTTCCCAGGAATTGAAAGCCCCCAGGACCAAAGATGACAACTGGAATGCAACTGTCTGCAATCTGCATGTTTCTAAGAGTGTATTTGTGTATGTGTGTGTGGGTGTTTGTTTTCCCCTTTACCTCTCATGGCTGATCACCAGCATACCTGTTTCCATCTGAATGTACAGTTCATTGTGGCATTAGCCATGGGATCTTTGCGTGTGTGTGTGTGTGTGTGTGTGTGTGTGTGTGTGTGTGTGTGTGTGTGTGTGTGTGTGGGGAATCCTTGGCTCATTAGAAAACATTGCAGTGGCAGAAGGTAATCAGAGAGGAATGATGCGGATCAACCAGGGAAACCATGGTCAATCAGAGCCACTGGACTGTATTACTGGGGCAAGGGAGGAAACAAAGGACTCTGTTGTTCATCTCAGCAGAAACTTCAAGCTGTGGCCAATCAGAGCCACCAGCCAGTACCACTGGGGTGGGGGAGAAACAGCAGGAGTCATCTCAGCAAAAACTTCACCTCAGGCTGACTCAGCAGAGTGTTCAAAACTCAAGACTGAGGGAATGTTTACTTTCTAGCATAAACATCGTCTGGAGGATTGGGATTCTCAGTGTTCTCCAACAGGCTCTATGCTCCACAAAGTGTTACCATCAAGGGAAAAAAACCTGAATGACCTGAAATGCACCGGCCGGGGGGACCAGCTGTGGACATCTCAAGGCCGAGCACACGGACTGTCTTCGCGGCCTGGCAGGATGAGACAGCCTGGCAATCACACCCTTTGGTGTGGAATGTAAGCAGATTGCTTGGCTGGCTGAGAAGTGACCTTGATTGTATGGCGTCATCTTTATGGTATGTTGTCCCAGAAAGGTGCATCTCCCAAAGAACCAATGCAACAATGTAAAGTCAGACTCATTTTACACTGCATATGGTTTGCTCTGGGTGGGCATGGTGCCTCACACCCCGAGGGTTGTGGGTTCGAGTTCCACCTCTGCTCTGTGTTCATAGAGATTGCGTGTTCTCCCTGTACTCTGTGGGGTTCTTCTGGGTATGCTGTTTTCCTCCCCCAGTCCAAAGAGATGTTATTTACTTTAACTGGCATCTCTATATTGCCCGTTGTGCATGTCTGCATGCAGGTGTCCTGCAATGGACTGGCATCCCATCCAGAGTGTACCACGGCTGTGTGCCCTACACTGCCAGGGAAAGGCTTCGGGCCCCAACTTCAACTAAGGAAGAACATAGGATAGGCAGTCAGTGGCATCACAAACCGAGGATTAGTCTTTATGCGACTACAAAGCGGTCACTGCTGGCCGTTTACTAGTGAGATCAGGTCAGGTCAGGTCAGGGAACCGTTCAGGTCAGCTGGTCAGTCACTTCTGCACCTTCTGAGCGTTGCTGTTACACTGATAGGTTAAGTTGGTGTCTTCATGCAAATAAAAAGTATCTTGTAAGAAAATAAAGTTTCCAGCACCCATAGAAGATGTTCCACTGAATATTGTGCGACATTGGTGTGTGTATAAAAATTATTTACTCATCACAAAGCCCTCTTGAGTCCTGCTGGCTCTAGGAGTCTCATTCCAAGCACTTGCAGTAGGGGGGCTTTTCCGGTCTCTAATAAAAGCTGGCTCAGACTCGATCCTGACTGTGACTCCGCCAGCTTTGGTTTAGGAGTTTCGCGGCGCACCTGGTAAACTGGAATCGGAGTCATCGCTGAGTCAGCAGCTGAGGCCTGGCTAAGATATGTTGTCCTTGTACTGTCAGCATGTGACTACAGCGTGTTGAATTTCTCCGTCAGGGAGACGTCACGGTGAAGTCAGGATGACATAGAGCCATTTCATGTGTAGGAAGAGGTCATCACCGACCCCGTGGAAGAATGAGCGCAAGCCAAGTCGGTCGTGTCTCTCCGCGGACTTCAGTTTTTGGCCGCGTTATGTTTGATTATCCGTCCTGCTGCGCTCGACTCTCACTGCCTGATGGCCTTGCTGATGTCTTCTTTCCAATTACCCTCACAGTCACTTTTTCACAGTGAATTGCGTTCAGCCAGAACATGCGGCATAAACAATGCCGGGGAACCGTGGAGGAGCAAAGGAATCTGTGGCTTAACCTTCCCCCCAAATTGCACATTTGGCTCAAGAACTGAAAGTTGGAGTGTGAATTAATCTGAATTGGCTTCCACCCCCCTCCCCCACAGCTGTTGTTTTCACAGCGTAGATACTGTTGATAAAGAAGGTTAGCTTTAGAGCTGGGATATGCAATCATGACAAGACCTTAAAGGGGGGTGTTCAGGTCAATGCAAAGCAGCTTGGTGAGTACAGGGTTAAAAATTGCAGTATATTATGGGAGAGTAGCTTTGTATGAGTAATATTCTGAATCTGATGTAGCTCAAAGTTCATGGTCATCCAGGAATCAACCTCCTATCCAGATCTCCTGCATTCCTTAGGTCTGCAAATCACTATTGCCACATTCCGAAAAAATTTTTGCTTATTTTTGACTCTTGACATTGCTGCATTCTTCCACGACTGGAATTAAAACTTTTGTAGGTTGAGAGGACTGTAATCCCCCCACTTATATGTTGCTCAGCAATTGGGTGCGGCAAAAATGGGGAGACTGTGAACAGCACGGTGGAGGGACCTCCACCCGCATGACATAATCGAGAGAGAGCAACATTTCCTGTGCAGTCCGAGGCTGATGGTGTTTTGTAGGGCAAGAAAACTGCTATCTGTGAGTGACTGTAGGCTCATTCATTTATAGCAGGGCTTGGCCACTCCTGGTTGTGTGTCTGCCTGTGACTCAGAGACAAAACAAGAATTTATAAACCCATCGTAAACAGTGAAGTCAACTAGGTAAAGGGGCTTAAATAAGCAATATAAAAAGCAAAAGGAATAAGGAATAAATCATAAAGTTGAAAACTATGAATTTTGGGGGGATGGGGTTTGGAGCCTATCCCAGGCAGCACAGGATACAAGACAGGAAAAAACTCTGAATTCCACTGTCCTTCACAGCAGGGCATGCATTAATGTGGTACCTGCACACATTCACATCATAAATACGGTACCTGCGCACATTCACATCATAAATACGGTACCTGCGCACATTCTCATCATAAATACGGTACCTGCACACATTCTCATCATAAATACGGTACCTGCGCACATTCTCATCATAAATACGGTACCTGCGCACATTCTTCATAGAGCAGCCCACACCATGAAGTACTTCACTGGGAAAACACTGGGGGACCTGACAGGATGACATTTTCATGGAATCAAAACAGCCTCCTTCTGACAGTGAGGGTGGTGCACGCTCAGATTACAGCAAATTCCATGATCAAAGTGACCTTACACTCGGTGTTATGAGTGTCAAGACACCATCGCTGATCAGGTAAGCAGAGGAGCCTGATGAACAACCATTTGTAGGTTACATCCTAGAATTAGGGGCAGATTGTGTTCGTGTTCCTTTCTGGAAATAATCACAAAACGTAGTTATTGATAGACCTTTGACCTCAGTAATAATGTAGAAAATGATCATCTAATGATGCATTCCTCTGAGTGATTCTAACTATAAACATGATTTTTTTACATTTTTTTTATACACCATCACAAAAAAAGTTTGTTTTTATCTCAGTCGTTTGAATAATTACTGTTTGTTTTTTGAACGCCATGCTGGCGTGACCAATCCTACTAGTCAGTGTCACACTTTACGCTGTTTGTACATGACTGGTCCAGGTGTGATGGTGTGACACCTGCCAAGTTGGGGGGGGGGGGGGGGGTGGATATCAGGGCGGGTACTCATGGGGGAAAATCTACATGATATATGTTTCATGGTGACACAGACATTTGTGGGTCTTGCAGTACACGTTTATAAATCCAGTATGCACATGGGCAGTCCGGAAGCTTCCGCTAAATTTTTCAGCTGTGACTTTAATAAAACAGCTCAGCAATTTTTATGCTCACCCTGCATGTACGCGCCACAAATTTAGACTGTAGATGAAGTCAGTGGTGAACACAGTGTTCCACTATGACATCTCAGAGGCACAAATCAGCGAGGATGTCCTGCTGCAAAATATATTAATCATCTACAAGCTCTGTGATTTGTTCACTTCATGTCATCCAGTTCATCTTGTTTCACTCTGGAGTTGCTTTTTTTTTGTTTTCCATGACCTTAGTCATTTTTCCTCTCTATATAACACATGTGTTCTTCACAACTGAAAGGGTTACAAAAAGCAGCCAAACAGAGGTAAGCTGAGAAGCCCCAGGTCACTCAGTTTAATTGGCAAGAATATTTTAAAAGCAATAGAAGCTAAGAAAAGCAGCGAGCCATTTGAACCACTCTCGATAGGTTGCGCCGCTCACAGTGTGAGGGTTTTCGCCCCACGAATTCCCACATCTGGCCAGGAGGGCGTTACCGTGGAAACATGGCCAAATTGGCGCGAAAGCAGCACCGCTAAAACAAGACGTGTGACGCGGCACATCGTGAACGGCTGCCCGTATAACATTTCAGCAGGCGCCTCTCTGTTTCCACATCATTGCGTGTACATTATTTTTAAATACACACTATATTACATCAATCAACAAGCCACCAATGTAACACTTCGGTCTATTAATTAGTCGAATGTAATTAGATACCGCACCTTTTTCACAAAATGACCGTAAAAGTGCTGCGTGTATATTCCCGCCATTCTTTTAGAAAGCTACAACTGTACAGTTCGTCGCAATAAACTTTATTGCAAGTATTACAAATCTCTACAAATATTTTAACAACTGATAAAAAAACAATGCCGGCTTCAGGGCCACGATGGCTCACGCCTCCGGGGTTGGGGGTTCGAACCCTGGCTCTGTGTGTGTGGAGTTTGAATGCTCGCCCTGTGCTGTGTGGTTTTCCTCCCACCGTCCAAAAACATGTGCTGTAGGCTAATTGGCGTGGCTAAATTGTGTGACTGGGTGCGAGTGTGACTGCGCCCTGGATGGTTTGTCCCCATCTTGTGCCCTAGGCCACCTTGGTGACCCCGAAGAGGATTAAGTGCTTTAGAAAATGGATGGAATTCTGGCTCCAGCGATGGTCAAATAAAATGTTCTGGAGAAATACTTTAATCTAAAGCCCAAAGAATGCAAGTAATGGAGAAATAAAACTTCAACTTGCTGTTCATATTTTAAGCCAAGAAATAGCTAGGATTATTTAGCAAAAGTAAGTAAGTAAATAAATTCTGCACAGTGGAAGAGATTAAAGAGGTTTGGCTTAAATGCACAACTGCAGTAAATCAAAGGCTTGCCCCACCCGGCTGACGTGGTTGTAATGAGATGTCTGATGCAGCCAGTGTGAAAAATGACATGCGCAGTGTACATCTGTGTGATCATACACCACGGGTCGAACCGGGGACCTCCGCTCTGTTTCTCAAGCTTTTTTTGCTTTTTACGGTGATTCCATAGGTATTGATGTAGTCATGTTGGCTGAAGTTAAACCCCAATCTCAAGTGAAATGTCATTACGTCTTGGTAGATGAAAGCATAAAATAAACAAATTTAAAAAGTACGTTGCGTAATAAAATGATCTGGATTGTAAATGCGGGTTCAGCTCCCAGATCGCAACCTTCCCGGCAATGGAGGGCTGCTAATGGTCTACCGGTAAGGTATAATTTCTGCCATCTGGTCCTTGGGAGGGGCAAGACAGCTGCAGATTTACTTTGCTCACAAATAACATCCACGGGCTTGTCTGAGTGTAGAAAGAAGGGCAGGACACATGAGCCTCTGTTTTTCTGCAGGGCAGAAAGTTAGAAACCAGCTGGGGAAAAAAAGTACCCCTGGTCTTTAAGTGCATTTGAGTCACGCAAACATGGAGTCTCTGCGTAGCGTCAGGGAAATGCTGGGCAACTTGATGCTCAGCTGTCAAGGACATTGGAAAGGCAATGGCACCGTAACCTTCAAAAAGGTCCTGACCCCCTGCTGCAGTACCCCCCACTAAGGTCCTGACCCCCTGCTGCAGTACCCCCCACTAAGGTCCTGGCCCCCTGCTGCAGTACCCCCCACTAAGGTCCTGACCCCCTGCTTGCAGTATCCCCAATAAGATCTCGAGCCCCTACTACAGTTTTCTGACCCAAACTCCTGACTGACAATCACACTTTCATGGGCAAAACCCACCACTGTTCCCATTGTGTTTCTGTGCACATGCTATTAATGAGCACCCTGCTTTTTTATTTCAACTTCAGTGTTCATGATAAAGATGAGTTTCTTCTTCTCATCACCACTAGGTTACGCTATAACACACCGGCCATTTTTTTTTTCACCAAAATTTAAAACTGTTTTGATTTTACACCTGAATTTCACCTTTCTGAAAGAGAAGTTTAAAATAAAAAAGGTTTACTGTATAATTTCTGTTATTTTTATATGTACTCATTACCATTTTGTTGAATCGGTGCTATGCCACATTTTTACAGTCCTTCCCTCTTGGGAAAATATCAAATTAAATTATACCTGTAGTGAGCTTGAATATTAGGGAGTGCTACTAGTATTTATCTAATCATTCATATATGCTCTTGCATTTATAAAATATAATGAAACATTCAAAAGAGGAGCAGTTGAGTTCCAATGTACATTTAAGTTATAATTCACCAAGCATATTTGTATGTATTGGTATATCGATCCATCTGTCTGTATGTTGGTCATATGTAGAGCAGTGCAGTACAGAGAGTCAGCATTTCACAATGGAGTTCTAACTGGCACAGTAGTGGACCTTAGGAGCTCAGAGCTCTGTGCACAGTATGAAATAGCTGTTCTGAAAGTGGGTGGTTCTGGGGCTTAGAGCTCTGTGCACAGTAGGAAATAGCTGTTCTGAAAGTGGGTGGTTCTGCAGCTCAGAGCTCTGTGCACAGTATGAAATAGCTGTTCTGAAAGTGGGTGGTTCTGGGGCTTAGAGCTCTGTGCACAGTATGAAATAGCTGTTTTGAAAGTGGGTGGTTCTGCAGCTCAGAGCTCTGCAGTGTCTGCCTGAGGGAAAAGCCTGGAAAAGGTGGCAATCGGGAGATGAATCCAACTGCTCTTAGTGCAACAGCTCATTCCTAATTATTATGATTAAAGGGTAAAAAAAGCAAAGGAAAATAGAAAGTGCCTGGTAGCTATGGTGACCAGCAGCCAGACATAGACTGGAGGTCGGTGACGAATTAAGGAACTGAAGTGGGAAGATGAATCTGCTCATTCACGCAACCACTGGTTTCATCTCATTGGTCATCTGGTGCTACGTCTGTGCAGGGTGTTGCCACTGTAAACAGAACCCTGTGAGAGAACACCGAGGTTGGCTGAATGCGTGAATCCGTGAAGGACTAACTGTAAATGTGACTAACTAGCTACACAGGTCACATGTCACGAGCTTCAGGCGAGCGTGACGTCAAACCGCCTTGCACTGATACCATACTGAATACATATTTGTTTTTCATACAGACACTCTCATAGTTAAACAGATGTTCTGCCACATAAAGGATTCCAACCAAGTCAAAGTTTATGTGATGAGGGGTACTTACAATTTGACTCAGAAAAATGATGCCAGACTTCTGAATTTTATGGTAAGGGTCAAAGGTCAAGTCAGAGGCAACTGCCCTAATCCAGGGATGTGAACATCAACACCAGCCGTAGAGTACTGCAGAAGTCGAAATTCATTAAAATGACCAAGTTCCCTCAACCATAACTCGAAAGCATTGCGTCTTTGCTTCGGGGAGGGGTCTGTTTTGACAACAACTGCCCCGGGCGAGCGTAAGTGAAATCAGCCAGCTACTCCAATGGAATCACAGCTGAGCCTTTGGCGGAGCTGTCCGTGAAAACCTCTGCGGTCCCACCCTGCCGGCACAAGTGATTCACCGCCGTGCCGTCACACAGTGACGGCAGCCAAGATCTCCTCAGTCCGCTGGCCCATGGCCTAATGATGATGAGGCCCCTCAAGAACTAAACGAACAGGGCTGCCCCCCCCCCCCCCAACACCTCAGGTAGGCGGGATTACTAAGAGCCACAAACCAATCAATGCACAGAACTGCTCTGAGTGCCAGTCAACACCCTGCCATGTCTGGCTTCTGAGCCCACCAAGATCAGTAAACAAAGTCTGGATAGACGTTGAGCACTAATAAATTATTTCCTACAAAACAAGAAACATCACCCAGCACCAGCTTCTTAGAGACAGGAATCAAACAAAGACTGATCACCGTTAGTCAGCGTTACACCCTGGTAATAAGTGACCTAATTAGAAAATAATTAGCAAATATTAAATTGTCATTGTCGGTTTCTACGATTTGAAGATTTATTTCCTGTGCGGAAAATGACAATGTGGAGAAACAGAGTGTCATTGGGGTGTGTGACACGTCTTTTTTTTTTTATTTGTACTGATGAACCTGTCCTGCCCGGTGCCGGCCTGAGGAGGACGGGCTTCCCCCTTGAGTCTGGTTCCTCCCAAGGTTTCTTCCTCCTGAAGGAGTTTTACTTGCCACTGTCGCCTTTGGCTTACTCTCTGGGGACCCTGGATCAAGGACTATGTAATAAACTTCCTTCTATATATGGAAGAGCCACAAATAATAATTATAGATGTAAAAAAATTATAAAGTGTAATTAATTCTTTTTGATGGCGTAAACCTACACAATATTAGGTGACTAAATAAATACTTCAAACATCATCCAGCTTGTCGATATTGCTGCACATGCTGAAATACACCACTGTCTAACGAGTCAGTCGCTCACAGGATACAGAGAAGCACAAATTAAACAGCAAGAAAATCCCCGCTGAAGGTTTTCCACAAATCCCTCGAATCAGATGCAATGGTTTTTAGATATCGTGTTTAAGTTTCTTAAATACTATTATTCAGCCTTTATGTTTATCAGTGGTCTTATTGCTTTGTGATAAATTTCCAAGCAAAACCTAACTCACCGAATTTAGGGTTAGTTAATTGATCTTCTGTGGTTAAATGTCAATCTTCGTTACACTGAAGGCAGATCCAGTGACTTAAAATAACGACACAATGCACAAATAATGCAGAAAAGATCTGCCACACTATCTACCACACAAGAAAACTGCATGGAGTAGACATCAAGCCCAGCAGAAAAACAATGCTAATATCCATAACCGGCTGTGGTGGAAACACAAGCACATGGGAAAATATAACTCTACATAAGCACATACCTGTAAGGCGTGAGTGTCATTTGTTTGAGAAAACAGCTGCAATAAAAGCTTTCATCAAGTAGAACCATTTAGGGTGTTTCCAGACTATTAAATGCCACCCACAGGTAAATGTTGCTTTCGGTCACTCTGATCAGCATTTAAATATCCCTGAAGGGTAGGGCCATAAAGGAACAGGGAGGGTGCTGGTTCAAGTCCCGTGAAGCAGCTGGCTGTTTAACGCACACAAACAGGACTCAACGTGAACTTCTCCAGGGAATGAATCTGCTGTATAAGTCGAGGTCTAAGCATCTTCCAGTGGAAGCACTGACTAAGCAAGAAAATAATTATAGATCAGGGCAACATGGGAGGACTGGGCCAGAAATGTCACTTCCAATAGAAGCACAAAAGATAAATTACGAAAACACTGCCGGAAATGTAACGTGGCATTTGCCGTGTTATGCCAAGCGCAGGCAAACTTCCTCTACCATGGAAGGTATACCCAAAACAGCCTACATCCTCCTGGTCATTTCCAAAGCAGGTCACCCTGTCACACGCAGGTTAATGCGTTCAGTCAGACAAATAAGCAAACGAGGTGAACCTAAAAAACTTTGCGAGAGTGCTTCTTGTGAAAGACGCTATATAAATAAAATTGAAGTTAAAAGGAGAGAGGTGGAGAAGTAAAGCTCAACACCACCTTCACCCTCCCCCCAGGCCAGCTGTGTAACCACTTATCTAGAAGTTCTTTTCGAGAGGCAACATTTACTCAAGATTGGAGATTTTTTTTTTCAAGAGCCATAATAAATTTTTTTAAGAGGCAGATATATTGAAGAGCCAAGAATTTCTGAAGATGCAACTCAAAAAATAGAAGTAGTTATGCAGAAGGCAAGATTCCAGCGGGGAGCTGTGAAAGGTTAAACACTCCCAGGCTGATTAAATGGCCACACTGTGACAGGGGACAGGGACAAGGGGGGACACAGCCAGAGTGACGTGCAGTTTAACGAACGAGCGCCTACAGAACTGGAGCAGGGCTTGTCCACTCCGGTGCCCGCTACTGCAGCTGGTTGGTTCGTCTAACGAGGTCGCTCAAACTAATTAGGGCAGAGCACTCCAGAGGCACGCAGCTTAGAGAGCTGTAGACCTGCGTCTTCTAGCGCTTTTATTTTGACGAGGCAGCGATAGTTAAGACCCGTCACATTGCAAAAACAGAAGGGGGCAGCACTGAGCTGAGTCCACACCCCCTGAATGGGAGGGGCCCTGGTTCTGTAACCAAGGAAACAGCTCCCCCATCTGTCTTTACCAACCCTCGCCACAACACCATGACATCATGGATGAACACATACAGCAGATGTGTTATCCCTTCATTATGCTAAAAAAAGAGAATTTTTAAACGAGGACGCTGAATTCTCACGAAACTCTGGGTCATAGTAATCCGTGCGGGGTGCTAACAAGGTAGCTACGACACACGATGAAAGGAAAAGTTTTCTTATGGAGAAGAGTCATAGCGAGAGTTAAATGTAACAGAGTGAGGTAATATTATCCTGTCAGCAGAACGTCCATCGACAACCACCTATAACGGCTTCCTGTTGGCAGCAGAAATGACGTTGACCACGGCAGCCTAGTGGGAGGGTCCAGTCCGCCGATAATTCAGCAGGACACAGGCCGGGATTTGCAGCTTCGCCACAGGGAGGCGACGCTTTTGGACTCTCCCACACGCCTCTCTGTGCTTCAAAGACTATTCACAGGTTGGACGAAGGTCACGGGACACTGTCACCTTTGCCATGCAGAGAGATGTAAGCATTTACACAGCCAACCTCCCCGCTTCTACTTAGGCTGGCCAGTGACATTTCGATCTCAGGCTAACCTTACTACAGGTGGTCTCCAGTCTGCCCAGGAAGTTATCAAAGGCAGTGGTCATGTGACACAGCTACTGCCCTTTATGCCACGAGAAGAGTGAAACTTGCACACCGAGTCACTGTCAGGAGCTGGAAAACCTTTTCGTCAACCGTAGAGCACTCTAAACACAAACTGGAATATAATTTCAGCAAAGAGACAGCGAATGGCAAAAAAAATAAAAAAAACACCGCTTATTAAATTGTTTATTAAACTTAGAAAATACCATTTGTCGACGGTCAACAGCAATATCAGAAACAGATGGTTGGGGGGTTTGGGGGGGGGCATACTGGCCTAGTCCTGAGATTAAAATACAGGTCATCCATTGCATGGATCAGCAGGCCTGGGACTGCAGAGGATACACGCTGTCACCAGCTGAGGAGCACGGGTGGCGAAAACCATGACGTCGACCAGGCTTATTAAAAAGTCAGATACAAAAGGAGGTTGGGTCTGCAGGTTAACAGCCCGCGGAGTCCCAGGCCGAAGGACGACATGCTGGCTCTGCGACGTTAAAACGTAAATATACCGCCACAGCGATGACTTTGATTTCCGTTATGGGAAAAGGGCACCACCACAGGGTCCGCTCGCAGATTTTATCACTTCTGTTTCCCTACGGAGTTAAAAACTAAAGGCCAGCTTAGGAGCCGTGTCTAAATTCAGTCTATTCGAGTCTAATTGGAGTGGAACCTTAAGGGAGGGGAAAGTGCAAACAGTATCTGGATAGGGTTTGGGGGTAGAGGGGGTCGCCAGACCCCCCCCCCCTTCCTCAAGGTGCCGGGAGGGGGGACTCCCTGGACGGCGAGCCCACCAGGTCCTCGGGGGGGTGGACGGTGAGGGTGCACGCCCGGATGCCCCCCAGCGACTCGGGAAGGTCGAACGCCTTGTGCCACTCGTCCCTCTCGGGGTCGTACTTCTGTACGATTTCCACCATGCAGCGATTGTTCCACGAGTAGCCGCCCACCACGTAGATCTTGTTCTCGAAGACGGCCACGCCCACGTCGCTCTGGCCGCGCAGCATGGCGGCGATGGGCGTCCACGTGTCCAGCGCCGGCGAGTAGTACTCGCAGCTCAGCACGTCGTCGTAGTCACTGGTGCCCCGGAAGTGGTTGCCTCCGATGACGTAGAGCCGGTCGGCCACGGTGCACATGCAGTGCAGGCCCCGCACTGTGGTCATGGGTGCCTTGTGCGTCCAGCGGTCCGCCTCTGGGTCGAAGCACATCAGCTCCTTCTGGAAGGTGTCGTGAGTTATGCCCCCTGAGAAACAAGGGATTAGGTCAGACCGCATCTCGAGAGCGCGGAAGCAGTCCAGCGTGTTGCAGACGGTGAGGGGGCGGGTTTTGCAGGCGGACCTGGACCGCGACTTATCTACAAATGTTGGCGTCGCCTTAAAGGAACGGGAAAGAGCCGCAGCAGCGATGTCGGAATTAGGTTTGGCGTACTGAGCCAGAGGCTGGTTCCACCACCCCAACAATCTCAGAAGACTCCCCCCCCACACACACCCTCCACCCCCAGCAGCAAGCTGTTCTGCAAACACATTATCTCCCAGAGGACACACAGCAAACCCATAAACGGCATCACCGCGGAGCGCTCAGAAATGGATTTATCATTATCATTTTTTATTATTATAGTCACCGGTGACTGAAACACGGACGCAGTACTGTCCCACGTAGCCACGCCCACCCGAGCCCTCGGGACAGCACCGAGGGACCCGGAGAAGGGACACTCGGGGCTTTGGGGACAGCGAAAGAAAGCAGAGCATGTCTACAGGGAATGGCTGAAAATAAAATTCCCAGCATGCCCTTTTCATCCCCATCCCGGCAGAGGGAGAGTGGCTGCACCGTTTGCCAAATGGAGCAGGGATGCCCCCTCACTATGTTTCCATGCCAACAGGGTCCCCCTCCCTTTTAAAAATCAAACTTACTGCATGACCTTCTCTGCAATACCGTGTGTCGAGACATCAAAGTCCCGTGCGGCGGTAGTAACGTTAAGGAGTTTTTAGCATGATTTCATTTGCGGTTATGTGGTTGAAGCATCCCGCTCATTAGAATACGGCCCTGTTAGAAAATACCGCTTTCATACGTTAAAAATGCGAATCATTTTAATCCGTGGTGTAGCCATAGGCAGAGTCCATTCGTCCATCATCTTTATTACCCTTTGAGGCAAATCAGATTTGTGATGACCTGGAGTTGGTGATGGGAAGCTGAAAGTATGAGGAGGAGGACGTAAAGACAAACTCAAGGTATGGACCATCCATCTATGCACACACAGGTCGCCACAGCATCCCCCCCACAGAAAAACGGCCACGCCAAGCAGTTAGCGATGTTAGCGGGGGCTGTCTTTGCATCATGCCGTGCTCATAAGCCAGCAAGATGTTGACCCAGTTTTCAAAAAAAAAAAAAAAATGGCAGAAAACGAAAACTGAGGAAGCCTTAGAAAGCCACAGCAGACTCCTGACCCCCCCACAGGTGCCCATCACACTTGGACAGCCATCACCACCAGCTGTTTCAAACGGTTGCTGTTGTACTGTATTTATACGTTGCCCATTGGCACATCTGGATATCATTACCGGAGCAATTTAGGTTATGCAATTCACTCGAGGGTACAACATCTGGACTCATCGTGAATGTTCTTAACCACCGGGCCACATGTTACCTCGCGTGTCCCACACACAATGCTTCTGAGGCCCGACCAATCCAGAGGACCCATATAGAACAATCCAAACCCGGGTGCCTGTTAGAGTAAGGGCTGGGGCGTCCTTTAATTAGCCTACAATTGTAATTAGAAGCGACAACCAGGGGTGGCAGGATTTCACCTTTTTAAAAGGTCCTAGTGAGCTCCTCATACTTCAAGAGCCAAAATGGAACATTCCAAATCACAGCACAATTAATCCTCACACATGGAGAGATAAAATGGAATGGCCAAAAATACTGTATGTCTCACCTTCACGCACTCAATCTGCGAAGAAGGTTACTGGCTGGAATCTACTCCCGTAATCGCAGGATAAGAAGATAAGCCGCAAGAATCATCCTCAAGTTCTCTCGGGTCACCGGTTTTACAGAAGTGCTTTCCTTGGATCAGCTACCCGGTCTCTGAGAACCAGAACATAGCATAATGGCAACCCTAGCCGTAATAATAATCCTAACCCTAAACCCAACCCTGATGTCTACCCTAACCCCAACACCATTCCTAACCTTAGTCCCCAACTCCATCACAGGGTTTTGCACAGGGTTAACCAAGTTAGTGTGTGGTGTGAGTCTGGCCTGCAGGATGTGGGTGGCTGCATGCTAGTTGGCCTGGGTTCCGAGAAATATCACAGCAGTCACGGATATGGATAAAGAAACGCCTACCTAATGCTCGTCCTGGACAGATCAGGAACAGGCTCCCCTGTACTGCCAGCACCACACCGCTGCTTGTTCACTACAGTCGCAAAACCGTAGCGTCTACACAAGACCACGCTTGCAGAACCAGCCACAGCCTAAATCCAGCTATCTGGAGCAAGGCAGCAGACAACAGTGGATTTAAAGTCTAGTCGATTTCGTCACTCAATGAATGTTCAAGTGAAATTTTACTCTACTGCTACCGTGCCAGTTTAGCTTCCATGCGTGCTACTGGAGTGAATTTCTGACCAGCCAGAATTATGAGGACACAGCTTCAGCATGACGTCAATTCACTGTCAATTCATTGTCAATTCCTGCTCCTCATGCCTTCTTACCTTGAAACCTTCACGCCAGTCAGCCCTAACGTTAACGGTCCAGTGTTTCCGTCAGAGACAGTCTCACTTCAGTCATATTTTAGGGCGAGCTCCTGTTCATCTCACATGACCACGTCACCTTCCAAGATGCCCTCCTCATGGACGCCAATGCTATGGCGCCCCCCCAGTTCAGCCCAGCTTCTGTAACCCTAACACAGATACGCTCCTGGGGGATTTCCACACGGGTGCGCACACATGCCCCATGCCTCAGGTTTCCTGCCCTTTCCCGTAAGATACTCCAAGCTTACCAACCATTGCTCTGAAGTTGTCAGTGCCTTCATCATTATGAACCTGTTCACCTCCATTAAGTCAAGCCTGAACTTTGAAGCCGGAGCTTCCAGCTTGAGGCACATATGACGAGTCTGAAGCTGACCGCTTATTAATAATGAACCCACCTGAGGAATTTGCTGTGCTCCGACGCCCTGCATTCTTAATCTGCCCAACCTTTAAAGAGCTTAACTATGTTCCATGTGGCTTTGTAGCTCTTAGTATTGTTATCCAGTGATGCAATTTTTGGATTTTAAGTTGCCTGCTGAGTCTACTGCACAGACTCGCCACAACACAGGGTGTATATTGCCTCGGTCAAGCACCTGAATATACAAGATGCGTGGGTTGAGAATGAGCTCAAGGCTTGTACCGTGTGGACCCCAAAGGTTCCTTTGGAATGCTTGTCTGAATCCATAGATGCCAGTGCCAAAGCATTTCCCGTTCAAACACAATGCCCTCTTTCAGAGCTCAAATATCCTCAGAATCTGGGCTCCTCACAGTCCTCCAGAGGTTGCTGCGGAGACGGGCCGCAGAACGTACGGCAGACGGTGTATCCGCAGCAGAGTTAAAAGAGCTCTACGGTTCCAGAGACTGTGTCCATTAAGTGGGGTCCTAGCGTCTGTCAGGCAGGGCCCGAGCGTCTGTCAGGCAGGGTCCTAGCGTCTGTCAGGCAGGGCCCTAGCGTCTGTCAGGCAGGGCCCGAGCGTCTGTCAGGCAGGGCCCTAGCGTCTGTCAGGCAGGGCCCTAGCGTCTGTGACAACAGTGATAATCCCCGCCCCCCCGACAGTCCCAAACACCATACACTTTCACAAAATCGTGGAGAAACACTAAAGGAAATAGTCAAATTTACACAGAATTGCTGTATAACTGTTCTTTGCATGAAGCAAACTGGAGTGAGCCAAGTTATTTTTGAAAGTAAGGAAGCGGCTATTTATGGCTGTGGGTGTGTGCATCACAGGCAGTATGTGGCAGATTAGCATAATTCCCAGCAGGCATTTTGCCATCATTGAGACTAATCTTTAACTTTTCTGTAGCCCTCAGGACCTCAGGGATTAGAAACCAGGAAGGAGAGAAGTTTTTCCCGCATCAAAGTTTAAACACCTTGCCTGTTAAATGAGGAATATGTCAGGGGCTCAAATTTACATAATACTTAAAAAAAAACTGACGACTTGTCCTGGGCTTAAATTATACACGTCTTAGGCTACTAATACAACTCAGAACGAAACCGTGTGTTGGACGTTATTTAG
The DNA here is from genome assembly GCA_009936485.2 of Gymnarchus niloticus. Classification (NCBI taxonomy): domain Eukaryota; kingdom Metazoa; phylum Chordata; class Actinopteri; order Osteoglossiformes; family Gymnarchidae; genus Gymnarchus; species Gymnarchus niloticus. The sequence continues at coordinate 28,155 of JAACJT020000003.1, forward strand.
GATATTAAAATACCCATCCTTCCAGCCATACCTGGTACAGGGTGACAGTGAGCTTGGAGCAGATCCCAGTAAGCACTGGGCAGAGGATACTGGATACCAGTGTGCTTGCAGGGCACACACACTTTACAGGCAATTTAGAGACACCGGTTCATCTAACTGCAAATTTTTAGATTATGGGCAGAAAGCGGAGGACCAGGAAGACACCCCGGTGAACACGGTCAGCTGGGGATGGGATTCAGACCCACCACCACAAGGGCGTGAGGCGTGAGCACAGCCCACTGAGCCGCCGTGCAGCCCAAGGTCTGTTCATGATGCACGTAATTAAATTTCCTGGGAGTACGCAGAGCATGTCATACCTCTGAAGTTAATCAGCTTACAATAGCCATTCTATTTCTGTGCCGTACTGATATTCACGTTACAAACGGAGTCCGAAGTCCTCGGCTTCTGTTTCAAACAGCGACCGCTCAGTAATCATACACGCAAAAGGACGAGGATTCAGACAGATGCTGAAAGCCTTCACGGCCATCCTCTCATTCAGAGTAAACGAGATGCAATTTAAGCCACTTTACGGGCAGGCGATCAAGACATTCCGAGCTTACTACGGAAACTGGACGGTACAGGTCTGTGTACTGCAAGTACAAGTCATTTAGAGGAATGTAGTGCAGCATCCCCAATTAAAGAAGACAAAACACTGTTTCACCGAGGCATAACCCAAGGCCAGAAAAAGAGATGGAGATGCCCGGGTAGTCTATTTTCTTGCGGAGCAGGTACCAACAACAGTTGCTTGATCAGTCTCTGGAGACATCGCACCCATTGCGTGTGTGGTGATGGTACCTTAAATTGCGTCCATGTTTTTATTGCAACGTAGCGGTCGAGAATACGGTCGTTTTCCGAAACACTGCCCGGCATTAAAAATAAAATCGCTTCAATATCCTATTCGCAGCGCTCATCAGACGGCACCGACCAGCGGCTGCCCTCTCGATCGGCCTACCTGAAATGTACATGTAGCCGCCGTACACCGTCCCAGCATGCCCGTAGTGGGGCTCGGTCATCTTGGCCACATAGGTCCACTCGTTCGTTCGAGGGTTGTATGACTCCACCGTAGCTGTTTGCACAAGGAGGAAAGAAGGCGTAAACATTAATATGGGCAGTAGAGACAGGGCAGCAGAGCAACAGCAGGAAATAGACCTTGTGGGGTTGCCGGCAAAAATGGAGCGCGGCAACGCTTAAGAGACCCTCGCTGGAGGGCGGAATCCCACGCACCAGTGGATCGATGAATTCATGAAATCAATTAAATTCAATTGCAGAAAAACGAGGACGCCCACCATGGTTAATTAAGGCAAAACTGATATCGGTATGTGGTTTGAGCATTACACTGCATCGTCCCAAGGGGGTGGGTGTAATTGGATGGGATAATTAAACTCGTTTGATATTTAAGGCTGATATTTTATTGAAACATGCGCTACTAATAACAACAGAAACAACACTACTAATAACAACAGCAAGCTCTGTAAGCTAGCAGAACCCAACATTACATTTATAGAAATTGATTTATTTGGCAGAGGGGCCTGTCCAAACCGACGTACAGCGAGGCAAGTAGACAGCTGTAATGGGGAGGACTTGTGGACAAGTGTAGCCAGTCTCAACGCTAACTGAAGGACTGGCAAGAAGTATGAGGTAGTCTTGAAGGAGGAGATAGGCAATGTTTGAGAGAAGAAGGTAAGATATAAGCGAAATATAAGCAAGCATAACCAAGACATGGCCAAAGGTGGACATGGTCAGTGGTCAACATGAGTGTCACCTCACAGGATCCATCTGACAGCCGAACTGGGGCAGAACCTAAAGTCTGCCCCAGCCTAAACCCGGACACACATACTCAGACTTCTCTGGGCCTCCATTTTCTGTCAGTCTAATTCATTTGGATTTGGTTCTGGAGACCAAAACAGGCACAGGTGCCCATAATGGCTTCTTCAAGCCCCAGGCATGCTAAGCTAACGAGTATGCTCACGATTCAGAGGAATTAGGTGCACAGGTCCCTTCTGTACATAAGAGAAACAAACAACATGGGGGCAAGAGGGAGGGACACTGCCCCTGTTAATGACCCTGTATCGACTGTAGCAACACAAGCGGGCATCACTGATCCCGTATCGTGAGGACAGGGGTCCTTCACGGCTTCTGGGCCATGTTTTGGTGACAATGGGCGCCGCTCTACAAACGGTATCTTGAGAGAAAAAAAATGGGTATGTCGTACGTCGACATTCCGGTCAGGTGACGTTAAACTGACTCTGCCATGATCTCAGCCTGTTCTGTACAAGAACGTTAGAAAAAACTGGGCTTTTGGTGTGCGGTTCCATCTCCATCTAGAATCCTGAGTGTCTTACTGAGTATCAGTTTTAGAAAAACAGCTCACGCTACATATCTTCTCCATTTTGCTATTATTGTGCTAAGTTGGGTTTACAGAAACTCTTTGTGGGGTATAGTTGTCATACTGAATATGATTTAGCAATAAATCTACCCATATTATATTCAGACACAACTTCAGGCACCAAAGCTGACTGCAGTACAATGCTGGACCATTTGAACAGCGCCCCCTAGGGACACCTCGGGAATTGACAAATCGTTGGGTTCCTTGCAGCGAGGAATGCAGGTCCTAAGTCAGCTGGCTCCAGAAAAAGGTACTGGGGGCATATTCAGGATAGCCTAACAATCTGAAAAGATTTTAAATTTTTTTTTGTTTAAAAAGTAACATGTAGGTACAGAGCTTAGCTCATTGGTTGACACAAACTTTGAGCCACTACATTTCACTCGTGGCTTTGATGGTTTGGGTGCTGTTCTGTGCTTTTCAACATCACATGACTAAGGACTTTTCTTAGCAGGCCACACCCCTGTACTGGGACTGGCTCCTCCCCCTACAGTATGCTGGCTTGTTTACCACACTCTCCTTTGACACCCCAGAGCTTCAGCCGCCTCTATCTCACCCCAACCTCAGTCCCACCCACAATTCCACACCAGACGGTAATGAGCGAGAAATGCACTATTCCTTAAAATTAGAATGTGAAATCCCGGCCCCATTTAATTCCTGTCTGCATATTCATTCCACGTGTGGTTTTACCAGAGGGTGCTACAGTAACCAGCAAAGTGTAAAAACAAACTTGAACATATTTCACAATGTTCCCAGCCCGGCATGCGGACCAGACCAGAAACCCAGTACTCTCAACATCGCAGATCACGATCCCAGAGAACAGTAGACTATCACCAGCAGAATATGGTTCGCTTAATAAGCATGGATAACACCCCTCCATGTAACAAAGTACAACATGGACTACCCCAAGGGGCTCTAATTAAAACTGTCCCATTAACAGAACCAGGATAACGGGTCTCCATTTTAATAAGTGACGCGAATTCAGACTGCGGGTGGCAGACACCACCCTGAGTGCCCAGTGTTTTCAGAGAAATTCATTTTGCACATTGCCCTCCACACACACACACACACACACACACACACACACACACACACACAGAGGCATATTGGCTTTTCTAACCTTTGGGGACCTTCCATTCATTTCTACAGGCCGAAACTTAACCCTAACTATGATAACCCTAACCCTTACCCAGCCCTAACCTTAACCATAAGTAACCCAACAAAATACAAGAGTTTTGGCTATGCAGGTTTTTTGATTGCATTCGCATATTTTTAGAAAATGTCCCCAGGAGGTAAAAATGTCAGGTTTATATTACCTCCTGGGGACATTTTCTTCCTACGGTGTAACATAAACATGGAACATGCACACACACAAATTTATCACCGAGAGGAGGAACTTCCTCCAAGTCACCAAGTTGTAGTGATTTAACAGAAGGAAACGGATAAATAAATGGGCAGAGATGTGTACTAGTTTAAAATGATGTTACTTTTCTTTAGGGCTGCCCCACCCCGCCCTGCTACGCCCCGCCACGCCCCGCGGCCCGTACCCTCACCCAACTCGCCGGCGGCGTTGCGCCCGCCCACGGCATACAGGTGTCCCTTGAGGGCGCTCAGGTGGAAGAATGTGCGCTTCTCGTTCAGGCAGGCCACCTGGATCCAACGGTTGTATCGCGGGTCATAGCGGAAGACCGTGTCCACCGCCGTCTTGCCCTTGGTGTCGTAGTTGCTCTGGCCGCCCACCACGTAGAGGAAGTTGCCAATGACGGCGATGCCATGCTGGTAGCGCGGGGCGTCCATGGGCGCCAGCGGCTTCCACTCGCGCGCCTTCTCGTCGTACAGCCGCAGCTCCTTGCTGACCACCAGCTGCTGGCGGAGCACGCCGCCCAGCGTGACCAGGTGGGCGCAGTCCGAGCGGATGGCTGTGCGCTCCGACTGCATCACGGGCTGCATGTAGGGCATCATCTGGTAGTTGCTGGCCTCCAGCAGGAGGTTGACGCAGGTGTTGTCCGTACGCATGAAGTCCACCGTCTGCACATGGTTGATGAGCTCCTGCGGGCTCATCAGGGGGAAGCGGACGTTCTTCATCAGCCTCGCCGCCTGCTCCATGCGCCCATCCTCGTGGCGGAGCCAACGGCACGCCGCCTTGAAGAGCTCCAGCTCGCTGCAGTGCCGCAGGGCGTTGCTGGAGAGCGCGAAGGCCAGCCGCTCGAAGGGCAGCTTGACGAACTCGCCGGTGCCCAACAGCGACGGGAAGTTCCTCAGGATGAAGCTGTTGACGTACTTGTCCACCTCGGTCAGGTTGTAGGCGTTGGCGATGCGGCCCACCTCCACGCAGTTGTCGAGGGAGACCTGCAAAGTGGGTGGGGGGGAGACAGGCGCGGACACCAACGTTTCAACCGTGTTCTTGGCCGAGACGCCCAAAACCACGACTCTCGCCCCACTAAAAACCAAAATAATTAATAAACACGTTTCGTGTGAAAAACGAAAGAAAAATCTGCGAAAAAAACCACCAACACACTCATCGCAAAACCACGGTAAGAAAATAGAGGCGGCCCTGGAGAAAAAAACCCACCGCACGGGAGCCTCCGAACACGTCCAAGTACTGCAGCCAGCAGGAGGCGCTAAGCAACCACAAGCCGGGAGGAACGGCGGGTCAAACCCGTACCCCAGATATGAGAAAGACTTTGCAGAAGTCCAGCACCGGGAGGATCTGGAGGAAGCTGGCGGCCTCCAGTGTGTCCTGCAGGTTCTCCATGTTGAGCGAGAGCTTCGCCGTGTAGATGAAATCGATGATCTTCTTCAGGCCGACGCGGTTCACGCCGTGCAGCTTGATACATGACAGGTCCTGCTCCTTCATGCCACCTGCAAGGGGACAACGAGTCATGGGGAGCCCTTTAAACAAGGAGGTGATGCCCCCCACTGATCCACTTTTGGTCAGAGGTTAAAAGAAAAGAGAGGGAACCGCACACACAGTCTAAACTGCCATCAGTACGGACTGCATGGAGGGATTAAAAAAAATCCAGGTAAAAATTCCATGGGCTGCAATTTTTTTTTACTGCACAACAACAAATATGTGTCACTGTGATACTGCCAGGGACAAGCAGGAGGAAGATGGACGGATCGAAAAATGAACGTGCATCTCTGTACTACCAGCCACCGTCGTCGCCTCTTAACGATTAGACTTCCACCGCCATCCACTCCGTTATGCTCTCAGAACCGCAGCATAACGACGCCCTCGATGAGTGGAAAAGAGAGGACCACGGTCTATCTCGGCCGCTGACCTGCAGCGAGCATCGGCCTCCCGTCAACACCGGAGCTTCTGTTGACATGTACCAAAAGTTACCGGGCCTGCCTAGGAGACGCACGGCGCAGAAACAAAGAAACCACGGAAACCCACTTTTTCACTTCGGTCTGTGCGGATTTAATAATTAACTAAAAAAAACACACGCCGTGTAGAATTTTCTACTGCTTCATACTGAAAGGATCATTTCGGGAGTTGCATCGTGTGGCTCTCGGACAGGACGAGAAAACAAGCCCGGACTCTGGAGAAGTTCTGCTCGGACCCTGTGTGAGGTAGCTCGCCAAGCGAGGTCATCACGGAGGACTGGATTTCAAGCTCAGCGTAACAGAGAACACGGGGGACGAGGACAGGGGAACAGAGACATCGTGACAGCGAGTGGGTCGAACCCATGTCATTCTGAATTCTGTTAAGGATGATCCTAGCTGACGCTCCTGCTGCTCCGCTGGGTCCCAAGCAATGGAAGGCTTTGAGTACACTCTGTACCTGTGAACATGGCTTTGAAGTAGTCACTGGAGGACGCCATCATCGCCCGGTGGACGGGGAAAGCCTCGTCTCCGTCGCCCGCCACCAGTGTCACGTCACAGAGGAGCCCTTCTATCCTCAGCTGGTCAAAACCCTGGAAAAGAGTAGACGGGAATGCCCCCCGAGAGACCTTGTAAGGCGGCAGGAGACGTGACAACGAGACTGAGTAGGTCACAGAGCCGGGAGTGGCACTTAAACACCATATAGAGGTTGTCGTAAGAGCTGCCATGGTCACTTGCTGCTTTTTGTGAAGCCCTTGGGTGCAGCGAAGCCTGTGATTCACAAGCAAGCCAGGACTGTGGGCTGTACACCCTGGCAATCAGAAATTCTCTCAGACAGAGCGCGACACATTGGCTGGAGCGCAGGGAGGCGAGAGAACATAGGATCGCTCCTTCCTGAGCATCTTTGGGGAGTAATTCAAGACCTCAAGGTCCGTGTTAATTTTCCTGCAGACAAAACAGCCTTAGAGGTCAGCAAGCTGCCTCCTCCATACTCTTGAGTCTTTAACCTCCCGGGGTAAATATTGTAGTCATCGGCGGGCCCCGCAAGGCTGACAGAGGTTAATTCATCCTGATGATCAAAGGCACTGTTTCCAAAAGCGACAGGCTATTTACATTCTGAAATCCCATTTATATAATGAGCAGGACATACAGTGTTGAGGTGCACATCAACGTTGTACCCTCAGGAAAAAGAAAAGAACCCACTTTGCCCAGAAATTATGGGCCATACCAGGAAGTACAGAGACCAAGCTGAGCTGCCACATTGAGGCGGAAATCGTTTTTATCCAATCTCTTAACCTTAAGTGGACTTTAAATGCTATAAGCAAAATTCTCCTAGCGTTGAAGTACTGGAAACAGCACCATCCTACTTTGGACCGGCTCTTTCCATATCCCAGGAACATCGCTTATGTTGTCAAAATGTTTGGTGCCTAATTAGCGGCGGCAGTTGCCAAATGATCTCATAACGAAGGGGGAACGAGATTCCGGAATTATTCTTTCAGACTAGCTTTTAAATTCGTTCGCCGGCTAATCTGTTCATTATTTAGGCAGTCAAATGCATCTCCATTGTAAGAATAGAGGGGAAATTTATGAATTTAAAAGTCAACAAAAATTCCGCCTGCTGTGTTCCAGCAAATTTTCAGCTTCAGGCGCACAGTGGAGATGTCGTCTAAGAGGCTCAACGAGGACTTGTAAAAACACCCACAACTCCAGACTGAAAAACACAAGCGGACAAAGAGAATTATGGATCAGGGAATATCGCCAATGACTTTGTCCACCTCCTTTTCTTGCTCACATCACACGTTGGATGAAAACCGCTACCGGTTAATTAAATGCAAGGGGGCGGCGCATAATTATTTAAATGGAATGGGGGAGGGGCAATGAGGCATTATCAATGAATCAGGAAGGCAGACAGGTCCTCACTTGCTAGTGCTAAACATCTCTTTGTTTAAGGGGATAAACACCCTATCGTCAGGATAAGCGAGAGCTCCAAGAAGGCAGATTGTCAGCCAGAACTCTACACTAATTACCTGCCTGCAGCGTCTCGCATGACATCTTGCAGATGCCTAAATTAGGAGCTGCTAATTGGAAATGACAAAGTCTAGCCAACGAGCGCTAACAAACAACCCAGAAACGCGCCTCAAATCCTGTACTTCTACTGAACGTTCTGCTGCTGTATAGTAGCCACCGTGTCTCCCTAACGGAGGCAGGACTAGTAGTGATGGGCGTGACACTCTGCTCAGGGATTGGCTGCCTGCCAATCACAGCTGTCCGACTGGTGGCTCAGGAACAATAAACGTTCATGAGGTCATTGCTGAATTATTTATTTTCAGGATGCATAGGAAAGGGCCACCCGTGGTTACGGGCGTGGGAGCGTCCCCCAGGCACTTGACTGAGGTGGAGAAGATGATTGACAGCGATGACCGTCACAGACTGACTGACGATGAAGATGATGGTGAGAGATAATGAGGACTACGGCAGCTGTTATGATGACGATGGTGGGTAACTATAGGCACGAGTCTGTAGCTGAGCGATCTGAACGTGGCTGTGTCCATCCTTCTCCGTTTGGTTCTCCTGAAGTTGCATTGTAAGCACGCGTGCAACAAAATGCGTGATAGCATGCAAAGAAGGAACTGGCCTTCACATCAAGGAGGATGACACCGGTGATCCATGACTGATTGTGGACGACACCTACTGTGACAATGATGAAAACATGAGCCGGTTGGGTCCTGTTGGCTTTGCGTCTGTAGGGGGAGCGCCTACAGCACTGCTGTTTAACCGCAGCACTGGTTTACCCTATCAAAGGCCCACAGAGGCCCACAGTTGCAGAGAGCTGGGGATCTCAACCTTCCAAATCTGCTAAAATCAGTGACGTCCTGTAAAGCTCACGGCCGATGCCAAGCGACACCACACTGAGCTCATGCCGTTTGCCACACACAGCAGGAAGCAAAGTCTCAACCCAACGGCTCCCTGGCTTCAGGCCTCATTCTGTTATTTCCGCTGGACATGCACTGGAAAAAAACCAGAGACCAATCTGAACAGGACCATCCAAATTTATCGGTCCGGAGAGAATTCAGTGATCTTTCAGAAAAGCGATTTCACCATCTCCAACTAAACGATTCTGTGGAAAAGCAGCAGAAAATGATCATTATTTTTGAAGGCCAGACTGCAAATTGTCCGAAATGGAAGGTGGAGTTCTGCTGTGGCATGTAGGCTACATACTGCAGTGCTTTTGCAAAGAAAAAAAAGAAAGAAAACCATGTGACCCCCATTTATTGCTCTCTAGCCTTTTATTTAGTGTGAGTCAAGACCTCACTGCTCCACCCTCTTAGGCTGGCCACACCTCTTCAAATTAGCCCCACCCCTTTACCCTTTAGGCTAGCTCCACCCCCCTCCAGCTGGGCCTCCCCCCTCTCCCCAAGTTACCTACCTGCAGGACGACAGAACTATGGCTGTTGCTCGTGAAGAAGCGCGTGTTGCCCGATTTGGAAGCCTGAAGGTGGGCGGAAACGCCCACATCACCGCCGCCAAGGGAAACTTTCAAGTGCGGGTCATCGTCCTCCACCAGCGATCTACAGGAGGGAAAGAGACCCAACGAGCGAGGAGTGAGCACTGAACTGTGAAGGACACCTCAGAGTTCAGGCACACACTCATGCACAGAGTCATGGCAGGAGAATCGGGGAGAGAAAAAAAAAAACTGGTAGGTGCGGCAGAGAATCCAAATATAGAAGACAACCCGCCAAAACACGGCGTGCAGTAAGAAGGCCAGGTGGCACGTGATAGTTCCCAAACTGCGGATTTGCCAAAGCGGTATGGCTGTGAAACAGACGAGGCGTCGGCTCGCGTAGAAGGAAGTGTGACACCTGCACCACGTCCCCCCCCATTAAGCATGTGCTCGCTTGGAAAAAAAAAAATCAATAAAGAAATTTGGTAACAAAAATGAAGAACTCACCAGTCTCCCACAGGAACTATATTTACACAGTGAAAACAGGAAATCTGACATTACTGTTCAGCAATCAGACACCATTCAGATCACGAGAATTCGCTTGGAATACATTCCTCAGGTCTACATGAATGTGCACAGCTCAGAAATGACACTTGGACTGCTGACAGAACCTTACCCATCTATCTTCTGTATCTTAATTATAAGCCCTTTTCAAAGGCCAAAATTAACATCCAAGCCTGCGCAGATGTCTCATTAGAGAGGACCTCCACAGTAAGTAGACTTCTGCTTACTGCTCTGTTCCAGACACTCACTGCATTTACCTCATACACACATCCTAACATCTAATGGTCTGCCCTTCAGAGCTATCAGCCTCCACCAGTAGAAGCTTCCAGAAAGAGGGAAAAAAAAAAAAGACTGCAAGCAAAACCCAAACAGCTCCTGTCAGGAGGCCTACTGATGGCTTTTACCAGCGGGAGGGTAGAAGCATCATCATCACCATCTTCATCATCTTCCAACCCCATCTCTTGGTGAGAGGTGCTGTGGCAGACCTGACGTATCTTTCCATGACCACAGATTTCTGGCTCCCTCTGAGGGATTGAACCAATCTACTTTAAAATGAGGGCACTCGTAAAAAAAAAGTTTCTCTGTATCAGCGTCACATCAATCAAATTAGATGAACTCTATTTGTATTTCAATTCTAGGTTTTCAGCGTCAAGTGTAGGCGGGAGGCAAAGAGGGAGGGGCTTGTTTATCGAACAGAAACATCTGAAATAGTCAAAGTTTAAATTGTTTACCTGATGCTTATTTTAAGTCTTATTTCATTATCTGAAAAGCATTGCAGCTAAACCAACAATCATCAATTTCGATAAACATTTTTTTACGTCTTCTTGAGAATTAAAATAAAAAACCACACACTGCACCTCACTTCTGCCAGCTGTGACCACTCCCCACGCCATGAGGTGTTAAAAGACACGGAGCCTGAACCCACCTGTTGACAGGGGTTTATAACACCACAGGGGGGCGCTATATCTAATTAAAGACCAAAAAGAGAACGAGAACATAAGTGAAAAAGGCTAGATTGGAAGGCATGGTGCTAATTACAACTTAACCATATGATTTCAAGCATCATACTGAAAAGCAGTTGACCACAAGATGATCATTGTCGATACCCCAATGATTCTCACCACACGGGACTTGGCGGTCGACAAAAACTGCAACTCACGGTATACGTTTGCTGCCTGCCCCTGGTATCCTGTGGTGGAGACAGACCTCCCATGACGAGATCCATATGTAACGTAAGATCCATATGGTACACGGACGCCCCTTAGTCAGTCTGCCGAGTGCCACAGCGTTTAGCCGTGATAAAAACAGTACAGTACCAGAAGCTGTCCGTCAAGTTACCTGCTGGGTCAGCGCCAATCATACACTTCTGATTCGCCGCCGAACGCCACGCAGAGCACGAGACAGGTGACGTTCCATGCGGCAGGCCACACGACATCACCAAATCCTACGCAGGTCTCAACAGTAACGGGTTCTGGGGGGGGGGACACACGGGACGTTTAAGGAGGACCCAAAGTCGAACTGACGCTAAAGCTGGATGTCGTACTGGTTTTGGGGTTTATCGATGTTGAGGGACAGAAACAGAAACAACTAAACAGTCAGATTCTGTACGCAGCCCCAGTGAAACAGCATCTGAGAGATGAAGATTGTCCTAGGACAATCTCAGCCTCGCACCTCATCCCCGCTGCGGAGAACCCTCCGGAAGTACAGACCCACACGGCACAGAATGGGCCACGGCACCCGCAACGGCACTAACCGCTCTGCCTTCCAACGCCCCCTAAAGATCAACTGATAAATTGCCATCATATTTCACCTTTTACAACACGCCTGTCAGAAAAGGCTCTACATGCTTTCCGTAAGGAGATGGAAAGATGACCCATGCCATTACCTCGAGACAAATGTGAAAGAAACTGACTGCCTGCCATGTCATGCCAGTGAGGCCTGAACAAATGCCGCACACGGGCTGGATGAAGACGGCATAAAAATGCGACAGCCGCTCTCCTCCAGAGCTGGAGCCGCAGTCATCTACCCAGAAGGGCCATCTCGATGTGTGGGGGGGAGGGGCACCACGGCAGGAGGAAGGGTGGCTCATTCTCCTGTCGCCTCGGCGTGATTTGATCGGAGTGCCGCGGGCAGGATGCTGCAGACCCCCGGCTGGAGGCTTAATGGTGATGCCCCAACGGCTTCTCCTTGCAACCAGTCTTAAGAAAAAATACACAGAGGCAGATGGACAGCACTGCGCAGCTCCGTGCAGCTCTGCGCAGCTTGACAAATCGGAACTGACCCCAAGACGTGACGAGGTTCGAGGAGTGCAGTTCGTCAACGATATTGCCAGGGCGGAGAACCACAGGGGAGAATGGGGTGGTTCCTGAAATGCTTATAAAAGGTTCTGCATGAACATAAACATGTATGTACACATTTTACATTGTGATGCAAAAAAAAACCACGGTGACTATCTTTCAGCAGCAGGACAGGCAGGGAAAAAGCCAGCTAGAGTAACAGGGTACGAATGTGTCTGGATAAATACACATATACACACAATTTATATCAGACCTTTTTCTCCACACAGTATTTGAAAATCTGAAATCAGTATTTGTGTGAATCTCTCTCACGCATGCAGGCACGCACACACACACTCACATGGTGGACCCCCGCTGAACTTTCGGCTGAAATGGGTCCAAGCCGTTCCCCACGAAGCAATCGATAATTGAGGAAAACAGTAAAATTGAAAGGGTTCGGCCTAACGGTTTACCCTAATTGCTTTTATAAATTACAGCAGATCTACCATTAATATTCATCGGGAACCTGCACCTCGTGATCGGATGACATCGCTGTCGCTCTCAGACCTTCCACACGTGCTTGAGGACGACACGCGTGGTACAAAAACACCGAGCAACAGGAACAAAAAGTGGATTTTGAGCAGAAACTGACTTGACGGGAGTCAGGGTGGGGGGGTTAGCCTTTGCCTACTTCACCGTTGAATTGAAGCCATTCGGTACCACCAGCATGGCTCTGACCATCATCATCGTCGCTCGTTTTCACATCTCCTGAAGCCGGAGTGAGAGTCTGCAGGAAGTTGTTCGGGGGGGGGCATCTTGGGTCCAGGGAGCCCGGCTGAGTCCCCCGAGTGCACAGGTGTTCCCCCCCATCCTTGCCCCCACCCTCCCTGAATTATGTCCATAGATTTCACATTGAGGTGCGAACAGGTGCGCTCTGACTTCAAGCCGTGCCAAACATCTGAAGTGTTAAATTTAGATTCACCTCCTAATTGACCCATTCTTCTCTTTTTAAATTTCATTATGCACTGTCCTTTTCAACTTCACCGGCCCGACCATACATCTCTTAATTAAGCCTGGGTGGATCTGCCAAGAGAAAGGTCATTTTTTAACTATTTCATCTTGATTAAAGGCTAATTACACTAATGCGAATTCTCTCCCATTCACAGAAAGACTGCTTAATTGCTGAACACACATATGGTAAAATAAAAAAAATTATTTGATGTCATCAAACGCAACTTTTATGTCCCTCCGATGTAGATCTAATGGTGACCTGAAGTGGCGATGAATTTTAATAAGCCCACAGATAAAGGGCAGAGCACACAAATTTAGACACACGGGTCTGTTTTAACCGCGCCTTATCACTGTAGTGACAAACGACAGGCTGGCCAAAGTGCAGCTATATGAATTGCACGTTGCATTTAAGCACATGGCCGTCGTAGATTTAACCTGCAGCCTATGGGGGGGGGGGGCAGTGATGTGGATGACCCCTTTGGGCTGCATTTTAAATGCCCAGGGTTTTTATCGCGAGACCCCCCCCATCACACTGGTCACACGGCCCCGCCTGAGAAATGAGACGGCCCAGGAGGATTTCAGCAAAGCTGAAACTAATAGACTGGGGAAAAGGTTTTTAAATTTATCAAGGCATAATAACATGAATTTTAGTGGTGTTTAAAATGATGACAATATTATAAGGTTATGATTTTATGCACATGGACACTTCATCTCCATCCATCCATCCATCCATCCATCCATCCATCCATCCATCCATCCGGTACAGACTGACGACAGGAGAAGACCTGGAAGCACAGCCTGCACAGGGCAGGGGTCACCCTGGATGGGATGCCAGTCCATTACAGTGTGCACATTATCTCAGTGAACAATGAGCAATCCAAGGATTTCAAGTTTCATTCCTTTTATTAAACCAAAGGTTCAGCTGGGGGCGACAGAGGCTGAAGTGTCGTTTCCTAATCCTTCCTCAGCCCCATCCCGGACTCTACAAGCCTGACATAGCTGATCTGTTACTTTCCACTTTCTATATCTAGCTGAGCTTGCAGCAGTGGTTACCATGCTGCACTTTTGCAATTTCTACCCTCATCCACGGGAACGCGGAGCTCGATTCTCGGCCGGGACTGGCCGCTCAGTTCCAGTTACAAGCTGGAGTTCGGGGGGTGGTGAAGATTATAAAGTAAAATGATGTGGTTATATAATTTTAACGTCAGTTAATGTAATTATAAATATTCATAATAGCTGCCGGGTTTGGAAAAAGCAAGGCAGTTCAATACGTTCCATCTTTGTTAAGGAAGTACAGTGCTGAAATTATTTTAACAAAAAAACAAAACGCGGTAAACAGGGAGCTTCCTTAATTAGACTGTATAATTGATCAAGCAGACGTCTCTTAAGAGGCCCCCCCCAAATCAGGCATTTATTCACCTTTAAAATTTATGAGCCAATAATAAGTACATAACTTATTATGGGTAATTAACTGTGGGAGGGCTTTGAGACCACATCCTATTCATTTACCATAAGTCCCTCCCATCGGTTTCAGTGGCTGTCCAATAGCGGCTGCCTGAAACGACGCCAAACGGAAACATGCGAGCGTCTGTCGTGATCCTAATCACGTGTCCGGCGACGACCCCGAGGGATCAGTCTGACGGTGTTCCCTAAAGCAAATAAACGCTGTTAATTGTGCTGCCCGGATGCTGAGGCAGAATACGGCAACCTTAAATGAACCTCAAGTGATTTTTTTTTTTTTTTTTTTTACTTCTGTGGCTTTCAGTCTGAGGAAAAGCACAGCATGTTAAAAGGGCCGAAATCTCCTTCTGATGGCATTCAGATATTACATTTCTTGAAGTTACTGCTAGCTTTCCAGGACCAGTCCTACGCGGCCCACACCTGAACATACGGGAGACTCACTGATAAAACAGGCTGTAACAACGAGATGCTTAAAGACGGATCGCTTCTGTAATCACGGCACCCGTTCCAGGATTCTGCGTTCCCTGCTCTATATCCCAGTACAACTCCCCGCAGGAAAATGCACGGGCCGCCTTGAAAAGGACACATCTGTCCGCACAGGTTAATATCACGACGGGGGGGGGATCATATTGCAATAAAACACATCCTTAATGACACACCCCCCTACGCGGCCGTGACCTTCATCTGCCTCGCTGGAGGCCCGGTCTGCTTTGTCACACTTAAGTGGAACGGAACATCGATTCTGCTATTTGGTTCTAGATAAAATGTGACCGTCGAGGGGGTGTTGGGGGAGGGGAAGAATGAGGAGATAGCTGTATTTAAAATAATAATAAAAGTGCAATAACGACCCCATTCCTCTCTCCGCTTGGCTGCTTCCGGTCTCCACGGTCAGTTAGCACACCGCACTCGTAATGGGTAATGTGCTGATAACCTTCCTTTAGGGAGTTACCCACACTCCCCGATGGAGGTTTAACCTAAACAAGTCTGATATCGATTAGTCAAAAGAAAATTTTACTGATATGGTGCAATATAGTTTTTTAAGGGTCTAACGTGTACCTTGAAAAAACATTCCACTTCAATGAGAATAAATACTTTATTTTACAGTTTCTCTCCACCCCTGGGATACAGCTGAGCCCAGGTTCTCCCAGCGTTCTCCTAACATTCCCCCGACGTTATCTAACAATACACCACAGTCACTGACGGATGAGGCTATTCCAAGGCAGGGTCCGTGTCCTTTGTTACGCTGGCGCCCCCGCGTACGTTACAGACGCACCGCGGTCGCCATGTAGACGAAGGGGGACTGGCGATACCATGCTAGGGCCGACCGGAAAGTTCTGGGGGGGGGCAGACTGCTCCAGCCTCAATCCTACAACATCACAGCCACAGCAGGTACAGATTACAGATTACAGATTACGTTTTTGCTTTATCAAAAAATTCAGGCAATCAAGCACATCCTTAGGAATTATGTGAAAAAATATGACACTTCCACTCAGCGATGCCTTGTTGTATGGCTAAATGGTGCCTCGAACAGGAGCACGTCACAATATGGACGGCCTACCGCTGAAATAATGTGGAAAGGGATGGTACAGTGGATGTAATTGGGGGGAGGGGAGCGAACAGATAGGAGGGTAGCAGAAGACAAAGATCTTGTAATATTTACGAGCAGAAGTTATTTATTCTGCCGTTCACAGCACAGAGCTGTTGTCTGATACGCATTTTACCGCACCTATAAGGCACCACGTCATCGTATGACCTTTACAGTTCTCTCCTTCGCTCTTTATTTTTATTAAATCTATAGGTGTATTTACATTCTTTTATTATTATACTTAACATCTATGCTACAGCAAATATTTATGTCTGATTTTCTTAATCCTCTATGTATGTCTGCTGTATCCTTTGAAACTGAAGTTGCATACTGAATTTCAGCGAATTCGTCAATATCAAAAACAAAAAGGCATTCCATTCCACCCTTCTATTCTATTCTATTCTATTCCACTTGACCCTATTCCATTCCATTCCATTCCATTCCACCCTATTCTATTCTATTCTATTGTGGTCTATTCTATTCTGTGCAACGTTATCACCGATAACGTCTTGTTTGCTTCCACGAAATCCTACTTGGGGCATCCAGGATGATGACACGTCCGTATTCCTCTGCCCCGTGTCCTGTGTTGCACGCGAGATCCTTCAGCCATTGTGCTGCTTACAGCCACACCGCAGCTATATTTAGACATGACCCAGCCTGGCCCACGCCACATCTTTGGAGGAGGCCCGGTCGATACCTGTCGATAACCACAGCCATGATTGTGTCGTGTGAGCCATGCAGTACAGGCCATGTGGGAGAGCTTGGGAGTCTTGGGGCCGCGGATGCAGAAACACACATGGTGCAAGGGCTTTGGGTAGTTTGTGATTTCTCTTGGCTAAATGGCACAAAGAAACACAACTGACCCATAATTAGAGGGCTAGCATAAAAGCGGCTGGAAATCGCAACATGTACACGGTATAAATAGCAGCAGGCTAGAGCTTAGGCTCCGCCTCCTTCCTCATCAGAAAAGGCTATTTAAGATTATTTACAGTCCTTACAGAAACACACCCCACAGAAAACTTGTAAAACTTAAGCTAAGTAACGATTTGCTTTTATTTAATGACAAACTACAAACCCATAATTTCTCATGGCTGTTCAGAGGGGACCAAACGGAAGGCAACACGCAGCGCTTAGAAGCGACTGATGCAGGGGTGGGATGTTCAAAACGACCCCCCACCCCCAATCCTCCACAAGACGAAGGGACCCTAAGAGCCAGCGCCAGGCGCTTCAGCGACCCGGGGGGTGAGGTGAACGCATCGCCGGGTCTGAAGCCTCTGGTGCGGAGTGATTAAGGAGCTGCGGAAACGAACACAGCGGTATCTCCACGCAGGAAAGGGCAGCTGAATGGGTGATAAAACAGCAGCACGGGATGTGTGACATGATGAAGATCCTCTCCTCTTCCACTACTGTGGGCTTTAATCCTGCAGAATCTGGCCAAAAAGAATCAGAAGGGCTCCACACACACACAGACACACACACAGATGAGCATCCCTCTGAATTACAAAGCGAGCTGAGGATATCTGTATCAGGGAGTAGACGGGGGAAACAGCCCCCTCCCCTGAAGCTGCGGTCCCACAGCTGGGCACACAGCGGTGGGGACAAGAAGGTCATGGCTTGGGAGGAACAGAAGGACACAAACAGCCGGCACCAGCTCTCTCTCACATGCGCTGCCGGTGTGGACATCGGGCAAGACGGGCGCGGGCAGAACGGACCATATGGCACACGTACACTCACGCCGAGGAGACAGCGAGCGGGATGGAACGTGCGTGCTGAGCGCTCTCCGCACGGTACGAGACCGCCGTGCCCCGGACCCCCCGCCCCTCCCCTTACTCACATGTAGGCCGGCGACAGCGGGGAGGACCTGGAAGTCTTAAGCACGGGCACTGGGAATTTCCAGCTGACGGGGGAACCGCTCTTCCATTTCAGCGGCATGTTGTCGTGGCGACGCTGCACTAGACGACGGTTCGGCGCGTTTCCATAGCAGGCTGCCGGACGGGGCTCCCATGCCACAGTTTGGCCACGGCGGGTGGGCGGGGTCTGGCTGCCCCCGGCCTGGCTGACTCAGGTGCGGCCGCTGGGCATTCTCTCCGTCTGAAAATCCCTCCAAGCCGGTCCTCCCCCTCAAGCACAACGACTGCTCGCGTCCCTCTCTCTCTCCCTCACTCTCTGTCCTTCTCTTTCTCTCTCGCTCTCTCACTCGCTCTCCCTCTCTCTCTCCCTCGCGTTACGGAAGCCTCAACAATAGTGCCACCTTGTTAGAAGTGTGTTGACTGCAGTACAGCACGTGTGGCTGGGGGGGCGGAGCTGAGCTTAGCCGAGGAGTACAGGAGCACGACGCAGCTGTGTGTACCACGCGGGAGAGGGCGGTGAGGAGCAGGAGGAGGGGGGTACGTTTCCTGGATTTATTCAGAGCTGAAAACGGACGCCTTTCCGAATCCCCATCTCCGACTGCACGTGAACGACTGCGTGGATTTTATTATTTTGGGAAAAAACTCAAAATCAAAAACAAAAATAGCACAAGTGAGAGAGTGGCCAACTAGGAGCTGGAGAGACCCCAGACCCCAGACCCCGCCCCCCCAATCCAGACACACCTCCTCGGAGTGCTCACCTCATCCTTGGGGCTGCAGTAGAAGAAGGAGAGCAGCTCCCAAGCCGACAGAGGGCCTAGACGGGAACTCTAGGTGCTGGACATGGCACTCCCCTTCTGCCACGGTGGTGCCAGGGACGGGCTTCCCCAGTCCATCCACCTGTATGGAACTGTCTCTGATCTGTCATCTTTAAACGGCTGGCTTGTGTCCCACCCCTGTTCCACCCCCACCCTCCAAAACCCTCATGGTGACTCGACACAGGAAGCCGCGTTGAACCCTGGCACCCTGGTCTCTGCTCCCCTGGGGCTGGACGCTTTCTTCAGGAGGGTGGGGATGGAGGGACCCACATGTCTGCTGGACCCCACCACGCCCCACCATCACTGCCCCCTAACTGAAAGCCACAGAGCCACGCCTTCCCTTTTCTCATCTCTGTCATGCTCCGGGCTAACAACAGTACATTTGCTACAGCCAGAATGTACACCGGGACCCGAATCGAGTGCTCTGTAAGGACAGCAATCAGCTACCTATGTGTTCCATCCCTCCCTTTCTCCTGTCCCTCCTTCCCTCTTGTCCCCCTGTCCCTCCCTCTCTCCTGTCTCTCCCTCCCACCCTCCTGTCCCCCTGTCCTGCCCTCTCACCTCTCCTCCTGTCCTGCCCTCCCTCCTGTCCCCCAGTCCCTCCTTCCCTCCTGTCCCCCCGTCCCAATGAGCTGGACCAGGTGTTGGTATGACTGGGAGAGCGCCCCCTGCTGTGCCAGACCTTACTCATCCAGTATGAGACGTTACTGATGTAACTGGAATAGGGCAGCATGAGGCTGGCAGTACCCCTCCACAGAGTGGCGGGGGTAAAGCTTCAGTCACCGCACACCCTTCACCGGCACGACGCTGCATCACCCTCATGGGACGGGGCTGCCCCCAACTCACGACGGGCAGATTAAAGGTCGTTTCAGATATATCACCTGGCATTACTTCGTACCGCTGACACACGGGGCCTCGTCATGCAGGAGAAATTGCCTCCGCATGGATCAATATCTCTCTTATCGGTATTCCACAGAGCGGCCACAATACCATTCATCATTTTCTTAAAAAAATAAAACACCTCCTCTCCCTGCTGGAGGAACCCCATTATTCAGTAATAAGGGAAGGTCACACCGCGTCTCATCAAAAGTGCCGGGAGGAGCACCGGCCCATGGAATGGTGTTGGCAGCTATTGGAAGCTGCCAGAACTGTTTGTTACCTAAAAGATCAGCTTTTGGATTGCCTCTTTCCATGGCCAATCAAAGTCACTAACCCCTAACAAGAGCGTCACTAATGAAAGCAGAAACAAAAGCTAACAAATGGACAAGCCAAACATAAAAAAAGAGATTTATTACTATTTCGTATATTCAAGGAAATAACTGGAGGGAATAATATTTGCAACATAAAACATGGGGAAAGCACATTCAGCACTCAAACCGTAGCCAGTTGAGCTTATTTTCAGTTCCACTGAAAATTTAATAGGTCAAAATTTCCTGCTTTACACGTTAAAAGAATTTTTCAGAGTAAACTGGGGCTGAACAGCAGGGAATGCTGGGAAAACAGGAGGGAGGCACTTGGGACAAAGATGCCTGAAGGAGGAAGCACAATGTGACACCCACCAGCTCTCACCAGAGATCTCATGGAAGAAGTCCTCATCACATCACCTGTCGGTCTGGTCTCCTCGCTGACCAATCAGAAGCAAGCTATTTTGAAAACCGCCCTCCCATTAAGGTACAACAGGAAGTCGCCGACTGTCAACAAGGTCAACAAGGTCAACAAGGTCAAAAGCGGGTGGGTGGGCGGGTGACAGAGGGACCGCAGTCCTGACAGGGCAGGTAGCATAGCGCTGAGGGCTTTGCAGGCGCATGAGGGCCCCTGGAAACTTCTGAAATAACCCAGTGGCACCAGTTCTGCTGGGTCACGGGGCCACCCTGCTATTCACGCCCATCGCTCTAAGTTTCAGAATTAGAAGAGGACACAGATACAGGAGGTGCAGTCATTACTGCTTCAGCCTGGCCATTTAGGTCAGGATCGCAGGGGTTTATTAATGAGACCCATATGAGCAAATGCTCTCAGCCACTAGGTTAGCTTCCAAACAGATAATGAGGGTTCACACTGTTCATCACAGCCACATTTCCCTGACCTTGAAAGCTAGTGTGCTCCAAGGAAGTGCAGCAGAGTGGGCACAAATTTAGACTTATCGCTAAATGGCTATTTACAAGCTGTGTCCCATCGTGGGTAACTGACTTGAGCCTACAGACCCACACAGATAAACGCAGATAAACGCCCCCTGCTGGCCAACAAAGAAACTGCAATACTGTACAATATTGACAGTAGACGGGTGTTTGGGTGAATCTTTAATCCAACGTCTGTTCGTCACGAGCTAATTAAACCAGCCATTAAATCACTTTCAGCTTGGTTGGCAAAACTAGATCAATCTAAACTGGGTTAGATTAAACTTTCATGCCATTGGGCCATAATCAGCATCATTGGTATGATGGAAGATCACTGTCACTCTTGTGTTTTTGGAAACATTACAGATGTATCGGGCTCTGTAATTTTTCTCCATTGTATGTGCACTTCGTGTCCGTGGAGGATTTATGACGATTTATGCTGTTGCAAATTCCTTCCCCAGCGTGATTTATCGACGGCCTTCCTCAGAACAAGAAGGATCAATATGAGAAAGTTTAAACTGTTTTATTTCCGACACTTTCTGTCATGGCCGAGAATGTCGACCGTTCTGTGTTTGAAATTCATTATGAGAGAAGTCCACACTGTCAGAAAGCAGATTCACGAAGCAGCCCCCCTTGGGAGCACAGGAGACACAGGACACATCAAATTGGAGTTTACACTATATTAAAAAATAAAAAATTATACAATAAGTCCCAGTCCGTGATAATCCAGGACTAATCTGCAAGCTGAGTTTTTAAAGCTGTTGACATGCTTAATCATGGGGACTCGGTGAACGTGGAACATCTCACATGTGACGATTTAAGTGGATGACGAAAGGCACGCCCCCGCGGGTGCGAGATTGATAGATGTGCAGCATCACAGAAGCTTAATCCAGTGCTCCACAGACTCGCGGGCGAGGCCCGGGGAGCCTGCAGAGGTAGGGTGGGCAGGTGGATCGGGAGTCGTCACACGCCAGGTTCTGACTGGCTGCTGATGGCTCTGCCAGCCCGCTGTCTGCCTAGTGGATTGGGGGGGCCTACAGAGCTTACATGTCCCTCCACATGTCAGACACATATAAATGGAGAAGTAAAAAAAAGGCCATCCAGCCTTGTGTCAATGTATGGGGTTTGAAGCAGGCCCAGAAACACACTTTTCTCCACTGTAATGTACACCGCGGGCCACCAGATGCGCTGTGTGAGGCAAACCTCCTGGGCCTAGAGGCAGCCTCAGCTGCGGAGTCCCCGCCGCATCAAAGATAATCCTGCTCTGAAGACGGACACGGAAAGAGAGAAGGACGGACCAGCAACAAGGGAGGAAGGGTTCTGATATCAAATCAAGGAATAAAAAAAGTAGTCCCTTCCAGAATGTTATCCAAGTCCTACAACCCTGACCAGGATAAATGGATGGATGGATGGAGAAGAATAACACAAAGCCATCTAGGCCTCAAAGGAGTCTTACAAAGAGCCAACAAAAACCAACACAAATTTGATCCAAATTGTAGGAGAGCTCCTGAGCCTTCGGCTGCCTGGGAGCAGTAAGACGCTTGAATGGATGCCAGCAGTGTCTTTTTACAGGCGCCAAAATCTCTCTGCGTCCAATCAGCCCCGCCACGTCCGGACAACCTTTCGGAGTGAGCTCGAAAGAAAAGACACCGCGGTCCAACCGTACAAGTTCGCCCAAGCGAACTAGTCTGGAGAGAGACGTTAGGAGGAGGCGTGGTTCACCCCTGTGCCGGACGCGAGATTAATCCCAGCATGCACCAGACACGTTGAAACAGCATGTCAAACGGTGGAAGAAAGAAGCCAACTGTTGGATGCTGGGTAAAACCTGATCTAGTCATAATTGACAACATAAAAGGTGAAAAGAACAAAGATGTGGCAGACGAGAGCCGCGCCTTGCTCCAGAGGAGACAGCTTCAGTAATCGAGGTGACACATGACCCACTTACAGGAATATAACTTCAGGTAGGAAAAAAATGTATGTGTACACACACACACACACACACACACACACAAACAGTTTGTATTTCTAACCTTGTGGGGACCTTCCATTCATTACTATGGGCCTAACCCTAATCCTAACTATAACAACTCTAACCCTTACCCAGCCCAAACCTTAACCGTCACTAACCTAACATAATACAAGACTTTCGGCTCTTTCGTTTTTTTGACTGCATTCACAAATGATATAAAAAAGGGTTTTCCCACGTTGTCATGTCCCCACAAGGTAAGAATGTCAGGATTTTATTACTTCCCGGGGACACTTAGTCCCCACAATGTAAGATAAACACAGTATACACACACACACACACACACACACACACACACACACACACACACACACACACACACACACACACTTGCCTCAAGCCTGGTCTGCTACTGGACCATCCGCTCAGAGCCATCCAAAAATATGTCAGCACGTGTCAAATAAACCAAAACCAACGTTAGTTCTGGGGTGATTCTGGGGCTACGTGCAGGAGACACCCGATTTTAAGTGTGGGGACCTTGACTTACACACAGAACCGGTTTGTTACGAGGATAAATTAGCAGTTATGAGCAGAACTACACTGTCACTGCAGACAAACATGAACGTTTCTTCTGAGACATAATCAGTTCATGTTTACAGTCCTTTGAAGCAGGCAGGACAACCGAGTTGACAACCACAAGTGTGCTGGCAGGACTTTGTCGTCACGACCACGGCGGAAAGAAACGCTCAAGGCCCGTCGTCTATAGAAGACTCCGGGTATCCGGCGAGGGAGGCGTGCGCTGCAGTACCTCTCCCGCAGCCCGATGGTCAGCGCCTCCCCTCTGCGAGGAAGGTGCTCCATCCCCACGCTGCTCCCCTGAAAAGACACCAGGTGGCGACATTGTCTATGTTACATGCCATATTTGCAGAGGACAATGACGAAAGCCGTATTTTAATTAAAAAATATACAACATATCTGCAAGCACATGTTGGCTATTAATGTAAAATGTACCAAAACCCAACCCCCATACTAAATTAATTAAAAAACACACACTACTTATAACAGTCCACTTTACAAAGCTTTACACAGGAATCACGTTCAGTACAGTCCCATATCTCTGATATTCCTTAGATATTTGACAAATAACTCCTGTCCTAAAAAAAAAAGTTCTATGAATACCTCAGCCATGCCATAAAATTGAAGTAACTGTCACGTTTCTCAAAAGAAGGGAAAAAACCCTTTCATTCTCTTCATGATTAATATTTAATTTACATTTCAATCAGTTTCCGACTTCAGACTGACAAGCCTGGAACTTCTTTCAGCAAATAACCTTGAACAGAAAAAGGACGAATGTCACCAACGAGGGGGTAACAGAGTTTGCAATAGAAAAATAACGAGAATCTGCTTTGTGACCCAAAGCACCCGTCACCCTCACAAGATTTACAGTTGAAAGTTTCCTTCTTTTTAATTTATTGACTCCCCCCATGGGCAGCTTGCAGACTGAAACCATATGGCCTTCTTGATTCGTCTCGGACCGCGATGGGCCGTGCCGGCCATCTGTCCGGCCAAAACCCGCCGGTCATTAGAGAGGAAATCAGGTGGCCGGAGAAGGAGAGACGGGGGCACGACATGGCACTTCATCGATCTCCGGAGGGAAACGCGGGTACAGTCTGGGGAGCATTAGTTCACATCCTGAACAAATGTGCCTGGGGGGGGGGGGTTATCTTATGAAAGAAAGTCAGGAAGGAGTAAGAAACTAAAATAACTAAGAGAGAAATGCAGACAGACACAGTCGCACCCTATGTCTTGGGATGGTTGAGGCTGTTCAGCTCTGCAGACCCCTGACCCCCGACAGACGATCGGAAGCTGACAGGTTCGACATTCATATGCTTGCAGCTTAGGCTAATCAGCCTCCTGGGCTGTCCGTTTAAAGGGGCTGCTTGCGAAGAATCACCACAACGAAATATGCAGATGTGTAAACGATCACTACGGATAAAACAATCATCTAAGCGTCCAAATGTTAAGGGCGAGCGGTTGTGTTAAAAGACATGTTCCAAAGTAGAACGGCCTTTTCTGTAGGTTATGAGCCTAGCAAAATGTGTCTATAGCTGTTCTTCAACTTCTGAGGCCATCACTGCTGTTCATCCATCACCAAGGAATGTAAAGTCTTCTGAAGCTTAATTACACAGCACCCATCCTACCGGCTTCATGTCAGAATCTGCTGATACGACCAGAAAAGAGCAGGAAGGCCTGGATCGGTGCAGCCCAATTAAAGACATCAGGACTATTAAATGTACTTGCATTCATATTCACAACTGGTATCACATCAGTTCTGCAGTGAAATATTTGTCAATTGTCAATGAAAACGCGTGGTAATTATTTAATAAGCACATAGCTAATTTCTAAATAAATCGACATGCATTAAGGGATGAAAAACGTATAAATGTATGAATTTCAGTTGTATGTTCTGTAAAACGAAGTTATTTTTGCAATCCCTTATAAGAAATATTAATACAATCTAACCAATAACCGATCATCCAATGCAGGTTCACTATGAGTCTGGACTCAAGAAACAGACAGGGTACATTCTAGGAGGGATGTCAACACACACACACACACACACACACACACAAATTCCTATTAACCACATGTGCTTGGACAGACCCACAGCTGAACTTACAACCTCAGAGGCCAGAGTACCACCCACCGAAGAACACTTATTGTCATAATATGTCTTTTATATGAAAAATATTGAATCATTTAATTAGTAATTTTGCTGCATTCTATCCAGGGTGTACACCACATTTTGGGAAACAATTTCTAACACAACTTTTGCGTAAATACACTTAACATCTACAAAAAAATGAAACTGCATGTTTTATAAAAACGGGAATAGTTAACACACTGTTTCACGATCAGAGAAAGGATAAGAAGACTAGTATAAGCAGATTACAGCTTCAGTGATAAGCAAATGGCTTAATTGATAGCAATGAGTTTGAGGTCAACACTAAGGCTTCTGTGTTTTCATCCTCCTCAACCAGGCTTCTACCAGATGGAGTGGAGGAGGAGTTCATGACAACCTTCTGGAACATAACCACACAAATGGGAACTTTATCAGACTGTGTCCTTAAGGCAGGAGTACGGTCTTGTCCAACACGTCTAATCAAGACTCTTCAGTCTACACGCATTTATCTCATTTACATCTGTATTATTATTCCTCCAATCCACCTTCCAGGCAAGTCATTGTCCTTGGCCACTAAGAGCGTCTGGTGAAATCCCCTGCAATCACGAGTGCTCTCCTACGATGACACCAGCCATGGCTGCGACCTGTCACAGAGAAGACGCTAAGAATGCCAGTATCATTCCACCAAATACTGCTCATTGTTCCTCAGCTTTTAGTCCTGGGGCCTCGTCCTCTCTGACTGACGTCAGCAAGACCAGCATTCGTTTACAGCCTATGCTTGTGTATATAGGTGTCTGTATGTCATCGCTCCTTATACAACACTAAGCCAAATAACAAATTCCCAGTCGATTAGGACAGTACACCTCTTTATGCTCAACCACAGATGAAAGTTTTAATTCCTTATACTGGATTTTACGCCGGTAATGAGAATCTTGTAGTCAACCATACCTGGACGTTGCAACTAACACATGCACTACCCTATTAAAGTCAAGACACCCCATTTTCGAGGGAAATTCCTGATTATTGCCCTTGCCTGTTCAAAATAAGATTAGGGAAAGAATTAAACGTAAAGAGTAAAACGACCCATGTTCGCTATAGTATAAAGTCATCTTAAGGTAGTCATCATATATGACAGGGCAAAGATGTCGAGATCTTTCTAAATGACAGCTGAAATTGCCGGAACGAATGAAAAAGTGCAAAAAGGAAACAGGTAAATTGCGAACTAACCTTATTTTAAAATAGAAATAAGAGTGAAGTACACTGCATGATCTGTAAGTGTACGTTGGCCTTTCCTTCTTTATATTGTTCTTCTTTTTGAAGTTAAGCATTTCCTTCCAGCTATTCGTATGCAAATTCAGCGTCTTTTGCTATAATATGCCAGGTTTGTTGGAATGAGTTAGCTGAATTGACTAATTAGACCCCCCGTATTTCTGAGACTCCTCGAAGTTGATGCTAAGAACGAGTGCCCAGTGAGTGGAAGCTTCCTCTGATTATCGCACGATTGAGTTTATATAAGTTTATTTAGTATATGATATGGTATACCACCGGCCGCATGTAGGATGAGGCTCGACAATAAGATCAGAGGCGGCGCGGGACACTAAGTGTCACATTGTATCAACTTCAGCAGAAACAGCACATCAGAAGCAGCACCACGCATCTTCTGCTAGAAGACCGTCTCCTGAAAGTCCCATGTACTCCCTCTCGGAACACACAACTGCTCTCGTTTCCAACAACTCAGGAAAAGAAAGTTTTAAGTATTTAATACGCCTACCCGCAACTCACCAGGTTGCGCTCTCTCCCTTGTTGTCCCCCCGCTGTCTTAAATCCACTCCGCTCAGACAGTCCAAGCAAGATCCGCCCCCGAAATTTCCTTCATTTCATTGGCTGTACGAGAAGGGCTACGAGGTAACGAGACCGGCGATTGGCGAAATGCAATGCCAATCGCACGAAGCCGATTTACTGTCGCAACACAGGAGGGGATTACTGTACAATTGTCTCCTGCGACGCTTTGCTTCGAAACCGGTGGCCAGGGGCAGCTGGATTTTTTTTACAAAGAATTTTCGTTTCGAAAAAGTACACAAAATAGGAAATAAAATTATGTGGAGACACTATACTGACTTTTTAAATTAGTTTGACTTAAATTTCCTTTTATTCAACCAATATATTGCATTTTCTAAGCATTTAGCTAAACAGTGCCGCGAGGCCAATATGTATCACGATGTATAGTTATTTTTTCTTTTTGATGTATATACGTGTTATGGTTTTTGATTAATGTTCGGATTACCCGGTAGATGGATTCTTAAAGATGTTTTGTGAAACGAAAATGTAGTGATTCACGCGAAATTCCTTGTAATGTTATTAGACTTTACATGAATCCAGCATGTTATGCTTGTAATATGACGCAAATTAGTTTCTAATTTATAAAATACATGTATAATGTGCACGTGTTTTACAGACATTTCCGTAATTATATTTTTTGTAATCCTCAACCATCCACCTGTGTTCTGTTTTATCCTAAAATTGACGCAGCGCTCAGAATTTCAAAAGTCATTATTCAGGATGTTTGTGTGACTGAATATTAAAGCAAATATACACCCGTACCAGTTCAGTACAGTTCAAAGACAGGTAACCAGCTTGGCATTCATCGCAGCGTTGACTTTTTCAATTCGGTGGCTGTTTCTTTAAAAGCCCCCCCCCTACGTCACGATCACGTGACGGCAGCCGGGGCCAATCGCGAGTGTGCGCCGTTTCCTTGCCTCCGTGTTTACACGCGGAAGATGGACGCCGAGGCCGCTTCATCCCCGGATACGCCGACGTCCCTTTCACAAACCGTGCCGTTTCCACCTTCTGGAAAGGCGTTCATCCGGTGAAGCAGTGTCACACGGAGACGAAGCGTACCGAAGCCAGAGAAGCGGAGCAGCCGCTCTTAATTCTTTATTTCAGCATGAGGCTCACTTGTTAGCTAGCTAGCCGTCTAACCGGGGGCGTTGGGACCCCAGAATGCCTGAGATCGCAGCTGTTGCCGCCGTGGTATCGCGTTAGCTTAGCAGCAGCTCGCTTATACCTGTTCAGAAGGCAGAGCCGGCTACACCCACGCGCCACTGCCATGAGTTACAAGCTGGCGAGCTGCGGCGGTGGGGGGCTGTCCAGAGTCAGCCTGCCCCACTGCCTGAGCTGCACGGCCGGCGGCGGCGGCCGGAAGCGCGGCGTGTTCGGCTCTCCCGATCGCGGCGACGAGGGACTCAGCCTTGAGCTGAAGGGGGAGAGAGCGGACTGCTTCCAGCCCCTGTTCTGCGACTCCAGCCTGTCGATGTCCTCCCTGAAAGTGCGCCTCGGCCCCACCATTCAGAGCACGCTGGCCGCCGCGGTCGACACGCTGCTGAGCGAAGTGGCCCTGGTGCTGAACGACGCGCTGGTGGAGACCCAGCAGGAGCTGGCGAGCAGGGAGCAGGAGAACGAGAGGCTGAAGCTGCGCCTGGAAGTGTCCGAAGGCGAGCTGAAGGCCCTGCAGGAGTGCCTGAGCAGCGCGCAGAAGATCATCGACCAGCTCCCCATTCCGCTGCCGGGCCAGGCTCCGGCCGCCCCTGCGCACCCTGGCCCGGCGGACAGGAGCAGCGCTCACTTCTACGGCCATCGGAGCGAAGACGACATCCGTGGCCTACCGGGCTGCGACGCGGCGATGAGCGGATCCCTCGGTGAAGCTTTCCCCGTCTTAGACTCGGGGGACGAGGTGAAGGTGGGCCAGCTGTCCATTCAGGCGGACGGAACCGTCACTAATCAGCCCCTGAACATCAGCCCCCCTAGTACGTGGTCGGATGTTACCAGGACGGGTATAGTATCAATTCCCCTACGGTGTGTCAGTATTTTTTGTCCACTTGTGGCTCCTTATAATAAAAGCATCCTAAGGGATTTATTTTGACCTTCTGTGTCTGGACAGCCAGCGAGGCCTGTAAATTTCTGTTTTCAGCAGTAGCTTGATTTAACGTTGACTACTTCAAAGGAAAATTGTGCGACTGTCGTAACGTATCAACACCGGAAATTCCGATGTGAACACGCGCAAATAAATGTATAGAGGCAATTCTTCACTTAACAGGTAAAATCTAAAGTGTCTGGTAAATGATGTTCTTGTAGAACCTGGCGGTATGTACGCTTGGCATGTGAGAGTTTGCTCTGCTGTGTTTGTTGTGTCAGATGAATGTTCTGCCGAGAGAAGAGCCAAGCCAGGTTCAGGCCCCGGGACAAACTCGACAGGGCAGGGGTCCCCAGCGAGGTTCGTCATCAAGCAGGAGCAGGACCATGGGCTCACGCAGCTGAGCCGGTCAGGGCCTGGAGAGGGTCCGTCTGGGGCCCCGGAGAGTGAGCAGACTGCGCGGAGTGTGGGTGAGCTGGGCCGCATCCACGTTGTGGACGAGGTGGATGCGTCGCGTGCGCCGCCCCACTCGCTTCACCCCGCGGAGCTCCGTCCCGCAGGCAAATCCAGTCAGGGGAAGGGTGTTGCCCAGGGGGCGGTCTTCGGCCTCGACGGACCTTCGGCCGCTAACCCGGCGCAGTCCGGCGAGCGTCCCCACCTCTGCCTGGAGTGCGGCAAGACGTTCCGGCTGATCTCCAGCCTGAAGAAGCACATCCGCATCCACACGGGCGAGAAGCCATACCCGTGTGGCGTGTGCGGCCGCCGCTTCCGTGAGTCGGGGGCGCTCAAGACCCACCAGCGCATCCACACGGGCGAGAAGCCGTACTCCTGCTCCGACTGCGGCACCAGCTTCCGGCACCTGGACGGGCTGCGCAAGCACCGGCGCACGCACACCGGCGAGAAGCCGTACCCGTGTGCCGTGTGTGGCAAGCGCCTCAGTCGCCTGCAGCACCTGAAGCACCACCAGCGCATCCACACCGGAGAGAGGCCCTGTCGCTGCCCCCGCTGTCACAAGAGCTTCACGGAGCCGGCGGCCCTGCGCAAACACCTCCGCACACACCGGGACGAGCCTGGGGCTGTGGACCCTGGCCCGGGAGGCGGCTCGGGGGGTGGCGGCGGCGGCGTAGACTTCAGCTGCCTCCCGTCCTCGGCGCTTTCCCCACAGATGGGATTTGGGATGTGGGGGGATGATGGGGAGGAAGGGGCGGCGCTGAACTGCGTGGAGGAGCGGTGAAGATTTCAATTTCATGCTCTCCACTCCGCGACTAAGTGGCCGTCGGGTAACCCTTTAGAAGAAGATAAAAACACGGGTACCGCTTAAGTCCGTCCTGTCGCCTGCGTCCTTTGTTCCCCGAAACACCGTGGGTCCTCCGGGTGGGGGGTGGGGGGGGGTCTTGAACTTCAGGTCCTGCGTGACGTAGGCTGTGCTGCTCGAGGTCTTGTCTGAGTAAATCGCACAATACACCGTTTTTAAACACTCGTCTTTTATTTTCCCCGTTTTCAAAACGACTGTACAGTGTCTTTCAAGTTGACTCTGTGTAACAGAGTGCGGCAGTATTGGATTTTATTCATGTTACTCATTAATTTACGGCCTGCTTCATTGTTTAATGGGTAAGACAGAGACATTGATTCATTAAACAATGAACGCTTCAGTTCAACGGTATAGGAATATCTCAGCTTAGGATGATTGAGGATTAATAGGATTCTCAGCCAATGTGATGAGTTTAAAGTGACTTGCATTATGTACTGAAGCAGTGCAGACAGCATGAAATTTTTCTTCTTAATGGTTTATAATGCTACTTGACAGGAACTCAGCTTGAGACCCGTGATGGCGGGAAGTCATTCTGATAAGTTCAAAGTCTGCAGCTGATCTGCTCTAGGTAAACATACCCTTTACACGGTAACTGAAAAACTAGAGAGGGATCGAGGTTAGTACTTTGACTTTTCCGTGATCAGCTTGTCTGAGGAAAGCTGTTTTCGCTATCGGAACCGTTAGAGTGGACAATGTAAATCTTGGGTGTTCCGTTCTCCGTGTTTTAAACACGTGGGTTCAGTATGGGGTCCCCTGCTCTTCGTGTTGCGGCTGCCGGTTTCTCATTTCCCCGCATTCCATAGAGCGATGCAGGTGAAAGACGGACGACTGGGACGACGGGGCGTTTGTTACAGCCTTTGCCCCATTTCACCGGCTTGCCTAACTCCATGTGAAAGGGGGAGCACGTGGACTGGATATGCTGTGAAGAAGGACGGTACATTCCTCCCAGACTTCCTTTGCCGTTAATATCCACGGCAATTTTAGTAGCGTTGAGATAAGGTCTCTCTGGTGGTTTAGCCTTCAAGTCCAGCTCTTCCCATCTGTGAGTACCGTAGTCTTCTATGACACGGGCCAAGGCAGGGTGCCATATTTGTCAGTCAGTGCAAAGACTGGCCGCCAGATCAACATGTTATTCTTAAAATACTTTTTGTTGCCAGACTCTATCTTGACCGTCCCTGAACCCCCCCCCCAGATGAGAGAGTGTGCGTTCCTCTGTGTCGTAAGAGAATAAAGTGTGTACAGCACCCGTGTCTTCTGTTCGTTCCCTGCCCCGAAAACAAGATGGTGAGCCCATCCGAGGTTCTGTGTGGACCATAAGTGTGAAATGGTCATTGTCCTTTGGTGTTCTCTTTTCTGCATTGTCCGATCGTGTGATCTGGGCCCGAGCCTGAGATGAACTTGATGAAACCATGTGAGGGAGACCTGTAAAAAGCATGGTTTCCCACCTAAGCTGCATGTTCTGCTGGCCTCTATCCACCAAAGTACTCCATCCCTCCTCCTGTAGAGCTACTCTTCTAAAAGGTTTAGATCCAACCCAAATACCCCTGATTCAGTTAATTAGTGCCCTCACAGCTCTCTATTTAGCGGCAGCAGATGTGCTTTAAATTTGATTTGGATCTAAACTTTCAGGAGATTAGTTTGCCAGGAGCAGGGTTGGAGACCCCTGGTCTATACTGTGATTGTGAAAGACAGGTATGTCTTCTATGAAGGCCGCCGTAATGGTTGCTTGCCAAATTAGTTGTTGAAATAGACAAAACACAAATATTCCAATCTTTAAAATGCAGGCTGTAGTGAAATATAAAACATTTCTAGTCTTGATGAACTTGCATTTACTCTATAGAATGGTGTTTCGAAATCCACTTGCTCTGCCAAACAGGGAGCCAAGTAATCCCAAAATGAAGAAACCTCGGTGAAAAGCCTTGTCAAAGTGGGCCGTGAGGGCAGCCTGGTTTGGTGGTGTGCTGACGTAGATGGACCTCCCCCAAAGCCAACAGCTTTGGTGGCAGACCCACAGACGCGACACTGGGTGGCGGACACGCCAAGACAGACAGGCATCATCTCTCGGAGGCGTTTGATGATGTGGGTGGAGGGGATTACTATGTGGCCTTTGCGGAGAGAGCCTGAGCTTTAAAGAAAATGTTTTTGCAAGAGGAGAGAGAACTAGAGAACCAAATATGATGGTTTGGAGACAAATCGCTGCTGAAGAATAGACAAGCATATCAAACTTTTTTTTTTATATTGCACCTTTCAAACAAATCAGTAGAGAGCCATGATCCGCAAGTCCTACATGAGGTGATATGAATCGGTTTGGTAAGCAGCCGTACCTGAAACACTGCGTTTGTTAGCTTTAAGGTCTGAGAAACATGGGGCTTTGCTGCCTGTGGTGGATGCAGTCTGTCAACGACTTGCTTTTGAGCTGCTCGCTGGAATCTGGCGATATGATTCGAATGAGACGGTTCACCGACGCTTCAGCCATCGCTAACGCCAGCTGGCTGTCTGGCATGTTGTACCCCCAACAAATCAACAGTTTAGGCGCCTGAGCAGCCACTGGGTGCCAGAATTTGAGAAATCTCCAAGAAACAAAGGCTTTATGGAGTACTGTCACTCTTAATATATATATGCAGAATATAACACTTCAAAAAGAGCGTTTTGCTGCTGGACATCATACACAGTATCATTTTCATTAGAAATATTAGCATTCAGCATTAATACTTTGCTCACTTTACACAAATCACGATAACATAAGACACATTCTTATATCAGATAATTACTACAATCTCTGTGACACTTGCCATAGTCATAACATGAGCTTTAGGCTCCAAAATTAGAAGTTAGTTTTCAAACTTCTCTCTTGAGTTGTTTCTCAGCTGCAATAAAAAGGTTTCCACTTACATGACAGTCTTCTCCAGTCATTCAGACCCAGTCTTGTGTTTCACACCATGGATTTGGTCTTAGGCCGCAAAGAAGTCATAACACGTTGCTGTCACCCCAGTGAAGGTCAGAGTGCTCGTACAGAATACTAGAGGAAAGTTTCCAGATATCGGGTCAGTTTCTAGATGAAATTTATTTACTGCTGCCGTTTGGAAGCATCCTCACGTTAATGGAGTGGTGAGACTGTAGACTGAAAACAGAACTTCTGTTAAGTTGACAAATAAATCAACCCGAGAATGGGAGTTGCGTATTCCATTGACCAGTTGGCCTGGAACGTTGAACCAAAGCAAGTACGAGATGGTCATCTCCATTGGTGGGCTTTCTGGTGTAGGGAAAGTGAAGCACAACCACGAGGGCTTTCTAACCAGAAGGACGTTGATGTGATCAGGACCAAAGGTGGGCCAACTCCATGTTTGTTAATGTTAATACTTACATTCCTGAGAACTTTGATAGAATATAACATGTGGAACTGATCTCTCAGGATCTAGATTTGGTGTTCGGAGTAATGACATAGTAAGGCCACTTTCCCACCCAGGGAGAGGGAAATTCCCCCTGGTGAGTCATTGGCTGTCTGGAAGAGTGCTTGTGAGATAGTATGAAAAGAATTATGGGAAAAAAAGAGCAATGAAACAGTTATAAAGAAAACACACGTGCAAATGCCAAATGCTAACCACAAATAGACACTCACGTTATGGACGTAGCCACCCACGTTTGTAGCAAAGTTGTTGTCGTCCGTCTTGGCAGTGCTGTCACACGCGATATGGTGACGTCAGTCTTAAAGTCTCCCTGGCTATGCTGTTATGTGGCCCTGCAGTGCCACGGAAGATCAAACGCTTGTCACTCCTCTGCTATGACTGTGGTTAGGTGTACTTTTTTTTTGGAGACACTGCTGTGCATCTGCCTGTCATTACTTTTCCCATGTGCACCATGCTAGGTTATATGCTGTCGTTGTTTCTGATTTACTGTGCTGTAATAAAAAATATGCAAATTAACCACTTTCGCCCAGAAGCCAGTCTGCTTGGCCATAAACCATAAATTCGAATTCTTTGAGAATCTTTAAAAATAAATGTAATGACTGTGAGGGTGCAGAGAAACACTTAGGATCACATTAATAGTATATTTTACACAGAATTGAAGAAATATGTTACTTGAAAATAACACAGTTAAATACATTGTCATAGGAATCTGTTTAAAATTGATCTCCCTTATTGTACTGTTTTGGCTCCAAATGTAATTATTTATAGATGGTGTAACTAAAATATTCATTGGCTTTTATAGTCAATTATATCCTAACTCTGACTAATGTGAGCTTATACATACTTAAACACTCACAACCTAAATGCTTCTAAATGTTTACTTTGAACTTCTATCTGGCATGTGAGACTTTGTCATAAAGTGGGTCATCAGTATACTGCCAGAAGATTTTATGGAACGAAAAGCCCAGTACATTATGCTCTTATGGGGATGAGATATTAATAACTTTGCTCCGTCTTAAACTAAATCTTCATATGTGTTCCATGAATTGTTAAACGGACCACTAGAAAACTGAAAATTAAACCATTCCTTTTGACATGTTAGATTAGACAAAATGACATTCATACAAATATCACACTCGATGTATTAAAAATGAGCTGGGTAATCTTCATTATAGAATTGTGGGTTTTATTCATAAAAAGTGTATTTGATGTACATTTTATAAAATATTTGTATGAATTAGAAAAACAAAAATCTGGTGGGTCATTTGTTGACGCCATGTTTTCATCTTCAACTTATCAAACTCTTTGACCCAGATGAAAAACAACACAAACAAACAGTGCCGTTTCACTGGCCCTCTTCGCACCCGGCTAGAAAAATCACTCATTACACTGATTGACATCTCTGGCATGCCTTGACACGGGACGGGGAAAAAATAATAACACTGTTCTAACTGGAGACTTATGTGAGCATAGAAATACGCTCTAGTGATTAAGACTTGGCGTTGTGAGTGACAGGCAGATTGTCATCTTGTGACTTGCTTCATTTTACAGTTCCGTACTCCCCTTACTGAAGCTGTAATCCCAACTGGTACTCTGAAGTTGTACTTATTTTCCCACAGATTCTGACTGAAATCCTGTACGTTGTTCACTCGGGGGCAGACTGTCTCTTAATGGAGATGCTGTGGTCCATTGACAGGTCCAATAGTATAGAGTTTTGTGTCTTCTGCAGATTTGAATAACAATAGGCCATTTGGACTTAGCTGTTTACCAGCAATGCCGTAGGCAGAATGAAATGTTTTCTAATATTTAAGGATTTGGGAGATATTTACTTAATATTGACTAACTGGAGACTATCACTAGGGTAGCACAATTTCTTTTATGCTTTAATGAAATTGCATTCAAAAGGCAGGCAATGAATGAGATGATCAGGCAGCATATGCCATGAGGTCTGTCCCGCAGGGGCTTTGTATGTGAGAATCTTGTGCACAGGTAGGAAGAGAGATGTGGAGTTCATGAACCCACAGGTGCGCACGGGAAGGCCCTGTGCCCGTTTCCATGGCGACTGCGAGCAAACGCTCTCCCTTTCGGAAGTGACTCAGTCCTCTTGCCTTCACTCCTGCTTCTCCTGCCGGCCGATTTGGTGACCTGAGCTCGTATTGCTGACCCCTGTGGCGCTGCTTTGCTTGGAAATAAACTCTGGCACTTGGGACGCCAGCTGTTTGACTTGGGGAATTCATGTTTTGGAAAATGTTTAGTTTGTTAGCTCTTATATCCTACACAAACGTTATTTTCCATGAATCTCCGAATCAATAAGTAGTTAGGAAAATCGTGAAATGTGAAATGAACAGTTTAACATGGGTCATTTCCGAAAGCTGTAAACTAAGTTCAAGTTGACCGTAATAAGTCGTGTGGGCCCTTAGTGTTTCAGAATGCTAACATATGTTATTTCGATTTTATGCCGAAAAGCTGAGGCGACAAGCTGTCGGCCACTGATTTGTTTTATCTTCCAGTTTTAGTGTGACGTGATATTTTCATCATAATATTTTTCCGAGCCGAGTTACCTTCTCAAACCTTCGTAGGTCAAGGAGTATCTATTGAAACGGGGCAGACTTCTAATATTCAAATGTAAATCACATGAGGTAAGGAGTCATTATACATAAAAGGTAGTTAATGTCAGTCTTCCTTAGAGGTCTGAACATGCAAACGTGTTCTTTAATTATTACGCTATGTAACAATGCTGAGCAGTCGGTACCAAGCAGACACAGACCGGAATGAGAGTACAGATGGAGGCTTTTTCGTTTCGCGTTTGATCCAATCACACAGACATCCTGTCCTGTTGAACAAATCCCAAGGATTCGACCTAAGCGCAGGGATTTCGTTCTGAAAAACTGCCATCAAACAACACCCCTGAAAGTAAATGGTCCCCCCTCGTTGCCCAGCGGGTCCGGGCCGGACTTCGACTTCGGTCGATGCGGTCTTACGTACGGTGCCGTTAATAACAGCCACCCCAGGGGCAAGAAGCAGAAACAGAGAGAGGGCAGGGGAAAGCGGGAAGGAAGGGGTAACAACAAAACCACTTTCTGCTTCTGTGTACCGCCTGGCTGACAGCCAGCTCCTCGCTCAGAGTAGGATTGGCTCCTTCTCTTTCTCTCCTCCCTTCTTTTCCAAGTTCAGATACGCTCACAGCGACCGTCAAGCAGGCAGCGAGGGCGAGTACGGGACTGCGAGAAAGTTCTCTTTCGGTTTTTGGTGTAAGACTTCACACCAGCAACGACCTCTTTGGTTTGTTTTTCGCAAGAATAGAAGTATGTAATGCCATTTCAGTCTGAATCTTTGAGCTCGGATATGGGGGAACACGTCTGTTAGTTAGTTTTTTATTTATTTATTATTTTTTAAGGAAAAGGAGCAGCAAGAAAGCACGAAAGGTTTTCCTTAGAATTTGTTTTTTCCACTCTTGCGTATCATTTGCTGGTTCTTGCTGGGAGTTAACGGGAGGGGGGAAAGGAGAGTGATCCTCAGGGCAGATCCCCTGTCGGCACGTCATCCCCTTGCCCCTAACCCCACACTTTCTCTCGCTCCCCAGAAAAGGATGCCAACATGCCTTTCTTAATCATTTCCAATCTGCTCATTATCTGGCTGAGTGTCCAGAGACTGGCCCTCGGCGCCGAGCGCATCTCGACCCGGGAGCGTTTCAGAGTCGTAATCGCTCCTCTTATCTGTAAGAGGATTTGCCTCAAGGGGCAATGCCAAGACACCTGCGAGCAAGGAAACAACACGACACTGATCGGCGAGAACGGCCAGTCCGCGGACACTCTCACGGGAAACGGATTTAAAGTGGGTGAGTGACGCCAAGGATGCTCGGCTATCAGCCCCGTCAATCAAGGCGCACTACCGGGCATGGATGGTCGACCCATCACTCAGCCAAGGTTTGGCTATAAGTTGACAAATATTTGCAGGGTATCTGGAAAACTTAAAAAAAAAAATTAAAACGAGGGGCAATACAACGTCTGTAAGGGTAGAAAGTGCGACTTAAAGGTCTTTTTTGAGCTGGAATAATGAATTCAGCGAGCGCAGTATTTAGATAAGCTGAGCGGTCAGACATTGTTTCCATGCTGGAATTGGTCCGTTGCCGGGAATTTCAGACTCCATGCGCCGCTTCCGAGGCGCCTACACCGCAGCTGTGATGTTCACTCATTATATAATAGGCTCATTCCCACCCAAGCTGACCACTAGCTTAAGTGACCCACGAAACAAACTTTATAAAGTCACATCTGCGCATTTCCGAAAGGAACCGCAACATCATTCGTAAACGTAGGGCGAGTACGTCGTTAATATAAAGCGTATTTCTGGGCATGCACGACTCGCAGGATACATCAGAATAATTAAGCTCGCTTTTTGCAGTAGAAGGTCCCTTGAAACAGATGATACTTTTCTGGGGGTTTTAAATGATTGTTTCATGTGAAGACGCGATAACAGCATTTACTGCTCCTCCACAGTAAGTGCACTCAGTTCGTGGTCACGTTTTTGAAACGCTCTTATTTGTCTGCTCAAAGATGCGGTCGTACTGGATCTTTCATTTTGGAAATATTTGATTTATGAACGGCTGCAAAAGACTTGATGGGGATGATGCTATAAAGGGATGTAGCTGTTACTGTACTCGTGTTTCAATAATGAAAAGGTGTCTTGCCAAGCCTCCCCCCAGCTGCCCAGCTGGCACACTTCAGCTCTTTCCACCAGCTATCAGCGGCGGTACGGCACGGTGCCGTGCAGTCTGAAGATCGCCGGAGTCCGGACGCCGCGCCTGATCCGGCCGTGCACCGGCAGCCAAAGGAGGGGAGCGGACAAAAAGGCGCTCATCACATTTTGATTTTGTGGGGACAGGAATAGGCCGATTTGCTTCGAAAATGTATATGAATATAGGCTCAGCCTCGCATTATTTTGATGATTTACCCCCCCCCCCCCCCCCTTATCGCCCTGTCATGCCATACAGAGGCCTTCAATTATTTCCCTTTCCCCCCCCTAATTATACTTTGCAGATTTCAGTTTGGCTCACGACACGAGGTAGCGCAAAAATAAACTGCAGCGATAAAAATAAACGAGCAAACTAATTGAGTTGCCATGAAAGCCACTTTTCTGGGATGATGTGCCGGATTTGACCTTAAACTCCAGCGGTCCGCAGGTGGGACCTAAATTACAGCCTGAGTCTTTATGGAAGCGGCGAAAAAAACTCTAATGATTTATTATAAAAATCCGATTTCTGCTTTTCTAACTGCTCTGCTTAATTATTACTATAAGAAATATGAGTCCACGCAGACTGGAACAATGGATTACATGGCTGCCTTTGCGTTCAATGAAGTGTAAAAAAGACAAATTTCCCAAATATATGAAATTGTCTACTTCAAACAGAATTACAAAAAAAAAAAAACAGTAATAAAGCATGTAATGAAATAATACCAATAAAAAATAGTATTGTTCAACTGACAATAGTTTGAATGCAACTGGATTTAATACTTTATTAGTTCGGTTTCACATATTTGAGCATGAGACTTGGTATCATGCAGTAATTTTCCGTACTCCCCTTTCTTGAGTAGATATTTTTCAGGTGTTACTGCATGACAGCTTGGCGATAAGATTTTTTTAGTCTTGATATTCTTATACATCATTTAACAAACTGTAATTTCCATTTCTTTTTTTTTCCCCTCTGGCTATTCCTTGATATTTACTAGCAAATTCAAGGCTGTTTTTATGACGTGAACAATTCACTGGCTGTGCAGGATCGGGCGTCTCTGTGCTCTGTCTCACTTTTATCTTTAACTGCTGTGTTGGCTGTATTTTTCTAGCTTTTTTTGTGTGGCTCGATCTAACAGGAATGCTGTGTGTTTCTGCAGGCAAAGAGAAGGACAAAATAAAATGTAGCATTCAGCAAATATTTAAATAGGGTCTTCAGATTTGTATGAATTTTGGATACTGTATGAAGTGTCATGTGTCCTACCCTAGATCCCGATTACACGGTTGTAATGAACACGTAGGGGAGTAAGGGCGATATTTTGGCATAAAATAATAATTAAAAAACGCTATATGGGGGAAATACATTTTTCAGTGGGCTTTAATGGGGGGTAGAATGGAATCGAGATCCCAGTGAAGGAACAGAATATATTCCTCCATTTTTCATGTGGCGCAAAGCAGCTGGAAGTTCAGTCTCTTTGACCGGCTCTTGACGAGGTGTGACGTCGCAAATGTAACCGCTGTCACCGAGCCCCTGGATTTTGGCACACTCTTTCCAGCGCTAAAAATATAGTTAACAGAAGGCAGTAAACGAGTCGCTATGTTTATCGTCTGTCATTTTGAACATCGTCTTCGTCCCTCATTTATTTTACAACATGCCGCTCTGTCGCTTCGCTAAGCCTCCCAGGGTTTGCTGTAGCTATGGAATTTCATCTGCAAACCTGAAGGACAACCACCAACCCCAACCAGCGGTGGCCCTGCTATAGTCCTCCAAGGTTTTAGCCTAGAGTTACTGAAATCAGGGAGGCACAAACACTCGATTTAGTTGGACTTGGAGATAAAGATCCAAAAGGTTTGGGCTGAGCTAAAAACAAAACGCTCACAGCGGTTGCCAGTAGTTCTTGGGTGCTTCGCCAATGGTCAGCCAGCTGGCCATTTAAAGTTAACCCTCTACTCAGGAAGAAGTTAGTTAGTCCTAATTGATTTGGAGGTAAAGACTGAGAGACCAAGACCTGTCCTGCCATGCAAAGTCAGAGGAGCACAGAGACATGTGATTTTAGCCTCTTCATTTTCACAGAATGTTTGTGCTGTATACATTCTGCGATTTTTGTCCATTGCTACATACACTGCTACATACCTGAATAGTCACCTTTCCCGGAGAGGCAGTCAGAATTGACCAATAAAGTGTGGCCTACCTTAGTTTCAAAAGTCAGGCATATTGCGTGTGACTCTTTAGAGAAACCTTATTCATTTTGCTTATTAATTTTAGCCAAAATTGCATATATGGGTATATCTTATCTGAATAGGTCTAGCAGAGATTCATTTCATTCATGTGGCGAGTTAATGCCAACCGGTCTATGCTCTCATTTCTGAGAAATGCGTGACATTCCCATAATGTGCTGGAATGTTCTCTCAAAGAGAGAATGACCCGAGCTCACCTTAGGGCAGAGCTGGTTTCACGATCCTTTCTGAGGGCAGAAGTAAATGTGAATTTGGAGCCTTGTTCGGTAGTTATGTTTTGCCAATCGTCTGACTTGCACTAATTATTTAGCCAAGTGAATTTTTTTTTTTTTTTGGGGGGGGGGGGGGGGGTTAAACTTCCATGCCTGCTAATGGGCATGAATAGAATAGAATAGAAGACAAGAGAGCCTTTATTGTCATTGCATATCATACAGTGAGATTAAGTACTAGTCCTGATCAGGGCAAACCCAAGAAACACCCACAACAACACACACTTAAACAAAATAAAAGTCTTTAAATTAATATTGTAGTTTAAAAGGAATATGTAAATATGAAGGATACGAAGGAATCGACCATCTGTCAGTATTTGAATCAGGTCTGAGCGTCACAGTTTGTCCCACAGGGGATATTGAAAGGTCAGTCAGATGTTACAGCCCAGTGCATTGAAATTCTGGCATAGGACTTGCTAAAGTCGTTTGTTTTCCATCCTCCAACTGTGTTAGCCACATCTGCTTGTTTGTTGCCTAGGTGTAGATACTGTGGTCGGCCCGGACCTCTGGGAAACCCAGAAACGGCCCAAGACATGTCGTGACTCGCTTGTGTACACCGATGATGCGTTTCCTCACAGACTTCCTCCTGACCTGGAATGAATGCGTGACGCACCTGTTAAACTGTTTGTGGTCCCGGAGAAATTGAGAAATTTGCCGGTGTAGGAGTATTTAAATAGCTACAGTGAGGTGGAAATTTCCGTTTGTAACCAGGAGTTTCAAGTGCGGGTTAAAGTTCTGTTGGAAAGAGTAACTAATAGATGTGGTCCATAGTTTCTCCGTGAATCTACTCCTGTGCGAAACCAGCTCTGCTTTCATGGAGTTTGTGTACTTTGTACCTATATCACTGCCCAAGTATGTGTTTTAATATTTATGAAGAAATGCTTCAACTTTTTCTGATGAAAGTCTTGTTTCTCTTGGAGAAAAAAAAAAACACAGTACGGGCTTTTTTTTTGATGCCTTTTTCTATTTTTTCCCCACGTTTGAATCATGATGTTTGTGCTGTCAGCAAGGACATTTTCTCTGACATACTGTCAGTGCAGTCAAGTGGCAGAAGTTGTATTTTTATTCTGTAATTTTTGTCACGACCGTGGTTGCGTTTACACTCTGTCCTAACCTGTGACTCCAACTGAGCCATTTGTATGGGGTTAAAAAAATATTTAAAAATGGATCAAGCTTTAGCGGGATTGGCACATGGAGGTGTAAAAACAAAACATGGATGAAGAGGCAGCTTTGGGAGGTGAGGGAATGCTCTGCATCTGGCAGTAGATTGTCTGTGTCGGGGCTTTGAAGAGGCCGACATGATCAAATGAACACCCACATTTTCCGAGCCAAAAGAATTTCACGGAGTAGGGAGTGAGTAGCTGTTTGGAGTCGGAAGGTGGAATGTGAGGCTTCTTTGGGCTTCCACCACCCCTGTTGTTACTAGCCAGGGAGAGATCTGAGACACAGAAGCCAAATTAGAGCATGATGGCTGGACTTAAAATGTGATTTACGCCTTTGTATGAGGGAAAGCTTTGTCCCAGCTGCTGTGGAATGTCACCCCCAGTGCATTATGGGAAGGAGAACACCCACAAAGTGGTTCTCACTGAATGTAAAAGCCTAATATGGGTGAGTACCTCCATCCCCAAATTCTTTCTCCTGTCCTGTGGTCCTGTGCCCATATGTTGGCATCCCTTCGATTCTGACGCGTGTGGCATCATCACCATTGGAACCCACAATTCTTGACGTCACGTTGCCATTTTTTCCACGGCGGTTGCGTCTGTGTGTGTGACTGCTACCACGCTATGCTACGCCGTAGGATTCCCCTGGATCGCCTTTCCCAGCACCATGCTCCAGAGCCCATCATTATGTAGTTTTCTTTGGGTTCTGGGAACGGCTGCAGATGTCCAGCGAGCCCCGCATCAGTGGTGTGCGGTCACCTCGCTAGTTTACAAGCGGGGGGCTATTTGAGGACGCGGTCTGCACTCCGAGGCGCAGTCGTTCGGGCTGAACTCATTTCTGACTGCTTCATCATTGGCTTCATCGTGGTGTTTCATGGTGACACCAGCACCTGAGTGGGACCTGTGGTTGCAGCATCGGTGGGTCCTTCCTCTGATAAACTTGATACAACTTCTCCCTTTGATGAAAATTAAATCAAAGTAGTGGGTGTTGTGCTACTACTCAACTTGCTAAGGGGTACTGTGCTCAGGATTCGAGACAAACCTAAAGTAACGTGTTCAATGCGGTGTATCCTTGATCAGCTACTGGCAGAATGTTCCAGCTCCAGAGTCGATCTATCGTTGGCTTCTTGCCGATACAAATGATTGAAGCTCTCGGGGAACGGAGCCATGCAAAGGGTGGTGAGGTAGAAAAATGTTACCATGCGTGGATCTGAGTTGATAAGATCTTTGGGTCATGCTGCTTAGCCACTTAATTTTCAGCCGGTCGTTCCTGTAGATGGAGGGGGTAAGAGTGCCTTTCACATCTTCCTCCATAAAACGTTGATGACCTCAATCCTGGCTTTGGTACAGATTGTGTGCATGACTGCGCAGTCAGATGGTCAGCTGGTCAGTGCACATCCGGAGCTATTGCAGAGATGCTAATGTTTCCTGCAGTTTGAAATTAATTGTAAGAATCTGTCTTGCAGAAACCCTCGAAAGCCATTTGGAAAAATATGGGAACATTCCTACAGAATACTGATTTCCAGTTTTTAATGTGAAACTGAAAAGGACAGTTAAACATGCGTAATCAGCAATCAGATGAGCTGTCAGAATGTACATCTCTGTTATATTCTAATTGTACAATTGTCATTAAGATAAATGGGCCCTTTTGTGAATCTGTGAATTTAGAATCAGAATTCCACTCTGATGAAGACATTCCAGATGTGGATTACTTCATAATTTTTTATATACAAATCCTGATATGTGGTACACAAGCCAAGGCTGGCCAGTAAAGTCATACTATTGGCAGTATGAACTGACGGTATTGGCAGGGGCTGGGTTAAATTGGTCAG
The DNA here is from genome assembly GCA_009936485.2 of Gymnarchus niloticus. Classification (NCBI taxonomy): domain Eukaryota; kingdom Metazoa; phylum Chordata; class Actinopteri; order Osteoglossiformes; family Gymnarchidae; genus Gymnarchus; species Gymnarchus niloticus. The sequence continues at coordinate 72,524 of JAACJT020000003.1, forward strand.
TTGCACAACCGTGGTGAATGATCCCAAGCTCTGGACCAATATACTCAGGTAACAAATCCTAGGTGGACCCAGTTAGGGTTTGGGTTTAAATTATGGTGGACGAGAAGGGAGAGCCGGAGAGTGTGCCCCCGTAAATGCTATGCGGCTTTGCGAGTTTGGGATTGCGTTCCCGTAGTTGTGTTTCTTTGCGTCTTTGAGTTTAATCCGCTTTTTCTCAAAGCATCTGAGGTCATTGTGACAAGATATCGACCTCACACTTTATTGCCCTTTTGCATTACTTAAGGGCAATCTGATTATGTGATCTACAGACTGATGCGTTCTGCTACATGTATGAAATTGGTGCGTGGTCACCAGTAACGACAGACTGACGTACGCCTGAATTATTCTGGAAGATTCTAGGGTATTTATGACTTACTGTCGGTCCTGAGGTAACAACAGCAACAGCCAGGGCTTGCTTAAGTTGAAGGCTTCAGCTGCTTTGACTCGGTGCCGCGTGGGCGGATATTTAACAACGGAGTGGAAGTGGAATCACGGCACTGAGCGCGGATGGTGCTGACGTGGATGACAGGGGCGTCGGGGACGACGACGCAAGCCAGAGTTTCCTAACAGTTTAGCGCAAAAGCGAACTCTTCCGTATTACTTTGCTGTTTAAATTACGACGCCCAGGGAGCCGTTTCAGTAAATGAATGAGCAGAGGTTCCCACTGACAGAGTTTACAGTGTGCCCTTAAATTTAAAGCCCCCTCCAGCTGCCCCAGCCTCAGTGAATCCCACGGAGACCCAGTCCAGACGCCCCGTTTGATGAAGACGTCGGCCATGTTGTCCCGTTCGAGCTCACATCTGTTTCTCCTATCTGCGGGTAAAATGGACAAAGGGTGACGTTTAATGCATCTCGCAGGCTTCTGGCGAGTGACTCATGGAATCGACCGGGTCCTCAGCAGCATGCAGATGTTTCACTCCGCAGTGCAAGACGGCTCGGTGTGTGGTGTGATGATGATTGCAAAATGAGACCGTTTATTTTTGTTTCACTTTCATTTGTATAGTATATAGTGTGAGGTTTTATAGAGTGAATATGAAAATGATGTGGAATTCATCTTAAATTATGGTCTCTTTGCTGCCTGACATTGCTTGAACTTACAATTGCATAGTCATTGGAGATCAGTTATTTGAGGAAATGCTGTATGTTAGAGGGACATTTTGCAAACTTGAACAAAACAATAACTCCGTTCCTTGTATATGAATAAGTACATGAAATGAATAATAGTATTAAGATATGTATATAGGAAGTGTCACTTTTGAAATGTTGCCAAACCTGAGAGTAAGTGCCAATGTGAAAATGTCAAGGTTAAGCGTCAAGGTCATGGTCTTGTTCTGTTACAAAAAAGCCCTTTAAAGAAATTAATGAAGAAAAGTTTTGTTTCGAAGGATTTTCTCAGAGGAGTGTTTAATATGACAAGGGAGTGAGACTTAGAGTCTTGTAATGCCTTGATTGATGTAAAGACCACAGAAGAGCAGGGAGGAGTTGTCATTGACAACCACAATGTCAAGAAGACCAAACAGCTGGGCAGAAGGAATGGAAAGGCAGGAGAAGCAGACTGGATGGGGAAGCCGTCTCAGATGCCGAGGAGCTTCTCAGGCCGACTCTGTCCCATGCATGCCTGTCGTTTTTTTGGATGCTAAACAAGCTAACTGAAATGTTATACACACGACGTGTGTCTTTCCCTCGTGTCGGAGGTCCTTCTCTGGTGCACAGAAACGTGTTTCTGAAACTACTGATGTGATCAGCAAGAAAAGGAAAGCTGACCAAATGACTGGACTAAAACTAGCCTTTTGTCACTGTCATTGTTTGCCACAGTCTTGCTGTCGTGATTTCGACAAACACTGCAGAGTAAGACATTTTAAGGGCTGTCATTCCGCGCTCTCCCAAAATTCTGGACGCTCCTAGAACTCACTGCTCTCGGGTCTTCGTTTATACGGAGCAAATCCGTTGGTTAAGATTTCCATTGAGAGGGGCAACAATGACATCACAATGTTTTTGGAGGCTCGGTGAGGATGGAATTTAACTGTTGGGGATGAAGGACAGAACAAACTGAAATGCAGGCACGCACATGGAGCAGATAAGTAGCTAGCTAGTTAGGCCTCGGCTTTGGAGACTACCAACGATTGCCAAGCCTTTGTGCTTGTGTTGGGAGGGTATTCCCAGTCTGTCACATGGCATTTATCTTGGTGCTGCCAGAATGTGTTTAATTTACAGGAGATGCTTTGGTTTAACAGACCTTTTTTTTGTACGTTGAGTTTACAGTATGTTGAATAATGATTGTCTGGGAGAATGTCTGGCCTGCTACCCTGGACTGACAGAGAGTAATCACAGTGGCAGATGAGGGCTTGGAAGGACCCGAGCAAACACTTGGCCTCACATTTTGAAGCCCGTACTCGTAAATGACATACCCCCGAACTGTGTTTTCCCCATTCAGAATGAATCCTGCAATGCTCTCTCCTGTAACGTGTAGTGTGACAGATCTAAGTCACCTCTATTTATCCGCCTCTGCATTTCAGAATGACGGCAGTGTTCCACTGTCACCGATCTGGGTCCAGTAAGCCCGGATGCACAATATATGGAGCAAATTAATGTACATCTGCCAGTGGACATGCTGAAGCAACAGGGTTGGCTTCGTCCGTTCGCCTTCAAATCTACCGTACCCATAGGCTTTGCAGCTATTTCCCTATATTCTCTTTCTCGCGGTTGTGGTTTCCTCTAATTGGGTTTGCACAGGGGTATCGCTCGCCTTTCATATCTCTGCCAGCCCTTCTCGACTTGCTGCCCGATTCCAACGACTTTGTTGGCGTGACGGACCGTTCAGATTTCCAGAGCCCTTGAGTCAACATTACATGTTAGATTAAAAAAAAAAAAAACTTTGGCGTGATGTAATAGAAGGTTTCTGTCTCCCCATTTCTCCTTTTAGGAGAGCTTTGGAGACAGTAAGTCTGGCAGGCAATAACCACAGTCTTGTGCAAGGGATCAGATGGGGGTCCTGAAATCGTGACAGTTGGGTGAATGCATCGATCATCACGTTGGAGTAATGTCTCAGTCAGTCTGCCTCGTCATTTACTGCTCATGTGTCTTTTCTGGAATCGGCGTTAAAAAAAGGTTTCAAAAATGGAAAACTGATGCTGTGGCACAGCTAGGCGATCTCCACAATGTAAAAGCCACTTTCCGTGAAGGCCTTGCAATCGACAGTATGCCCTTTCGACCGGTCTGACTAGTCAGAGTGTTCATTTAATCAGCACAACCGCTGCCCTCTCCTCGGATAACGTTGGCCACTTGGAGAGCCAGGAAGACCAGAGCTGGAAAAATAGCAGGCCGCTGCCAGGGCCGGTTGAAACATTACTGTTACCAGTAGTTATCATGTTTATGTGTGGGCTACGTCCTTTTTTAAATATTTGCCTTCACCCACGGAGGCAGTTTACTGTCTGTGCGCCCCAGTCGTGGTGCCTGCTATTTTCTTTTCGCGATCTGTGAAGAAATCCCGTCATTACGGGGCCGCCCAAACGAAGAGGCATTGCAGCCGATGGTCCTCTAATTGTTTCAGTCTGTCCTCCTTGCATTAGAGTAGCCTGAGTGCCTAGCATTAGTGCTGTGTGCTGGGCGGACCCGTGAGTAATCTTTCCTGTGTTGCTGGAATCAAACAAGGAGTGGTCCTTTGTGGGCGGTATGAATGCCTCCTTCCCCACAGGTTTTTGTTTTTCAAGGATTTTTTTGTTTTACATTGTGTTGATTGTCTCACTCACATACCTTTGGTGACCGTAGTAGAGCATGAGGGGGGAGGGTATTGAAAGTTACCGCCAGCCTTTTTATAGGTGGACGGTTTCACCACACTTCATGCTTTGTGAAGCTGAAGGCACATAATCATTGGGAACCGCTGTGACGATGGACAGTGCACATGAGTCAGAAGAAGAAACGAGTGGTTTTTGGGTCAACTGCATTAACGCAAGACATGGGCAAACATTTCAAAACACCACGGCTTTGAAAGGAGGTATTGTGATGAACCGGACAAAAACATGGCTAACAGTTGAATAGGTTCAGACTCCAAACTATAATCGCTCAGAAGACAAAGATGGTAAATGTTTTTACCTGTGGGAGACTGTTGAGTGAGTGACCAATCAGAATAAACCAATCCAGAAGAACTCACAATAAACCAATCCCCAGTGAGATTAGAATAAACCAATCCCCAGTGAGATTAGAATAAACCAATCCCCAGAGAAATCTGTGTACCTACTTCTATTGTTCCCTGTGTTTCATATACATCCAGAGAAGAGCCTGCAATTTTCTCAGGTTCTTGCATACAAGTCTTTACTCATAAATGTTTTCTAGGTTCCATACCTCCCTATTAGGCCCCTGGCACTAATTTTGAATCCACTCTCATTTTGAAAGGTGCTACTTTAGAGTTAGAACGCCATATTATGTAAATAAAAAACTTACGGTTATGCAGGAATATAATATCTCTACATCTAGTTGTGGGCATTTTGATATTGACTTAAGTTACTCATTTTGTTTTTTAAATATAACCAAAATTAACAAGGGAGGGTTCAGTTATTTAGATTGGTTTTCTGAAATTGCTGACCTTTAAACAGTCAGTGACATTGATGACTAGGGTACGATGGGAAACAGCTTTTCAAATGCGAAGGGTTAAAGCTGGTCTAGAAGTGCCTCTGCGTCAATACTCCAGCATAAGTGAGTTCACGGTCAGGCTTCTAGCTTTAGTGCTGATGTAATCAGCCGTCAAGGTAAACTGAACCCAGGAGTTAGAACTGTCCTGACCCAGACATCCCAAAGCACCGGAGACATGGGCACAGACTAAAATACAGCCATGTTGAACATCGGACATCTGATAGTCTTCCCAGCTGTAGCAGTCTGTACCCCCGGGACGGGCGGATCATGGCATGTATCGACAGACGTGTATTTAGTGAAGAGCATGGCCACGTGTGTGCCTGCAGACTTCGGTTATGACACGCCGGTGACTACTAGTTTCTGCTAGTGCGGTCGTCTTCATGACGCATCAAGGTAACGCCATTCAGCCTGGTGCCTGTGACCAGGCCTTCCTCTTTGGCTTTCGTGTGTTCTCCCCCGAGGCTCCGTTTTAAACTCGGGCGTGTCGACCTGAAGTTCAAACATGAGAGTCCCAAGTGGCATTACCCAGACATGCTTGATAAAGACGACTAATGGTCTGGAACACGATCTGACATTTTCGGTATACTTTCTTGGTAAAATATAACAACTCTCTCGCCATATTTTCTTTTCTTGCATTTTCTCTATCGTTTTTTGCCCCTCCCTTTTAGATTCAGATTTGGATTCCTACCACGATAGAATTAATCTCCTGTGTCTGAAATGTCACAGAGAGCAGTGTGCTTGGATGTGAACTTTGTAGGTTTTATTGATGTGTCAATTAAATATCTTAGGTATAGCTGTTGTAGCGAAAAAGAATATTTCGATAATGGATGACAGCAAGGGTAATGATAATAGAAGATGTTGGAGACGGGAGGGTAGTTTATGGACCTACACACACACTCACATACACGCTGTTAATATTTCCCTGTGTCTCTCTGTGTCGTGCAGTGGTGTGCCGTCACACGTGCATGAACGGGGGCGTGTGTAGCTCACACAGCCACTGCCTGTGCCCCCCCGGCTTCACGGGTCGACTGTGCCAGTTACCTATCCGCAAGACGCCTGAGGCCCAAGCTGCTGTGGGCAACAAGCAGCCCAGTTACAACCTGCAGCTTGTTCCGGACGCACTGGGCCCCGGAGAGCAGCCTGGCACGGGTCGACAACACCTGGCACAGACCCACTCGGTCTTCACCCTCCCACTGGCACAGGGCACTGGGCATCACTCGCAAGAAGGTAGCCCTGCTCCCAAAAAAGCACATGCCCCCCCGCCCCATGGCTTCTGGGTATCGGGTTCGAATCTGGCTCATCTCATCCTCTTCCTGCTTCCAGTGCAGGTGAACGTGCGTGTGCACCACACCGCCGACACCTCCGTCATCATCCATCCCGTGGACCAATCGGACGGCAAGTCTCCTCACAAGACCACACTCCGCCTCACACCCCAGACCCACAAGCCCCGGGGGCGGTGCTTCCAGGAGACCACGCCCAAGCAAGCCGTGAGTGTCAAAGCAGCAACTGCAGCTGAGATTGCTGAACCGTTGTGACTACCTGGTAATTTTAGTTGCTGTACATTTCATTGGATATAATTATATTTACCTTTTACTCTGTGTCCAAACTGTTTAAACATCATTGCTGTTGTTTGTCTGGATCCCCTCTCTAGTTGTCATTTTTCATGTCCTAATAAGGATCTCTTGTCCACCTTTAGAAACAGCGAATCGAGGCTGCATACAGCCTGGTCATTCATGTGTTTCATCTCCACTTTAAAAGCAAATATTGTGCAAATTGAAAGGGGCGCCAGGGTTAAGAACATCATTAATGCGTTTTGGAAACATTACTGAAGTTGTTTATATCACAGTTAGACTGATGGGATCCAGATGATTTACAGAGGCATGTAAAAGAGGTCGTAATAAACTTCACGGACTGTGGCCATTTTATAAACGGGAGGTGCTGTCCTTGGAAATCTTCACATTTTTGGAGATATTTTAAGGTTTGTGTTTTATTTCATCGTTGGGTAAATATTTCTTCTTATTTTCCATTTCAGCTTTCAGCACATTCATGGCCCCCAGCAAGTGTATGAAACCAATGATGTTTCCTTTAAAAAGCAGTGATGACTTCAGTCTCTTATCTGTGTCACACCTCTTCCAGTGTAGCAGTAACCCCCTCCCAGGACTGACCAATCAGGAGGACTGCTGTGGCAGCGTGGGAAATTCATGGGGGCAGAACAAGTGCTACAAATGTCCCAAACTGTCATGTGAGTAGCAGACCCCCGGTCAAATGAGGTCAGCATATTGATCATTCCTCCTGTCTGATCCCTTATATAAATACAGGATGACCTGATCGGTTACATTAGTGGTTTGTGTCTAAATTCACAGTTTAAAAACAAATAATAAGGTAAAATATTTCAGTATTAAAAAATTCATAATGGCACCCTTTGTTTATACGTGACAAAGCAAAATTTCAAAACTCCAGATTGAATTTTGAGCAGAAAGGTGATGTTCACCCCTACAGCCCCTCCCCCTCCCACATCATCCAGGGCATTGATTGTCCTTCCAATCTGTTGGCCTTTTAGAGACCCTGTCTATTTGCGCTCCCCCCCGCATCAGTTTTTGACACCCTCCGGGTAGGAAACAGTTCTGCACGATCTGATATGCCCTTGTTGATGTCACCGCCCTGGTGGCTTCCAGAGTCATGTCACCTCAGGCTCTCAGATGTGCAGGATGTCTGTTACCCAGGGGCAGACAGGTCAAGAGGCCGCACCTGCCAGAGAGAAGTGGTCACCCCCACCTGGCCTCAAAGCAAAACCCTGGGAGATCTGCTGAGATCAGCTGAAAGGTTTCTTTGCCCACCTCCCAGCTGCCTGAAGCTTCTTTTCCTTCCAAGAGACTCCACTTCTGGACTATAAACTTTCATCTTCCTTGTTTGTGTCCCCACTTCCCAGCGAAGGTGGAGTTTGGCCGACAATCTCCCACTTGCTATTTGCTTGGCTCTAGGCCTTTATCACGCCGCCTGCCCCTGACCGACCATCTCTCCATCCCAACTTGTTAAGGCTATGGTGATCCACACATTGGCCCTGGCAAACTGCAGGAGGCTCCGGGAGGGATTGGTCGCACCGGTCCATCACTTATGCACATGCGGTCACTCAGTTAATGGCAATTCTGTACCGTCGGCTCACCTGCACATCCGTGGACTGTGGGAGGAAACTCGTGTACTGCAAGGAACCCTGGGAGGAATGTGCAGATTCCACACATATGAAGTGGATGGCTGGACCCAAACTTAGTCCTGCAGATGTGTGGCACGAAATCCGCCAAACGTGGGCATCAAATTTCTACTTCAGAAGTGCAGAAGTTCGCTCCACAAATGTCCTGTTGCTCATTAGAAAAACTTTCTAGAAAAACGAAATTACACCGGAGTGTTTGTGCCCATTTGCCGATTCACACCACGCGTTTCAAAGACTGACCCGACTACCCAGGGTGCTTCCCTGCTACCCTAAATCGCTGCACCTGCGATGCTCAGACATCAGTGTGAGTCACCACCTCTTTTTCATAACTAACAGAAATGTGGATCCCCCCAGAACCACAAATGGCGGAGACGTGTAAGACCGCCTGTCTGGAATGTGGTACCGCTGGTCCAAGCTGCCTCTGCTCCCATGGCATTAAGAGAAGCCTCAGCTGGCAGAGACCTCAGTCAGCTTTGGTTCCGGTCCAAAACCCTGCGAAGTGGTCCAAAGCAGAGGCCCTGTCTCTCTGTGCTGCCCAAGGACATGCAGCACGCCATCAGACTCCTTCCTCTTTCGCTCTTCCAATTGCTCGTACTCATAAACTGCCTTTTCTGCCCCCCTTCATTGTTAATTACCCCCCACTGTGTTCATAGATACGGGAGTCCACAAGCCACAGACCATCATCGAAGACCACGGTTCCACCTGTCCACATGGTTATAAGAGACTGAACAGCACCCACTGCCAAGGTAAAGCGTGGAAAACCTTCAGCAGGGCCTCCTCCTCCTCCATCTTCTGCTCGTTCTTCCTGTCAGTTTTTCTCATCACTGTCTGTAGCCGGGTGACGCCGAGCCAAAATTCTTGCTGATTTATACAGTAATATGGCCATTAATTCATAGCAGGTGATGTGGCAGTAAAGGGACTGTGTTTCTTGTCAAGTTGTGGCTAGTTAAAATTGTTCCCCGGGGAACGATGCTTCAGCGTTCAGCTGTAAAACACGTCTTCGCTGTAAACACAGCTAACTATGCATTCAAATTAAACTCAGGGCCAAGCAGGTCGTCTGCAGAGTTGGTGCCGGGAATCCCGTGAGCACGCTGGCATCGCAACCAGCAATTATCAAAGTTACCAGTGAAGGGGGGGGGGGAAGTTTTCAAGAGAAAACCGGCTGATTTACGTGATGGTATTTAAAGGGCCACACCGCTCCACCCCCTTGACCGTGCCGACATCTTGGCATGCTTTGTTGCCCGGCCAAAGACACATATTCATAAATCTTCGCCTTGACAACCATCCGCCGTTTGCTCCAAGCACCCCTTGAAATTAAAGCTTCCACATTTTGCAATATCTTAGAGCAGGATGGATTTATCCTGGACCCTGTGATTATCATAATATTTCATAGATCTCAGCCCGATGATTGCTGAGTAATTGATTATTCATTAAGCTGAATACTGATTCGTATTGAGTTTATTCAGAGGCATAGATTAGGATCTGATTGATATTGATGTACCAGTTTTCACTTCAGTCCTCTTGGTCCCCCCCCCCTCCCTGAAGACATCAACGAGTGCACCATGCAGGGGGTCTGCCAGGATGGAGAATGCCTCAACACACAGGGCAGCTTCCTCTGCGCCTGTAAGCCGGGCTACATTCTCGACAGGACCCGATGCGTGGGTGAGAAGGCCTCCTCCACCTATGCCCACCCCCCGAATGCCTCCTCCTGACGCTCGGGCCGAGGAGCGAGCGTGTGAAGCTAGGAAATTGGCTGTTTTTAGACCTTCTGCTGTCTTCCACAGGGAAGGAGCCAAGTTTGGCTGTTTGCTTGCTGTCGTGATTAGAGCCACTTCTTAATTGTAACATACAGCTATGATAATGCAGGCGCAGCAATTCTAGGGAAAGGCCATTCTGTAGTCTGCATCCTTTCATGTTGAAAATCTGGCTCATCTCATCCTGGATTTTGGCCAAGTAACACCGGCACTCGGTGGGGTCCATCTATCTCCAAAAACAGCCGCAGTTGTTTCATGTTTGATATCTTTGGAATGATCTACCTGTTTTATCACATCGTCTCTTCTCCTCCCAAGCCTCCACCCCATTTTATTCACGTCTCCCCTCCCCCTGTCCCCCCACCCCCCCGGCACACAGAACCCCCGGTGGAGCAGGGTCAGTGCTTCCTGATGGTAACGGAGGCGGGACAATGCAAGCATGCTCTGCCCACTCCTCTGTCCCAGGAGATGTGCTGCTGCACCGTGGGCAAAGCCTGGGGAAGCGGGTGCGAGAAGTGTCCTCAGGATGGCACGGGTGAGAGCAGCAACTGGGTCGCGACCCCTGTGACCTTCTCCTAATGGAGGGTGACAGCAGTGCAGCTGTCAGATCTTCCAGTTACTAACCTAACTTGGTTCAGTCAATGCGTTATAAATACATCCAGATGTTTAACATGCTGTGTTGAGTGAGTTTCATTCCATAGGGTATTTATTGGACAGAAAATGCTTCCCTCAACACTGTCCATAAAACCAGTTGAGTTCTTGCCTTGTTTTCCACATGACTTGCTCCACGTATGGACTTTCCATCAACGCACACATCTCTGGATTATATACTGCAATATGAAATGGTCTCATTTACTGTACCTTTATGGAAATCTAACTACATGATGCATGGCAATAATGGCATGATTAAAAATTGATTAGAGTGCATTTAACATCGTACTTGATAAGATTACTAATGTGATGTTGTAAGTAGTATCCAAAGTTATGGGAAAATCATTTAAAAATCTAAACTCTTCTATTTGAATGATTTCTGAATTTCTTTTTCTTCCATTGTGTTTTACCTCTCTCTCTTACTTTTTCTCTCTCTCCCTCTCTCCACCCTTCCCTTTCTTTCTCTCCCTTCCCCTTTGCCCTCTCTCCCTCTTTCTCTCCTTCTCTCTCTCTTTGTCTTCCCCTCTCTCCTCTCTTTCCCTCTCACTCTCTCCTTCTCTCTCTGCCCTTCCCTCATTCTCTCTCTCTTCCCCTCTCTCTCTTTTTCTCTCCCTCTCTCCTCTCTCTTTCTCTCTCACTCTCTCACTCTTTCTTCCTCTCTCTCCCCCCTCTCCCTTCTCTCTCTCTTGCCTTCTGTTCTCCTTCCGTCTTTCTCTTTGGATCCAAAGCCTCCTTCAGCAAAATCTGTCCAGCAGGGAAAGGTTACTCCTATCAGACGTACTCGGGTAGTCTGGCCATCTCCCCAAACATACTGAGCCTCTACCCGAACCTGGAGCAGCTTCTCCGCCTGTCCCAGACCGACAGCGAGCGTCCGGGTGGGTGTTCGGGTGGGGTGGGGGTTGGGTATGTTTTCACATCGCACTGAGGACACCACTCACGTGGTGGTTAGCCAGTGTACTTGTGGCTGCCACATTTCAGCTGTCTGGAGGACTGCCAGACGGTAACATATTGCCTTCTGTGTTGTGCCTGAAAAATTTAACTCTCATTATGAGTTTTGGATTTGGCACAAAGATGACAGCCGGTTATGAAGTCTGAAAGTTCAAAGTTCAAACTGACAACATACATCAGGGCTTCTCCTTTCATGAGCTTCTGTCTCATCCCACAATAGCGAGAGATTTTCCTCAAGTTACAGACCGGCATACTGTAGATGTTAAAGACAAATTCCATGGAAGAGACTCAATGTCTCTCAAAGTCCTGGGTCACTTTAGCCTATATTACATTACTGACTTAATCTTAAAGTAGCCTCCTTACATTCTGGAAAATTCTGAGATGTGGGGAGGGTGTGGATGTTTCAGGGAAGGGGTGAGGCTGGGGGTCGAGCCCCTCTGCTCACCTCAATATGAGTATGTAGTAAGTTTTTGCTTGGCGTAAGATCTAGAGACTTGGATGACTTTCCAGTAGGTTTTAGGTTTGAGAACACAACAGCAAATCTCTATGTTTGTTTAGTCGTCCTGCTTTTTCACCAATAAAATCCCCTTTCTACTCTCTAGTCCTCGTGCCCATGGACCCTAACAGTGACATTTTCCACAGATGTTTAGCTAGGAGTTTTATTATGTTTAGGATGCACACTGAGGCCCTGATCCTGAATAGCTGACACGTCTTTGCGATGACCTCCCACATCACAGACAGAAATGTTATTTAAGCTGTCAGCAGAGTTCTGGTGGCTCTATGGAGACTGCGAGTACGGTTAACAGTTAAGAAGGGATTGGCGATGTGCCTCCAATCAGGACAGAACGTCGACCTGTGGTATAAGCTAAAGACCTGCTTGGCCACCACAAGATGGCTGAGAAACATCGTTCATAAAAAGTGGTCAGAGAGGAGATGGAAGCAGACGGATCTCTCCTGAGGCAGTGTATTACTTCTTATGAAGTGTTCAGTGTGACATTCTGCGTCGATCAAACTCCTCCAAGATGCTCGGTGACTCCAGTCGCAATTTGAGGTCTCTGAGCGCTGTGTCTTTGCTGCACAGGCCTGGGTTAGAGTGTCCTAATGAAATATCTTAGACCCATTTACCTTAAAATGCTATGGAATGCTGTGTACGACTCCATTACACAGTTAAAGTGTGATTCTGCAGTGTACGTAGTGAAAATTCATCATGACTGACAATTTTTTTTTCTGTTTTCTTTCAGAGATGAAGCTCCAAGTAAGTTCTGTTTTTATTCTTCATCATGCGCATTAATGCTGACCCACCTGCAGGACAGTGTGATAACAGTTCATGTGTGGAACAGCCAAAGGACAACAAAGACCAGTAAAAAATCCTGGACAATGGGGGGTGTTTAACTAGCAGGGATCTGTCACTGTTCTTCCACAAGGAGTTTCTCTATACCTGGAGTTTAGATGGATGAGGAGGCCAGTGTCCAAGGCGGTGCTGTGTGAAGTTATGGGCTCTTCAGGAGGGCAGAAAGATGGATGATGTTGTGGTCTGGCAGATGAAGCTTCCCAGCCAGAGCCAGGCATGAGTCCTGGGGTTGAAGCACGAAGGATGGAGAAGAAGCACAGCATTATGAGATATAGATGACCATTCAGGGCTGCATGGATTGAAACCCAGCACAGGACACCGCCGATGCACACTTGGAAAGTCCGGGAAGACCGTTTCAGGCCCCGATACGGACATTGGCGATCTGTAGCATCAGTTTGTGTTCGGAAGTTTGGCTGTGACTGACCTTCCCCCGACTGTTGGTTCATGCACCCCCTGTCCCGTTGGCTCTGTGACCTTCTAGTTCTATGCGTGTGAGGTTCATACCCATTGCTGCACACGCTTAATGATCCTCCTGTCAGCGTACTCCTGTACTACCTCTGTGTTATTAGTGATCGCTTCAAAGTGTTGTCGATCAAACTAAGATGTTGTATAAAATTGGATTTTTTTGGCTTTCTTAGCCGCCCCAGAAGGAAGTGCCTCAGGTGGTGACCACTGCCCCACAGACCTCCACCATGAGCACCCACAGGCCCAAGATGCCTGGTAGGACGTTAACCGTCTTCTCCCCGTCACTTTTACACTCTTCCTCAGTACCCCGCTTCTTTTCCTTGGGCATTGTATCATTTTTGCGAATCCTTTATCATTTGCATATGCATTTCTGCCTTACCTGTACTGTTTGTATAGAGTCGCGTGGCTAATCGAAACACGCTCTGGTCCAGGGTTCGAAGCAGAAGTGGCTCCTTTACTGTGCTCCTTCAGGTCATAAAATCAGAGGGGCTGAATAAGCCGTTTCACTAATTCTTGGGCTTTATTTTAGAAGCTATTTTGATGTCTGCATTTTATCTGGGTTGACAATCTGCACGATGCCTGGTTTTTCCTCTCCTAAGTGGGTGAATACCAAACATCACTACAAAAAGATTTATTTTTGTTTCAGCTGATGGGGGTTGTGTGGAAATATTCAGTGTGGTAATGTACTCTGGACATCTCGGGTTTCAGCGCTGAGATTACATCATGCGGGTCGCACCCCCGTTCCGTGCGTGGGGGAGGGGCCTCTGAATGCTTCCTTTCTTTCTCTCACCCCAGTGATCGTGGCCAAACCCACCCCACCCCCAATAATAAAAGTGGCCCCTGAGAGGGACTCCTTGGAAGTGGCCCAGATGCAGATCACACGTGAGTTTCTCCGCTGGCATAGCCCTGGTGCAGTGGCCAACACACACAACCCCACAGCATCCATCCATCCATCCATCCATCCATCCATCCATCCATCCATGTATGTTCTTAAAAGTCATCTATCTATTCATCCATCCATCCATGCCTATTTTTAAAATTCATCCATCCATGTCTATTTTTAAAATTCATCCATCCATCCATCCATTAATCTGTATCTATTCTTAAAACTCACACTGCAGATTCCTGACTGTTAGTATCAGTTGACTTTTCACACAGAAGTCGTTCTTTCGTTAGATTCAGTCAAAGCAGGCATTTCGTATCTCATAATAAATTGCTTTTCTAGAGAATGCTCCACTATCTTTGCCGAGAAAGACTTTGGGAGGTACAGGCATAGCGGAACTGTGTTACCAGCCCTCCGTCTCCAACTTTAAAAACCTCTGTGACGTTCCCGTTTAAATGTATTCTCAGTGGTGTTACACTCAAATATGGTCACATGCATGTGTGTGCTGCCTTTAAACAGGAGTTATTGACGCTGCTCTTAAGGCACACTATATTACTGTACTGTCAAGGGCATTATGAGAGAATGGCTCCCCCACAGTACCAAAGAGTAAAGTGTGAGTACTGGAACTCAAGCAGGCTGGACCGCTTCTGTGGTAAGACCCGTGTCACACCGAAGACAGACAGGCAGAACATGACTGAGAGAGGGCTGCACCATCAGCCAGATGTGAGCTCTATCTTTATCGTGTGTATTTTGGACAGAAATAGCCCTGATGTCCCTTTTCGTCCCCATTCTGTCCCCCTTGTCTTCTCCCTTATTCTTCTCCATGCCCTGATCTGCCATCTGCCTCATGTGTGTCTTTCTTCTTTATATGCCTCATTGTGCCCTGTCTTACGACCTCCTTGTTCCTCTTCCCTGCCCCCCCCTCCCCCATCTTCGTCCACCTGGCACTCTCTCTCCCCTCCT
>JAACJT020000003.1:101049-118185 GCA_009936485.2 Gymnarchus niloticus
ACTGAACATTCTCTGTGGCCCGGCACTACAGTATGTGACTCTTAGCGGCCATACTGTAAACAAAATGCCGCTGACCTTGGAGTATAAATGAAATTTATTAGAATGAAGCTAAACAGAGACGGTTATGTTCTTCAGAGGAGAATTTAGTGACAAGTTAATAAGCGTTTAGACAAAGTGCTTCACAAAAAGGAAGAGGATGGGAATTTTACTCCACTCTTTCACTGACGACCGGGCCGTCTTGGTGTGACAGACCACCGACAGTCCTTTCGGGAGTCTTCGGGGAGTCGCTTCCCCTGTGGTGCCACAGAATCGTCCACTTATCAGTCAGAATATCACCTCACTCCCGGCTCCCCCTCGGTCACCCCTACTGACGGCCGCCGTTGAAATCGCTGTCGCTCAGTGGCGCCCAGCGTAGACGTATTTGTTTTAGACGAGCAGGGCTCCATTATCGACCAACACAAAGATCTTCATGAATGTATTGAACGTCAGTGCGATCAGGGAACGGTTTGATGAACTCAACTGGAAAGGAAAGACCTATGGGGCATCCTGCTATGCCACAGCCTTAGCATATGTCTATCGCTTACTATGGTATTGTATGGCTAATTAGAAACACGTTGCTGTTAGCCGGATTGCTAACGTGGTATCTGTGACATTTCAAAACAATTTCATTGGTTGTTGTGTATTACAGCCTTGAACATGTGACATAAATGCCCCAAATAATTGATATATATACTGTGAATTCATGCATTTTCTATATATATGACTTCTCACTCCACACCCTAACCTCCCTGTGTCTCCTTTTGTATGAACACAAAATATGACATTTATTTTATATAGCTGGATAAGAACGTCAGATGATTTATTTAGAGAAATACAGTTGCAAAAAAGCTAAAAATGCATTTTGTGTGAACATTATGTACGCCTAGATAATGTTATATATTACCCTTTTTATATATTTATATATTGCCATTCTTAACGTCTTGTGCCAGATTATATCAATATCTTCCTAGCACTGTTGGTCAGTTTTCCTCGTAAAGCTTCATTTAAAACTATCCTTTAAACAGACATTTCCAGCATATGTGTTGTGATTATTTGCTATAAGTTAGCAGTAACTCTACACTTCACTGCAGTCCTGTATGTTTATGTACCGTTTCACTTTTTATTCATATTTTATTTAGTCATATTTTTCAGGGTCCACACTACAGCCCAGTATAGTCCCACGTTTAGTTCTTTAACTAAGGACCATTCTGTCTGCATGTTTTTCTAATTAAGTAGCCACTTCCTGCTCATGTAACCACTTCCTGTTTTATTTAATTTGCCAATGGGCACACAGCATACCTGGTGTGGATGGGGTCCAGATGTGTGCTTTAACTACTGCCCTAGACTGACTTGCCCGTGTGTTTTAGACGTACCCTGTTCCCCCCCCCCCCCCACCTTCCCGGTGTCATAACCCACCTCTTTGGTAATTCCTGCAGATGTGAATGAGTGTCAGGATCCGTCGTACTGTCAGAATGGACGATGTGTCAACACGCCTGGTTCCTTCCACTGTATTTGCACGCAGCCCCTCACCTTCAGTGCGGCGCTCAAGCAGTGTGTCTACGACGGTGGGTATGACCGGTGTGACCCGCCTCTCTGCAGGCCGGGCTCGGTGCAGGTCTTCTGGCTTTCTGTGAACCTGTAAGAAGCTCCGGTGCGGTTCCAGTCAGTGCCATGAATGGCCCATGGTTGGCCGCAAGTACTCCTGTTGGGTTTAAAGCTATGGGACCGTGGTGACGAATTATTAGACCTTTTCTCTTATGTTTAGGCCTCAATAGTGTTTTCCTGTTTGTCATGCAGGACGCTGTCTAAGAGTAAATGATTCTGTCAGAGTTAAACTAGGGGAGTATGTCTGATAATTGGTGGGGTGCTTCCTTGACCGTTTCTACGGTACGTGATCTGGTTTTCAGACTGCGAACCACCT
Organism: Gymnarchus niloticus; assembly: GCA_009936485.2. Taxonomy (NCBI): domain Eukaryota; kingdom Metazoa; phylum Chordata; class Actinopteri; order Osteoglossiformes; family Gymnarchidae; genus Gymnarchus; species Gymnarchus niloticus. Next base: position 103,010 of record JAACJT020000003.1, read on the forward strand.
ATATGATTTGCATTGTCACTTGCTGGCTTGGCAGTACACAGTAAGATCTTCATCCCCAAATAACCAGCAAATCTTTATCCACCTCATCCATAAGGAGTCTTCAGGTCCAGGAAAAGGCTTTCAAACAAGAAAGCTTCACTTTTTAATTAGTTTACTCCCCCCAAATGATAAACTTTTGGAATGTTCTTTAGCGCTGAGCACCATATTGCTGTTTAATCGTAAAGCACTGGCTGTCGGTGTATTCAGGACCCCCACCCCCCTGGGTTCAGCCACTTCCAGTACAGCTCCACATATACCCGTGTGCCGCACAAGCTTGGCAGAGTGCGGTCCAGCTGGTGTCTGCTCGGTTAGCATCGTGAGCTCGTTAGCACGCCGTCCCCATGGCGCCATGTGGTTGAGCTGGCATGGGCTGGATGGGTGGCGCATCCCTGGCCGCAGGTCTCTGCTGCGACAAAGGCGGGCTGATGCCCGTAGTAGCGGGGCTCTGGATTCTTCTTATTCTCTGGGGCTTTGGCTCTCGGAAGCCATGCGATGCAGAGACCCTCCTCCTGGAAGCTCTGGATTGTCCCCCGAACCTACACTCAGTGACAGCCAAGAAGGTCACCTTCATTTGCCTAACTTTCCAATAGCCTGGTTATCTGAATACCACCCACCCCCCCAGTACCTTGTCTAAAGAGTTCACTTGAGTTCACTTTGGGTGTCAGCTTTCTTTTTCATGGCAAGGTTAGAAGACATCTTCTCATGTGTCCTGCTGGAGCCTGTTAATGGAGACAGGAAACTGTCATGATTAGGCGTGGACTGACGTTTACCTGCTATGTCTTTGTGAAGTTAACTGTGTTTTTCTGACTTAACAGAAGAGGAAATGAGCTGTCCCGTCAAATCAACTAATTAAAAAATGTCGTTTAAATGTGTCTTAAGATTTACGTTATTTTAGATAATAGAATGTTGACGCAAATATTTCAGAGTTTTACTGGAGTCTCAGCAATCCATATTATAATGGGCTTCAATGTAAATTATTATGAAAAATCATTTTAAATGCTTTTCATTGTTTTTAAGGTTAAATCTGGACATTTTTCGGATTCACTTTTTTTTGTATGTCAGCAGCAATCGACGGCTGGTTGAAATTCGAAATTATGATTCTCCAGTTGTTTAACTTCACCCCTTCTTCTTTGTCATGTGACCTTAACACACGGATGTTTTACTGGAGTAGCTCTGCTAGTGTGTTCGTCCCGATGCTACCTGCTGTGTAATAGAGTTTGCAGCTTTTATTTTTGTCGTAATTGCTGGGGAAATGAACAAGTTAGCAGGGCAGTTATTAACCATTTCGTGTATAGTGCTTACTACAGTGGATGGCTATTTAAATCCTGTTAACTAATACATGGATAATGGTCTCAGGCGCTCATCATTCTTCAATGAAAGGGTTAAAAAAAATCGAGTAGACGAGAAGCTGAACGTCCCCGGTGAAGTGTAATTCTCTCTTTTTTTTTTTTTTTTTTTTTTTACTGGGTCCTTCCTCTGCTTCCTGAACCCCGCCGTTGGCACCCCAGACCGCACGGCCGCCCATAAGGACGTGTGCTTCCTGCAGGTGGATGAGGGCCTGATCTGCAGCCTGCCCCAGAAGGGCCTCATGGTGACATACTCTGAATGCTGCTGTCACTATGGGCGTGGCTGGGGGCCTGAGTGCCGCACCTGCCCCCAGAGGAACTCTGGTAGGTGGGTGTGTCGTTGTGGGTGGAGCCTTTCTTCGGCCTCCTGATGCCACTTGGCTCTTCGTTTAGTCTCTGTGTATTTAGAGGCAATATTTAATCTTGGGAGACCTTAAGTAGGACTGTGGGAGCCAATCTTGTAGGATTCAAGAGGATGGCCAATACCCACCTAATGAACAGTTGTTTGATTAAGACTTGTATTTCAACTGCAAGGATGGGTTAAAAAATGCAGGTGTTCACTGCCTAACACATTTTTTAAAAACTCAGTTCTTAAAAATTTGTCACTGTTTAATGTTAATTGTATTTTTTGATTTTATCAGTGTATTTGCTTTATGTGAAAATCACCATTCTAGAATTTTTATTGGAGTCTAAACTGCTGGCTCCTGATCCAAAGTCGCCTTGCAGGAAATCACCCTTGTGACTTTGAGAGTGTGTTCAGCAGTCTGTCGCCTTCATCCTCCTCAGGGATCTTCGTCCGGCTGTGCGAGATGCACCTGGAGACGGAGTCGGACGGGGAAGGGGATTCACTGGCCGCCTTCGTCAGCTATAAACCAGGTGCGTGCCTGTTGGGTGAGATGATGATGTGGTTGGGGTGAGTACGGCTGGGGGAGGGGGTGACAGCATCGATGGCATTCGCAGGCGTGTTGTTTATGTGGTAAATAAATTCTTATCACTCAGACAGACCCGCAAAATGCTTCTGGTGATATTTTTTAATCTGTGGGGGGGGGGATGTGTTTGAAAGTGTGAGTCTTCACACGGTGTGGGCGAAGCGGGAGTGATTCAGCACCTCTACCAGATGCCAGCTGGCAGAAAGCATGGCAGCTCTCGGGGGGGGGGGCTGTCTGATGCTGAGCCGCCTGCCATTTCTATCCCAGGGGGCGAGAGCTCGGAGGAGGACTCGGACGAGTGCAGCTGTGCCAATGGCCGCTGTGTGCGCTCCTACCTGGGCACCGTGTGCGAGTGTAACCCTGGCTTCCGGTTGGATCACTCTCGAACCCGCTGCACGGGTATGCAGATACACAAACATGGGAGCCTGCTACTTGTGTAGCTTCAAGCCAAAGACATCTCTTGGCTCTTTGACATCATTAGGCATCTCTATCATTTTTCTACAGTTGGTCCCCAAAAGATAGCAAACACACTGTGGACACACTCATACACACACGTGCACACACACAGATCTCAGGTTGATACTTCGCTTACACTGGTATTTTATTTTGAAGGAGGGCTGATTGCAGGTATCGGGCTGCTTGATGTATTAAAATCAGTCGTTTCGTGTCGCTGCGGCCCTCTGTTTTGATCACTCCCTGCTCTTCCTCGCTTTCCTCCTGACAGACATCGACGAGTGCACGGAGCCAGGAGTGCGCATCAACTCATGCAAGAACGCCCGCTGTGTTAACACACTAGGCTCCTTCAAGTGCTTCTGCAAGCACGGCTACGTTCCCACAAGGAGGCCCAACATCTGCGTCCAGGCCAGGAGTTAATGGCAGCACAGATTACCTGCCCCCCACATCCCCCAACCCACCCCAGCTTGGTCGGGCATTCGCAAGCCTCACACTTACCTTGTTCTTTGGGGGGGGGCTCTTTCTGCCTGAATTCAGACCTTCCGCCTGGTAGAAGCAAGAAGGAGACTGCTGTGGATCATGCTGGTCTGGTCTGATGTGACGTTCTACGCCTCCGGTTTAAAATGCCTTCTCTCAGGTGAACTTCACTTGGGTGGAGGAGATTCTACGGTTTTTCAAGAGACGTGCACACAGTAGCCTTGTTACCTTATTGGGTATGAAAGGGCAAACTCACCAGAGACTCTGCAGCAGATGTTAATGACCCCATTTTCCTTGAGCGTGTTTTGCTGGAACAGAAGTGGTTATGGTTTAAAGGGCTACGCACAGATTATGTCTGCAGTTACAGACCTTTGCTACATAAACACACTAAGCCGTTTCCAGCTGTAAATTGAAAGCTGTCATCTACATTGATATTAGTCCCACAGAGATATGTTTTTTTTAACTTTCCTGATATTTTAGTATTCTGTTTACATAAAGTAGGTGCTATATAATGAACCAGTGTTAAAAACAGACTCGGAAAACAATGGGTGATGCATCCTCTTAGTGTGGAAATCGTATTGAAAACATGGACAAATCTTCCTCCTTTTCAGTATTTTTTTTTGTTAAAAAATGTATTTTTTCATGTGCTTTAAACTGGATTTTTGTCTTTCTTTCACCTCTTTGGTAATTTTGGTCACACAATGTCCTTACAAAATAAGTCATTCTTGTCATCAAAGGTGCCTTATCTAATTGCTCTGGGCCTGAGAAGCAACTGATTTATCCTCTGGTTGGTTTTACATTCATCAGGTCATCTCCAGAAGAGGTACAAATGAGGAGAAATGGCGATCACATCTCTTCTCTTTGTCCAGCGTGATCCGAAAAACCCACGTGATTTTCCTGATATATTGCCTCCTGGTTTGGTGGTAGATTATTTCACTCTTTCCCTTATTTTGTAATATGCTTCAAGTGTTTTCAGATTAAACTGCAGGGATTTACAGGAATATGGGCAGAACTTGGGTTAGAGCGCCATGAAAACTGAATGCAGGGAATTCAAGGTGAGGCCACAGCTGGTTGACACAGAAGGATGCATGAGGAAAATGGGCACCACAGGACAGAGAACAGGAGAATTGCTATGTTTCCGAGACAGCGGTAACACACCTTTTACATTGCAAATAAAACAACGCCAACCGAGGGCAAAATGAGAAGGGAGTTTTGTTGACAGCCAAAGGAAATATTGTAAATAAATGAAAATGGTGAAAACAGGGGGGTTGTCGGTGTGTCTTCATCTGTAAATTTAAATGCTTCTTTGGCTGCCACCCCACTTGCTGGAGGCTGATGGTACTGCACCTCACCAGTAAAGTTGACTGGAAGTGGCCCCGTCATCAGCGCAGGACTGCCTGATTCTGAAAGAGTGAAATTGCAAAAGAAAATGTGTGCAGTAGTACACGGGAACAGATTGGAAATCAGGTTATTTGGTCTTATGCTAATTTCTGCTTGCTGTGGAATAATTTTTTAATTAAGCAAACATCGTCTGCTTAAAGTGACTCGTCCTCATTACCGCATGGTAGATGTGGTACAACATATTAAACATTAAATTTAACATGAAATTAAACATATTAAATGAATGCTTGCAACTGTTAGTGCACTAGATATTAGAGCAATATGTTTCAGGCCCTCAGCAGTGGGCTTGACAACAGTGATGTCGATGTAATTGGTCTTCAGCTTTGACGTCAACGTCCACATAGTTTGGGTACGTCTGTTTGAGCACGAGGTCAGGCCTACTGGCAAATTAAACCATCAGGGTCTGTCCCGGTGACCTTGATGCTCCACATTTTGGAGCGATGCATATTAAGTCGATGATTTAATTTAGTGTTAGATTTTTACTTGCCAATCTTTTCTTTGCCATGCATGTGTCTCACTGCATGTGGGAAAGGAAAATCTCTGACCAGCTGGTAAAATAACCTCCAGAGTACAGCAAGATTTACCGCTCTGTCTACTGATCTCCTCCAGCTCTCATTCCTTCTCTGATGAAGGAGATGGGGATGATTGAATTCTGGAAGCCACACTTGACTGAATTTTTAAAAAGTCCGAGTGAGGACTAAGAGAAATCCTTTTCCTAAGTTAGGTATAATCAGCTTAAGTAAATCAGCACAGGGAAGGTGAGCTGTGGCCACAGAGAAAGCTGACCTTATCCCACAATTTATCGTATAAACGAGAAGCTGCCTCTGTCATGTTATAACCCGCCCTTCGTAAGACATCAGAGCGTTCAATCACAATGCAGCGTGTTGCTATGATGTGACGATTTCAAGGAACTGTTTTCTTCGGGTGGAATGTGGGACAAGCCTCCTTCCCCTTCCGATATGCTGTGCGCGTTATCACGTTTGATGACAGCTTTAGGGAGTCTAAGCCACCCGCCAAGGCTCAGGAAATATAAGAATGAATGGACTTATTGCAGATTTACTTGCCTAAAATTATAAAGCGTGGCATTCAGATATTGTGCAGTGGCACAGTATCTTATGGAATTATGTGGACTGTAATGATTCAGAACACAGTAGGTTCCAATCACAGAATCAGACAGTTTAATCAGAGTCAAAACAGGCAGGGTCAGGACCAGAACAGGTAGGATTTCCAAAAGCCAGTGGTTCTTCCAAAGCATAATCAAAACAGGCAGGGTCAAAAGCAGAACCAGTAGGATTTCCAAAAGCCAGGGGAGCATGGAAAACGTAGTCATGCTCACAGGCAGAAGATCAATTCCAAGACAGCAACAAGCACCAAACAATCAAGGTCATACACAGGCAGACTACTAGAGCTTCAGAACAGCTCTTTAATGGTCTAGGAAACACAAGACTTCGCAAGGAGGTGACTAAACGACAGGGCTTATATAAGGGATAAACAAGGCACGGCTGGAGGCTACTAGATGATAATTAACAAGGCACGGCTTGTTAGTATTCAGGGGATGATGAATGGGAGTAAGCTGGATTTGGGATGCACAGCAGTCGTAGCAGTCATACCTACAGATACGATACAGAAGCACAAATGTTACAGTACTAAAAGTAAAAAATTTTGACTAAAACAAATTCTGAATTAAAAAAAAAAAAAAAATCCGCCTGACATTTCTGCTCGCATCATTTAAAAAATGTCACCATTTCTTCAGGAGCTCCCCCTGCATCCATACTAGTAAGAGCGCACGATTTCTCTTCGATGTTTGAAGCTATTTCCGTGTTGACGTGATATCGTGCGGTGGTTTGTGGTTCACAGAATTCACAATTCCCAATTACCCACGTATGGTATAATTTTACATGGACACCGTGACACGATGCATAAATTAGCTGTGTTTATAAAGAGCAATTGCTTATTTGAAAATGGCACTGAGGCTAGCTTTTCAAAATTGCTAACTGTATTCTTTTTTTGGTATCTTTGGTATATAATCATGAATTTATCTGCTTTAAAGTCCCATCCCAAAAGGGACTCGTTGACGTAAATGGAAGAAGAAGACCCATCGTATTGTTTGGTTCATTAAACTAATACAAATTTACATCCACCTGAGTGAAGCACCTGTCTGGATTTCTAGAAGGCAGAGCAAAATATCAAATTTTCCACTAGAGGACGCTATCGCTTAGCATTTCCAATAGCATAGAATTCTGAACGCCTAATAGAGCAGGAGTAAGGCAACTTGAGTTTAGAATTACTGCATGACCATGTTGACGAGGCGAGAGCACTTAAAATATGTATGACTTGAATGAATGCTCTCAATAAGTCGTAACACTTATCCAGCTGTGAAAAGCATAGAACCAGTCCCAGACTGCCCAGGGCCCAAGAATGGAATGCACACCCACACACTAGTTTCAATTTAGAGATGCCGGATTGGGATATTTCATCAGTGTGATGTGAGAGACATGGCTTAAATCTGATTTGGCTTGAATTGTCTGACTGTACAGTAATGTCCCAGACTTCCACCGCTAAACTACACAAGGGAAAACCAAGCACTAAACCGACAAAATCTGCAATTTAGATCCATTGCGATTCTTTTGCAATAATACCCAAAACGATTGAGGGGCTAATTTCTTAGCAGCAGCTACAGGATTAATTAAGTCCTTTTACAACAACTGCTTCAAAATGTCTGGTTTTTGTAAAAGTGGTTGTTATTGTGCGGTGATGAAACTTTTCAGGACGCAGTGGGTGTAATTTGCTCTTGACCATGTCTTGCTAATTAACTGGTGCCTACATTGGAGGTCCTCCCCTTACTAGGTTAATATCCATCATTATGGGATATTGAATCATGCTGCCTCAAATTAGCAACCTCCTAAGGGACTGAAATGCAACAGGAAGACTACCCATGGATAACGCAGAGCTGGATGTTTTAGTGATGGGACAAATGGGATTCAAAACCCAGGGTGGGTGGGAGTATCCTGAACCACCAATCAATGCTGGCTATTGTGAGCATTGATTGATTAGTTCGGGATACTCCCGGCCCCCATGGGTTTTGAAGCCTCATTTGTCCCATTACTTCTTTAAACCCGTCTTGAGCTCGGAACTGATAGCGAGACTATTGTTGCGTAGCAACAAGTGATTTATCTGTCCCTCAGCTCATTCTCACTCAACTCTGCCTACATGAAAATAATGAAAGGCTGTTTATATGACAGCTGGCCGATCCTGCATGCTGACAAATAGGCCCGTCGTCTGTGGTCGGTCAGCTGTGTCCGGTCGGCTGTGTCCAGTCCGGTGGTATTACTTTCAACTTGGTCTTAATGTTCATACAAAAAAAGTCAAACAAACTTTGCATTTTGTGGGAGAGACATACTCATTAAAATCTGGCTGGCTCACCACCTTGTTAGGATATTATTAGAAAGGCCCACTAACGAGATGGCAGGTGGATTTCTGCCTGCATGGCCCACGGGTGACAGAGATGTGGGGCATGGCTGTAACAGTCAGACTATTAATATACAAATTACACTGAGGGAGCTTGCTGTAATTGCCGTGCTACCAAATACTTCATACGAGAGCCTGTATCAATCCACTGTATGTTTCCATAATCCCCATATTTACAGCCTATGTGATTTAAAAATACATAATGTTTCCCTTTCATTTATTTTTCAGGCCATGTGGTAGTTCAGGGGTTATCACCATCGCCTCACAGGGTTGTGGGTTCGAATCCCACCCTTAACTCTGTCTCTAAACTGACCATTTTGGATGATTTTGTGTGTGAATCTATGCTTTGTGATGGACTGACATACATCCCAGGATGCACCATGACTGGGGGAGGATTCATGCTCACTGTAATCCAGAACTGGACGCATGCATGGATCCATCCATGTTGTTAAGTGTGGCAGACATATTTACCGTGCATAAAACAGGTATGTTTAAGGTTAATTTCCAAAATATGTAAAAAGCAATTGCAGAAAGTCATATTTCAGAAGTAGCTTCTATTTAATATAATATAGTGTAACACATTTTAACATTTTAATGCCTGAGTTAAAAGGGAATACTTTGTTTAACTAATGAGGGCAGTTTTGGAGCCTTTCAAAAACACACGGTGATTCAGTTCTCACTTTACACCCATGTAGGCAGAATTGGGATGCCCTGATTTGTAATGAGGGTTTGTAAACCGGGAGCATATCTAGGTCATTTCATAATACATTTGCACAGATTTTCCCTCTCATGAATAATGTACTACATGCCAATTCCACTTGTGTTGTATGTCTCCGGTAAGTTCTACCTGTTTTTCTGCCTGGAGTAGTCAGTTATCAACCCAGATTTGGTCATGGTGAAAGATGGTTACTGTAATAAACTAACAGCTTACTGATGAAGGGTCTTCACCAACTCCCCACAGAGATCATACTATGGCAGCTACCGCCTGCTAAGTGAGGGATGTTTTTTCATTTAACGGATTTGGAGTTTGTAACCATCAAGAATTGAATTCTGTAACACTGTCAGAAACAGTATCTGGAAATGGACAGATATTCTATTTTGTTGTGATTTTGGACAACCGTACCAGTTTGCGTTTCTTAGAAGCAGTTCCAAAGACCGACTTTGGAGAAGTTCGACGAGGATCACAATGTCAGTGTTAGGTCAGTTTCTGAAGGGTACTGACTCGTGGTGTTAACTTGGCATGGGTATAATGCTAAATACTTGCACAGAAGTTAATTAGGGTGCAAAAAATCTCACTCCTGTCCTCCAGCAACTTTAAGAAGATGTAAATTAAACTTTCATTGTGCAAGTTCCAGCGTATTTATGCACGCTCGTACATTTAAAATTCATTGTTCCCCTCGACTGGAGACTAGTCACTGCGAAGACATTTAGTGGAGCTTAATGAATCGTGTATGCATGGAGTAGCAGAAGAGATGGTGATTAGTAGGGAAAGACTGGCTCATTTCCCAGGCTCATCGGCCATCTTCTTACTACTTTTTTCTTGCTTCGAGATTATGAAGCGTACGGGATCTAAATGGGAGTGTAACCCAATCCAGATGAGATGGTCTACAAGGCGGGGGAACCAGAGGGAGAGCCATCAACATATGTGGAAATTACAGTAGAAACTTCTAGTAGAGTTACAGCAATTTTAGCTACTGTCACATTGGTTTCTGGGTATCTGTACTGTAGTATCACATTGGGGTTAAAGAACAGAAGATGAGCTGGACCGACAGCTTTACCAGGGATGTTCTGATTGAACCAGTTAATTCCAATTAAGACCAACCAGTATGATATATTGGTTGAAAGTGGGATTTCGAACCCTTGCCCTTCTTTTTCTCACATTATAAAACGAGAAAAACTGCCATTTCAATCAGCCGGCTGCCCGGAGTTTGACTTTCCAGATTTTTTTTGGATAGGATCAGTTGAAGTCTAAATCACTTTTCCTGGCTGTGGTCACTGATTTATCCCACTAGCTGTCACAGTCTCTGACACACAGCCTGAATAATGTGATTATGCTTTTGTATTTGACTTTTGTTGTTAAATACGGTCAGCATGTTAGCTCCATCAAGTAGCTATAAGTTTGCGTTGTTTCTTAATGCTATGAATATTCCAGTACAACTGGTTTCAAATGGGTTTGTGACCTCTGACCTGAGCCAGAAACAAGATGTGTCCTGGTAGACCCACCAGTAGGGAATGAATAACAGTTTCAACTGGAATTTCCTTTAGCCTTGCAGAGGGGATAGCGATCATTGAGAAGGAGCTGGAGGAAGAAGAGGAAGTGAGATTCCCTGGATTGGATCTCGGGTGTCTTCCTCTCACCAAGCCTTCCTGACATTCATCCCTCTGTGGTGTGAGATGCTCACCGCCAACAGAGATACACTTGCTAAAATATCCAGGCCACCATGTTGCGCCTAAGTATCAGCTTCTCTGTGTATCGACACAGCGGTATCAGACCTCAGGGACCCATCTGGTGGTGTTTGCTGTCCCCGTCGCTCATTCAGGAGCTGGGAAAGCATCCCGAGAATCGATTTGTATACATGACAGATTTCACAAAGTAACAACTCTGGGTTTTGTTTTTTTTTTTCTTTTTTCCCTCCGATGGGCACAAGACACTCATCTCTCCCCTTCATCTTGTCCTGGTTTCATTCTATCTAATTATTGTCAAGTTAAAACTGGAACGGGAAGGTGACCTTGGGCAACTTGTTTGGGAAAAAGAGAGTGAACGAGGGAGGGGAAAATGAACAAAAAAGAAACCAGAAATAGCTGGTCCCAGAGAGATGTTTCAAGTGGAAAAAAATCTGTCAGTGATAAAAAAATTCCTTTAGTAGGTCAAGCAAAGCAATGGAGAATAACTTATTGAACGGTGACTGCTTTTTGGCTCCGTCACTTGCCACATATTCCGGCATTGGGGTTGAACTCTTCTCTCATCGAAGTGTGGGATGCTCCCAGTCTTAGATTAAGGGAGGATTTTTTTTTCCTGAAACGTTTTGCAACTCAGGGGTTATCTTCACCCCTTCCTCTCTCTCTGTGAGAAGTGCTAATCTCTTTTATCCATAATTTAAGGTGCAGAAGCAAAGGTGTGAGTATGAGATGGGAGGTGAGGCTGTTTTTTAAACAGGGTCCCAAAAGTTGTTACAAAAGCAGATAATGGCATTCATTGATAAAACTTTGCTGTAGAATGGCTGCTGCATGTTCGTAATGATAGTGAAGTATGTCTGGTGTTAATTTGTGAAAAGAAAACCTTAAGATGAATCTACTTCATAGTATTTTTTATTAGGGAACATTAGGCAAGAAACCGCATAATCAACAACAAAAAAAAACATTCAGTTAGTACTATCAAGAACCAAATTTGTTGCTCTAACAAAATAGGATTTTTTTTTTATCTGTAAGCATTCTAAGACTGGATGTTTACTCTTGTAAAATGCATAATGAAGAGAGATTCCATGCACGAAGGAATCTGACCTTGGAAATGAAGAGCAGGGAGTCTGTAATTAGAGCGGAGCCTCGCTTCGGTATGCTGCATGGGGGCGACCGCAGGCTGCAGGATCTGGTTTGATCTTCCGCCTCTTTGCAGCATTCCTACACTACGCCCAGGACGGCCCGCGCTGGGTGCTTGGAGAATGGGGTGAGCTGGGTGGCTGTGACCCATTCAGCTCTCATACCTGGTCGGGCCGAGGCCATAACCACACACAGGAGTTTAAAAGTACGTGGCGACAGAGATGCGCCAAGACACCCTTAAATGAAGTACTTACTCACATATGGGCAGCTCTAGACTCGGTTTCCGGCAAGAAATCTCGCCTGGGATGGAGAGAGGGAGAGAAGAATGTGAATCAGAGTGCAGTGTGACCAAATAAAGAACTGCAACGACCGTACCATAAATTCAGTAATACACAATGAAGTCTGGAAAAATGGACAGCATTCCTCACTAGTAGCAGATGAGTATGCCCAGAAAACAAATGGCGAGTGTGACAAAAAAAAAAAAAATAGCTTGGTGTTTAACCCAGCTTCATTCCATTGCCCATTGTCCCTGACAGCTCACAGGACTTCCTACCCCCCAGTCCAGGCCAGTCCAAAACCAGCACGCCAGTCATGTCCACATAACGAGTGGACAGGAGGAGTTTCAGTCGAAATCGCTGCAGTCTGCAGAAAGTGAGCCGGCGTAAGCAGTGTTCTGGCCCGACTCTGAGTTCAGCGCTTTCTCTGTGTCCTGTAGGAATGTGGACAGCCACTATGTTGGGGGGGGGTGACTGCCTGCTCTCTGACAAAAGCTGTTTTGCTATTAAACGTCAAGCGGTGAAACGGTGCATAATTAGACTTTATCTTTTCAGAAATAAGCTGCTGCATTTCTGTCGACGTGCAGTCCCCTCCTGCAGGTAGAAGAAATCAAACACAGGAGTTCCGTTCTGAGGAAGGAGAATTTGGAGGCGGAATCAGTAACATAGAGACTGGCTGTCAACAGGTCACAAGCGATTACAGTTATAAACCATTTTCTTCTTAAAAATGATGGCATGCAGGGCGACTCGTAAAGCACATAAACTGCTCTAAATTAAAGCTGCTGATAAGAAATAATACAATGTTATTTCAATAAAACGAAAATAATTTATCGCTTTCAGTCATTGTATGTACCGGTAAACCCATCTAGCTTCTACCCTTAATAATCACTATCCATTCCAGCAATCAGGGAACGTTCCCACAACTTTCAATGACGTTCTCATTAGGTTCTTAAAAGGTTCGGTTGCAACGTTACATAACTAACGTTCCTGTAACGTTCTTAAAACGTGGATTGGGCAACAACCAAAAAGCGTCGTATGAATGTTTTAAAAGTAACGTTTTTAAAAATAACGTTCCTGGAACGTCCAGAAAACTGACAAAAACGTTCTAACAACCTAAAAACAACGTTTTAGAAACGTTCTGCTAACCTGAAATTGTACCAGTTCTATGGCAGTCAGACCCGTGAAAATGTGGTGTCCTGGGGCACAGTCAACACGTATAAAGACGAAGGCCCTTTGCTGTGCCCTGCGGCGGCAGTGCCGTGACCATCAGGACCAGCCGGTACCTCCTCGCCGCCATCTGCTCCCAGAGGACAGGGGCGAATGTTCATTAGGCTGTACGGGCACAAATCGGATCATTCCCGTCCTAACCTGTTTGCTTGTTCCAGGACTTGACACTGTTGAGCCGATGGTAAACAGATATGCAAAAAATAGCTGTACTGATTTTGAAAAAACATAATTGTTATATGGGATTTTCTCATTTTAACTGCAATTTTAATTATAAAAAGAGAGAAAAACTGGTGAATTGTAGTTATCGAATAGATTTTAGTAACTGAATGCCCCGGGAATAAACCTTTAATTTGAAGGACGCACTCCCATAAAGAGGTAATTAATGCCTATAACAGGATTTGTCCTGATGTTACATTATTAGTCTATGTCCACAGAACTAAATCGAAGTAAATTTGCCAATTTTCCGGTTAAATTCCTGACTTAATTCCTGAACCAAGGTTATGATGGAGTTATTCTGGATTTTGTCCGCATGCGTAGATTTCTAAGATAGACGCTGTTAGTAAACTGGTTCATTTTTCAGTGCATGGCTGCATGGGAAGGTCGAAGAATGAACTTCATGACAGAAAGATATAAAGACCTCAAGGAAGGATGCCGAGGCAATGACAACTGTTCCTCAGTTAATTCAGTTTATGTCATCAATAGCTACAATTCTGTTATTTCTTGTTTTCTAACCGATCTTATGAATTATGAATGATTCAATACTTTTGCCTTTGAATTGCCTTCCACGCGTTCATATTCAGGCACACCTATAAAAAATGTATTCATTTATAATTAATTTTCAATTCATACAATCAAACAAATGCATCCTTCGAAAGTTTTATTGCTGAGAAATCATGTTTATTTTTTATGACGTCGCAATAGCGAAGATAAACAATATACCCATAACTCCACACAACAGACATTTTTAATATTTTCGTCGTGATAGCGACTTGCTGAATAATGCTTTGCAATCCTGCTTCCACACTGTCATGTTTCAATCATGTGTATATTTTAAGTTAAAAAGCCATCGTCAGCGTTTGAAAGACAGTATGTTCAGGGCTTCTCAACAAAAACCTGTCACCAGCCTAATTCCATGGGTCCGTCACGGCAGGTGTGCTCTTTTTTTGAGTGGCAAATTTAAACAAATTCCACTTTTCTCATGGGCCTTTCTTGCAGTCTGTGCATCCAGATCTACCTAGTAAAAGCACGCAGTCTATGTTAATCTAAAAACTTTGTCATCGTTACAATGCACACGTATGAATATGTATGCAAGAGCAATGCATGCATTCTGTCCAGGGTGTTCCCCAGCCTCCTGCATTATAGTGCCTGGATAAACATGTAGAAGATGAATGGATGGACGTACGATACTTGGCTGTTTTTCATGTATATTGCATATATCTGCTGAAGAAATTATATATATATATATATATATTTTTCCGTACATTTTTATCATAGGTGGACTTTAATAAGGCATAAATGAGAAGACAGGAAATTAAAGCATCCTTTATTGTAATGGAAGAAATTTTTATTATCTTTAATCCATCCATCCATCCATTTTCCATACCGCTTATCCGTCAGGGTCGCGGGGAAGCTGGAGCTCATCCCAGCTGACTTCGGGTGAGAGGCGGGGTATTATCTTTAATTAAAATCTTAATTAAAATGATCAACAGTGTGTAGCACTGTTGCCTCACACTTCCAGGGTTGGGGGTTTGAATCCCTCCTCTGCTGGGCATGTGCTATATGTGTGTATGTGGAGTTTAAATGGTCTCCGTGTGTCTCCCGGGTCTCCTCTGGGTACTCCGGTTTCCTCCTGCACTCTTAAGACATGTGATTAGGCTAACAGGTGTCTCTAAATTACCCATAGTGTATGATTGTGTGAGTGAGTGCATGTGTGTATGCTTGTACCCTGTGTTAACCTGGCACCACATCCAGGGTGTCCTCCCGCCTTTTGCCCAGTGTTAGCCTGGCACCACATCCAGGGTGTC
>JAACJT020000003.1:123586-138044 GCA_009936485.2 Gymnarchus niloticus
GGGGGGGGGGGGGGGGGGGGGGGGGGGGGTGGGGGGGGGGGGGGGGGGGGGGGGGGGGGGGGGGGGGGGGGGGGCATTGTGAGAACCTTTCAGAAACTGTCCCCCTTACCGTCTCCCTATGCCTCTCTGGTGCTGATCAGGGGCGTATTTTGAGTATATTCGCTTGCTTTTAAAAGATACTCCTAGAAGGAAGTCACTAGGGTGAACTGCTTCAAAGCTCTTCCTTCAGCATCGCAGATGCCCTCAGACCCCAACTCTAACCCCCAAAGGGCCACATCTCCCCTGAGACCAAATGACAGACCGAGGAGGTGGAGTCAGACTGCGCTTGTTACCGTTTGACTTGGCACCCACGCCTTTGGACTGCACAGACTTTTGTTGCTTCATGCTGGGAGGGAAGCCGACGTCAGACATGACAACGTCATTTGGCCTATTTAGGTTCAGATATATTTACTCTGTGATCCATTTTTCCCCTCCCACTGGTCTTCCAGTTCAATAGTGAGGGCTTCAGTTACATAAAAATACTAGGGCTGAATGACTGATGTCTGATATGTCTACCAGAAAACTGTGGGATTGTTTAGAAGAAGCCAGAGTGAAAGTTAAGATTGACCTGTGCACCTGGTCTGCAGAGCAAGTAGAAGACCTTAAAACCCTTCTGTTTTGGACAGCTGACAGCCTTAGAAAACACATCCCATTGGTCCTGGTTAGTGTTAACCAGAGCTAATCTTCTCTATTAGGGCATGTGAGGAATGGCAAGGAAGGCAGAGGGGCAGATGAAATTGGATTACCATCTCCGTGGATGGATGAAGGGGCAGGGTGTGTGTCTTGGAGCTGCCTGTATCCAAGGAGGTGGGCGATGTGTAGTGAAGCAGGAGTTTTGGGGGCCTGACCTCGGCACACTGGGTCTGCTGGCCAAAGAAAAACAATAACACTGGGTCATTTGGGTGCATTCTATAATCAGTCGCACAATAAGACCTGCCGCACAGCAATGAATGCGGCTAGGGAATAGCCCTGGTGTTTCCTAATAGAAGAGACGGGGTTTCACAACAATTTTCCTCCAAAAGATGTGGATTATTCCGTAAAAATACCACTTATTTTCCCGGTGGGAAAAGCTAGGGGAACTGATTCAGGAGGCTCTTAAACAGGCAAAATAATAACTTCACCCTCCCAGACCTGGTGCTCCCAGCCTGGAGACACCAACCCATTTTAGGGGACTATCACGTGTCAGTGGTCTTCGTATATATTTCAAGGTTATTACATAATGAGTAAGCAGAGACAATATCAGTTTTGCATATTAAAATTCATATTTCTTGGACTGTTGCTGTGACCTTAAAACAAATGAAACGGTCACCCCGATGTAGGTAATTAACATGCTTAGACTCGTCAGCTCAAAATGATGCTTCGTCGCTCAGTTCTTCCGCATTTCTGTGAATAAACGCAATTGCTTTTATGGAACAGTGTATACTGTATGTTGCGATATAATGAGACTGATATCACAAGGCGACCGTTTTAGTTGCGTATGAAATCACATGGGCCTGACCGTGCAGTAAAATCGGTTTTCTTAATTCCGATTTACGCGTTGCCTTAATTTCTCTTCGGTTTTGCTAATGGGCAGAAAAAGTGACAGGACAATGACAGAGTCAGTCACCTTGCCGCATCACCTGAGTCATGCATCATCGATATTAATGTGGAGTCACCGAGTCGATCAAAATTCAGTCTTATTGTTTATTACTCATTGCTTTAGTCACGACTCTTCCTTTTTGTGAGGGGGTCAGTATGAATTTCAGCGTGTTAAGTGTGTTATTTTGGGGGGTTTCGAAGCCATGCCGTGTGGCAGGAGTGTGTGCATTACGCGCCCGTGGTGTGAGCTTCAGATGCCCTCGGCTGCACTGAAAGGCGCAGGCTTCGTATGTGTCGGCGGCCCCAGTGCTGCTTCTGTTTTCAGACTCGGCGAATGTTCGGTGTCGCCGCAGCCCCCGGGGGTGTCACTTTACCGAGTTTTCATTGCAGCTCCGCTCTCGGTGTTGGCGCTGCCTAAGCGGTGTGTTGGGCCAGCGAGACTCTGCTGAACAATCGTGAGGGTGTGTGTATGACTGCCTGTGTGTGTCCCTGTGTAGCTCACTCTGTCAGCCCTCCAGGTGTGTGTGTGTGTGTGTGTGTGTGAGATCCACCACACTGAGCCCAAAGTGTCGCGCTGTGATTCCGTGCTCAGCCGCCCGCCGTCATTCGGTTTCCCGTACGACGCTGGGCGACTGACCGCTTTGGAGCTTCGGTCGGGGGCGGGGGGCGCCCTCGTCGTCTCCGGCTTTGTGGCATTTCGCCCCGGCGCCGTTCCCTCGAGTCTGCGGGGCTCTTCCTCCCGTCCAAGGGTAAAGTGTACGAGCCTTTTCAGCACTCCCTCCGCGGCCGTGGGTTGCGAAGTCGTGGGCATCTTCGCCGGCTGACGGTACAGCGAGCGGGTGGTCGCTCGTCTCTCTCCGATCCTCGCCTGTCGCCTTCCCGCCTGACCCCCCCCCCCCGCTTATACGGCAGGTTTGCAGGAGCTGTATTATTATTTTTAATTATTCACATTCCCCTCACACCTCAGGACAAGGAACACGGGGACAAAGTGTGACAGTGCGGGTCGGAAAGGTAGACGCTGCGTGCTGTTTTCCACTTCTGGCCGCCGTCTGAGCCCCTCCACCCCCTACGACGGTGGATACGCGGGTGGTTGTACCAGTGAAGCTGTGCGTTTTTCTTCAATTCCCCCACCTTCATAATATCAGCCTGTCTGGCTGTGTGTGTGGGCTGGCCTGACACCTGAGTCTGAGACGAACTTCATTTGACGGAGATTTTCACACATGCCTGTGTAGCGCCCCCTCTGGCCATGGGTTTGCAGTGTACCGTGTCGGTGTTTGATTTAAAAAAGAAAAAGAGTGGAGAGCCAGAGAAAGAGGCAGTGGTTAGTTGTCCTACTTGATGGTTTCTGTTCATCTGTCACTGCTGGCTGTTCCTCTGAGGACCTAGTTTGGAGGTGGTGTGTCACCCTCTTACTTTAACCAGAACCTGCCAAGGTCTGGACCAGGCAGTGGTAGCTGTCCCAGTGGCTTCTTAGGATGCCTAGACCTGCTGACACACTGTAAATGTCAGGTGTGTTTCTACAGCAATGATCCGAGATGGGAGAGATCGTTTTCAGTGTCCGGTGATCGCAAGTTCTGTACTTAATGTGCCGTCTTGCCAACGTGAGGAAGATGTGTGGCTCCCGCATTTGTCAAAAAACGTGAAATAAAAGGTTCATGCTATTTAGGTTTTAAAGGATAAATGTGCCCTGTGTTTAGGTCTCTGCTAATTAGTATGTTCCTTATTGTTTCATTTGACTTGTAAAATTATGAGCTATCGAGATCGTACTGTGGCAAATTTGTCCGAAAGCCCAGTACATCATGATCAGTGGTGTAGAGGTTTGAAGTGGACATGTTTTACTTAAAGCCGCTTCACAAAGACAAAAACAGCCAGGAACCTAGATCTTCTCAAGATGAAGGTTCAGCCAGAGCTTTCATACGTCAACATCAACGGAGATGTTTGCTGGGCCTTGACAGAGAGCAGAGGTCTGAATGGAGACTCTTGACCTCTCCAGCAAAATTAAAGTCTTGTGGTAAGGAGGTCAGGTCCAGCCTCGCAGACACATACCACTCTGTCTCGCTGTACTTTGTCAATTAGCTTCCTCACCCTGTTCTCCAGGATAGTCTACAGCTTGTGCACAATTGCGGCATGAACATTGTGGAAGCCAAGCAAGAGACGTTGCTCGTTGGCATTACCTGGAACCGAAAAAGACAGAACAGTTACAGAGCTGTTACATTTCTGCCCTACTGTAAGGAAGATGTCCTTACTTAGTAGACATTTATTTATTCCAAAGGTTATATGTTCTTCACACATGAAATGGTTAATTTCCTTAATTTAAAATGACATTCATCAACAGTCTTGTATATAATTCATGTACCTGTTTATGTGAAGGGTGTGAGCTGGTCAATTAGAGTTGTAGAACTTCAGGACAATTCCTAGCAGTGGAAGATTCCAGAACATGGTGTTTTCTGCTGGTTTTATGAACCCAGGGCATCATTTTGGTGTATAGGTCCTGCACCTTGCTTGTCCCACCACCAGATAGCGCTGCAGCAAACACTGATCACCTCTGAGCTGCAGTGGATACTCCAGTTAGGCATAATTTATCCAGATGGCCAAACAAGATTACCTTGCCACATACTGGTCACAGGTAATCACTGTTGCCATGGCCACCCCTGACGAGATCCCTAAGTACTTTACCGGGTTATGTTAAGTGTGGTTTCACAGAACAGCGGCTTAAAAAATATCAGCCTCTACCAGGAAATCAGTGTTTAATTTGCCACAACCATTACGAACAAGCTGGTCTTCGTTCTCCATGTATTGTGTGAAACTATATTGAACTAGTTTAGACAATCTTTGCCTGTCTATTGGTGAATGAACAGGAATCAGGTGTGTGTGTGTGTGTGTGTGTGTGTGTGTGTGTGTGTGTGTGGTGAATATTGACAGCTGGGTCAATGATATTTTGTAGGCAGCATAGATGTTGACCTCCTGGGATAAACATGAAGTTTGTTTTGCCTGCTGTCTATCAGGGTGGCATGTAGAACAACTTGATACCATTTTTGGGTCAAATCTCTCTGGAAAAAACAGGACCCGGCTCTCTGACCGAGAGAGGGCCAGGCAGAAGATGCTTCAGGTTATTTATATAACTGACGATGGTTACCCCCCCCCCCACCAGGTTTCTGCGGTGGTAAATTAATCCCATTGTCAGTCTTCGGCTCAGGACAAACAAACGGCAAAATGTACCTCCTACTTCGAGTGTGCCAGCAATCACCCGCATCTTGTCACTTCATCGAGCGAGGTGACGTCACTGAAGACAGACACATTCTCTTGGTTCCACCCATGAGCTGGTAGGCGTCCAGAGTGATTGGAACGGAGATGAACCTCGCCATCCCGGTGTTGAGTCAGAATGTGGGTTTCCGGCTCTTTCTGGGCTGCCACACTGCAGTGTAACTCGAACCCAGGACTCTGCTGTAGGTCACTCCTCTTTGACTGCTGCACCCAATTATTAATTATGTAAATTAACTGCTGAGACTTTTAGGACAGTGTGTTGTTCACTGTGAAGTTCATCTTTTGGACTGGCTGCTACCTTCACAACCTTGAATAATTACTGAATAAATTGTGTCACTTTTTACGATCCCTTATCCACATTAAAGCACGTTTTCAAAATGTTCAAAAGGCCAAATTTACAGAAAGGAAAAACATACAGTGATCAAAGCACCCAATACACTGAGGTCTAATTGTTAAAACAGATAAAACTATGAACGCCACAGTAAATCCAGTTCGAAAAGCACTAGTCAGTGTCGTTGACCTTCTGTTATAAATATGCAGTGTTGTAAAAATTGCTAAAGAGTTATTTGTTTTTGTAGGATCAGCCACCACATCTATGAAAATTGAAGGCAAATTCGGTAGTACGACTTGCTCCGTCCTTGTTACCTTCGTTTTAATTTAACCCTAACTTCGGGGAACCAAATTTCTCAACATGAGCTTGTAGTAATTCCTGCCAGACCAAGGAGTGTCTGGCTTGCTGTGCGGAAACCTCGAGAAGTCAAGGTGTGACGATACAGCCCGGCAGTGTGGAGGGCTCAGAAGCGGGTGGAGAGAGGAAGCTAGCAGAGAGCACTGCACGATCCAGTTTTTCTCCTATGAGCTGGAGCTCGGGTTCTTCAGAAAAACCTGGTCTCTCCTTCACAGAGAGAGCATCCTCAGAATTATGCATCACACCACTCATAACTACATTCAGATTTTTATCCCTGAGATTCGTGAATCATTTGACATAACCCCCCTCCCCCAACAGTGGCAGTAACAGCCTTATTCTCAGCCTTGAAGTGGGGGTGTCTGCGGCAAATTATGTGTTTTCAGGCAGCTCGTCTGCTTGACGAGCTGCTGAATGTAGTGACATAGTGAGGATGACTTTGGGTGGGGGTGGGAATCAGGACCCCCCCCCCCCCCAGCTCCCTGAGCCTGGGGATCCTGCGTATTGCGTAGGTTGATCTTTGTTTCCTATGCTAATCCAGCATGATTACACCCTTCTCAGTGCTATTTCTAGAAGCTTCCTGAGCCTCCCCTAATGGGATTTGCTGTTCATTTTCTTCCTGTCTGTTATGTTGTGATGCGCTGGTTTTATTGCGCTTTAGCCTCATGAAGAAGGTGGGGTCCCCCCCACACCCCAGAGCCACTGCCACAGGATTATTTACAGGTTTGCTGATGTCACTCAGAATGTGTTTTCATTTGCCTTCTCCTTTGCCAATTTGAGACATCCATCCATCCATCCATCCATCATCCAGCAGTTCATTGATCTTCCATTGTTGTGTGTGACTCACAAACTCATCTCCCTCCCCCCACCAACTGCTCCATCTGTTTCTCTTAGACCCCCATCTGCTCCCTCAGGACCCCCAACACTCAGGACCCCCACTCACGGGTATTTTAATGTCCCTTCAGCAGCAGCAGTGTAGTGCCCCCATGAGTCCTCTCTCCATCTCCCTCTCTCTCCATCTCTCTCTCTTCATCTCTCCCTCTCTCCATCTCTCCACTCTATCCTTCCCTCCTCCCTCCCTCTCTGCCCATCTCTCCCTCTCTCTCTCCATCTCTCCCTCAATCTCTCCCTTTCCCCCCTCTATCCCTCCCCCCTCCCTCCGTCTCTCCCTGTCTTTCACCCACACAGATTCTTCTCTGGCCTTGTCGAACCTCTTCCAGAGAAGGTTACTGCCGACTGCTGTGTTTATTCCCCCGGATCCTCATTACCATTCAGCTCCTCTCCTCCCTCTCCTCTCTCCCTTCTTTTTCCCCCGCTTCCCCTCCCATCAAAAAGCCGTGCGGCGCTTGCGGCCTTTCAGCCGCGGACAGCGTCGGTACATACAGGAATAACAAGGGAATAAAATTCTGTCGTAAATGAGGCCGAGTCCCGCAATGAGGAGGGCCAGGAGCCACAGGGAGCAGGCATCAGCCATCTCTGTTCCACCGGTGCCGACCTCATTTCCTGTTGTGCTGCCTGATTGCTACTCTCTGCCCTAATCTTCCTGCCTAATAACTTCATTTGCTCCACTTTGCCGTTTTTTAGCCTTTCAAACTGCGGCTGCATCTTAATACTGCATTTCAGTCTCTCCACATGAAAGGAATGATGTGTTTTTTGGGAAGCAGGCTGCTGTATTTGTCTGGATATTATTAGAGGTTGTTTATATATTTGACTAGTTTCATCGGAAGAATGGTTAGGGTTGAAAACCAGAGCTTGGAGGTGCTTATTCTTACCGGTTTAATGCTTAACCGGGCGCTACCGACGTGCGTGTTTAATGTCCATCAATGGTGCAGCTGATGATTCTGCCAGGGCGCTAGCTCGCCACCTGCGTGTGTCCTGTAGAGGGGGTGTCTGAGGACTGATGATGCTGATGCACCCCCCTCGTGAGGGTGTGTCATCCCTGGAGGCTTTTGAGGGAAACATCTGTCACACTGAAGTAGCTGGGAGCCCGTCTGGCCAAATGACCCCAAAACACTTCCACCCTCACCCCTCCCTGCCACAGTCCAGCTACCCTACCCCCCCGCACCTTCACCTCACATAAAGCCTGCACACGAAACACAGCTGTACAAAGCATACTGCTGTCTTTGCTTATTATTTTAGTCTTTGCCAACAGCTTGTTATTACTGAGGGGAATCAAGGGTACAACAGCAAGTAACCTGGGACCTGAAACTGGAACGCAAATCCAATTTCTTAACTGCGTCAAGATTCAATCAACCGAAAGATCAGGAGGGGTAAAATTCAGGTAGTGTTCTGCCTGACCAGCCCGTGAATGGTGGTCTCTTAATCGGGTTATATCCAGCAAGGTGTTTCTGGCTTGTAACTGAAATCAAAGGTTGGAAATGGGGGGGACTTAGCTTGTGTGCGTCTCACCATAGGCCGTGCCGAGGGTCGGAGAATTGCTCTGCTAGCCCAACCACCGTGCCTGCATCTTTAGTTTGCGTACTCGCTTTTCAGTCTTGGCTCCCACCAACCCCCCCACCGTGTGTGTGTGTGTGTGTGTGTGTGTGTGTGTGTGTGTGTGTGTGTGTGAACTCCTGTTTTAATGTCTTAATCATCTTGCAGGCTCTTTGAGGTATGGTGCAGGGACTTGGTGTTCCCGGCTTCTCCTCTGTGCTGAAGTCTTTTCAGTGAACGTTTGGCAGGGCGTGTCAGAACGATTCAGAGGTTGACCCAGACCCAGACCACTGGGACCAGATAACATTTGCAAATGTGTGTCTGCATATTCGTTTCTGTATGCTTAAAATGCCTGTACTGTAGTGCTGTATTTTAACACTATGGAGGAATGTCACTTGGCATATGTGATACCACATAGGTCACGGAATACGGGGTCAACGTATAGCCAGATTTCTCTGTTGCTGTCAGAGACTGACACCGAAATGCCGACAGTCCGTATTGGGGACACACCTCCCAAGGAACCCATCCGTTCCATTTCTATGGTAGCTGAAATTAGCGCCGTTTCATTCCACAGTGGCCAGGCAACCCCTTAGGGCCGAGGCAGACCTTTAAATAGCTGGGATGGATCGACCCACTGCTAACTGGGACAGAGTCGGGACCAGTCCGGTGAGCGCGTCCGAGAAAAAGACAGATATGTAAGAGTGGGACGACAACCGATGGATGGGCTTTGGATTGGCCGTTACCGTGGAGACAGCTCTCAAGGCTCCTAGCCGGAGACGTGAGGCGTTGTGTTCTTTCTGTTTGTGTTGCTCGTTAACCCAGTTCTAATTAAGAGAACGTGTTCCATTCTTGTATGTCAGTTTGTTGAGTATAGGGTACTGAGCTGGGGGCGTGTGGGCTCACAGACATCATGACATATGGTCAGAGGACCAGCTCCACTCCTGACCCCTCCAACAACCCCGCCCTGGTGTTTCTGCTGCTCTGACCGCCAGGCACAGTCACACCAGGTGGCCTTTTGAACCACGACCCCCAGGAGGGTCCGAATGCCCATTAAACTTTACCTGGAGGCGGAGTTTCAACGTGACTCCCTTACTTTCGGCTCGATGCTCTGCATTTCCCTGTCTCGACTCCTCAGTGTGTCTTGCGTGATCTAAAACATCTCTCTCATTTGCACTGAACTTCTTATACATGCTATGGATATTTACGCTATGGGTCTTTAACTCCACCCATTACTCCCTCCTGTCTCCTTTCCCACCCCTGTCCCCCCAGATTAGATGGTTCACTCCTCGTCCCGGACACCATGAGCACCATTTCCCCCACTGACTTTGACAGCCTGGAAATCCAGCAGCAATACAATGACATCAACAACCGCTGGGACCTGGCGGCCGAGACCGACTGGGACAACGAGAACAGCTCAGCACGGCTCTTTGAGCGCTCTCGCATCAAGGCCCTGGCAGGTATGCTCCGACCTTCAGACCAAGGCCTGTTCTGGTCTGGCACACCTTACAGCACTTACCAGCAAGTGGGGTGGAACTCATTTGGAATGCTGAGACTGTATATGAGGAATGCTATGGGGCTGGGCAGCAGTACCAAGGAGTGTCAAGTAGAGGAAAGTATGGAGTACATCTTTATGCTCACTGTCTCAATAGCCTCTTCATTTTTCTATTATTTTCTATTATTCTAATCAGAGTTGCCAGTTAAACTACATTTTTAGTCTGCGGTGAGTGGTTTGTCTTCATTTGAAAGATCAATATAACGCCTTCTACACTAGTTTCAATGCAATGTGTTGCATCCCATAATAAAAAAAAATGTTCTACTGTAATCCAGTGTCCTACAGCTGCCATACACATTCAGCTCCGTGGCTGCCGGGTGGCTCAATGAGCTGATTTCAGTGGGGTCGCTGTGGGCAGAGAGAATGGCGTGAAGCAGTCAATCCTGGCTGGTGTGAAAGAAGATCCAACTCTGTGTGTGTGTGTGTGTGTGTGTGTGTGTGTGTGTGTGTGTGTGTGTGTGTGTGTGTGTGTGTGTGCGTGCGCCATGTTTACGTTGTGGGGACAAGATTTCCCCAGGAGGTAATAAAAAACCTGACATTTTTACCTTGTGGGGACATTAGTTTTATTTTTATAAAAATCCATGAATGCAATCAAAAAACCATAAGAGCCAACAGTCTTTTTTTTTTTTTTTTTATTGTGTTGGGTTACTTATGGTTAAGGTTAGGGCTGGGTAAGGGTTATGGTTATCATGCTTTCTACCACCTGCGGCCCCCCTCTGTGTCGGACCATCACAGATTCCGTGAAGTTCGGTGTCAGCAGCACAGCCAGCGTCCATCGCAGACTTTGGTAGTTAATCATTTTCTCATCCCGCACGTTGCGCTACCGTGGACCCCCATCGAGACGCTCCTGTGAGGTGTGGGTTGGGAAGTGAGTGGTTTGGGAAAATTCCTTTAGGATGGCTGATTTGGGAAAGTCCCTTAAGAGTGGTTAGTCTGGGAAAACTGCCTGTGCCACCCTGGCACTGTTTGAGAAATTTGGGACAGGCCATCCTTGTCTTTTCTCGGTGCTGCTGGACTCTCACTCTGTTCTCTCAGCTCTCATCCATCTGATGATCCATCAGATGTCACGCTTTCTACTGGCCTCTGTTATTTATTGTTATCACTGCCCCTCACCTTTCTGGCCAGTCCTCATCCACGCTACACTGTAAAAGATCCGTGACCCTTAGATTGAGATATCTCTCTGCTCCTGTTTCTCAGCCTGGAACAGGCTTCATTATTTGGTAATGGCAGACACGTCCTGATTGTCTTCTGTAAACACGCTGGCTCAAACGGCACTGCTCCTTTGTCAATACTGATCTTAATCTTGGGCCTCAGTGGAGAGCTGATGCGTGCCATGCAGTGCGTCAAATCGTCTCGGTGAGAGATCACACGATCCCCGCACAGGACGTGTCCGTCCTTGCAAGGTAAAATGACATCATTTTTTAACTCGGCAGTATGAATGTCGAGAGGCATTTAGTTGTCAACATTCTTGGGTTTTTATTTGTTCAGTGGAAGTCAGGAATCATAAACTTTTTGTTAGCATGGGACATGTGTGTTCCTACTTCTGAAGTCCCACTTTTTAAATGATGTTGTCACGTTTTGTGAAATGGAAGATTTGCGATTTGAGATTTTTATTTTTTGTCACTTTTGATTGTACAGACAGCAGTGAATTGTAAAATGTTAAGAGTAAAAGAGACTAAAAAAGAAAATGATGAACAAATAAACAAAATGAACAAAAGATGTTTACAATAAAATCAAATGTTCAGTGCTTTTGGGTTCAGATATTACAGGATGTATCTCCAACAACAATTTTTGGCTAACTTTCCAAAAACAGGAGTAAGAAAGACAGTTCAGTTTTTATTTCCTTGTTTGTCCACCCCTGACCCATCCTGGAATTTCCAATTAGTGGAAAAGCCCGAATGATGCCTCCCCCGAGGCTACCTTTCCAAATGGTACAGTCCCACTTCACCTGACCCTCCCCTTTTTTCTCTGATCTCCCTTAAAGTACATCTTATGCTAATGGTTCAAACTGTGACTGTGAAAAGTTAACCCCCCTCCTTCCCAATGAGCTGTGGTTGGTTCCCCCCACCGTGTTCAAAGGTGAGGGTGTGTGTTTGTGTGTGAATGCAGAATTTGGAGGGAAGGCAGAGCTAGTGTTCTTGTGTTTGGGACGGGTTGAGGGACTCAGTTCGGGACTTCTCAGGGTTAAACGCTTTGACTTTGCGAGGAGAAAGAGACAGATTACAGTAGCCATTCTGAAATAAAAGGGAAGAAAATTTTATGTGCTTCATCAGTTTTTAAAGAATTTTGCTTCCTACCCCCCCACCCCAAGCCTTACTCTGGTCCTCTTTTTTAGAGGAGAGAGAGAGTGGGAGAGAGATCAGGGACAAAGGAGAAAGAGGCGTTTGCCAAACAGATAGGAACACAGGCTCGTTCGCTCTTATGCACCCCTTCAGAAGGGGAGTTTGCCAACAGGAGCAGGCTTTTTTCATCCTGATGCCATTCCACTTTTTTTGGCCAGATTACACTTTGGGTAGGTCGTTGGCTTGAGTCCCTCTCAAGTCATCTGGTGCAGGAGAAGAACTTCGGAGATCCTGGACCTACAAACCCTTTGGTTGTTCTTTTTAAAGACCACCCTGTTCTTAACCTGAAGGTTTTGGGGAGGCATGGATGTGCAGCACAAGCCCACCGAGTCATGCCTCAATCAGGTCCAGTTCTCTAACATCTTGGACGGACGGTTCAAGCAGCTGCAAGGTGAGATTGGAGGTGGTAACTGAAAGCAGAGGGGTGCTGTCCATCTGATTAAAAGAAGTCCTTCACCTTCACCAAGTCTCATCAGTATGGCTGAGTCTCATCACACTTGTTGCTGCGTTTTTGATCGTCGCTAGCTGAGCCAAGCCTAGCCTAGGGCTTTGGGGCTTCTGCTAGAGCCTTCTGCCAGGTGATGTTTATTGGTGAGATTCCGGGAGGTTTTTGATCAGAGGCTCCCGATTTAACCGTATTATCAATCCCTATGTGAAAGATGCTAATTTACCAAGCTGTTACTCTAAGCTGTGTTACCCAGGGCCTGGTGTTTGTGTTTGCATGTGTCACACACTAACACGCTTTGTGTATGGACCAACATGCATGTACCTATGCATGCATGTCATCCAGTTACAGAAAATGAGCATTAAAAATGATTTATCATTACAGCATGATCTACGTGTGAAGAATGTGAGTTTGAAACACTACAGTATTTTGCTGTGATGAAAACTATTTTGAGGTGACTTTAAAATATTGAAATTCCACTGTCATGAAGAAAGAAAACAACAAAACAGAAATTAATTCTTTCAAAGAGCTATTTTTAGTGATGGGACAAACGGGGCTTCAAAACCCATGGTGGGTGGGAGTATCCTGAACTAACCAATCAATGCTGGTGTCAAATGAGGCTTCAAAACCCATGGTGGGTGGGAGTATTCTGAACTAACCAATCGATGCTGATGTGAAACCCATCGAGGGTTTTGAAGCCTCACTTGCCCCATCATCAGCTCTTTTAAACTCATTATGAAGCACTAGAAGCTTCTGTTCACTCCATAATTCACAGACTGCATTTCGTCACCCTCGTAGTTTATCTTCGTATTTGTGAGCTAAAAGCCAGTGTCAGTCAGCTGTCACTGCTATCACTCAAGACTAGTCTAGTAAGACCGGCACAAGTAGCTGTCCGTACTACTTGGTTCTGCAATATACTAGTTGTCTTTGCTAAAAACATACTGAACAGGATTGCCTAACTTCCCCAGTTAAGCTGCAGTCAAACCCCCAAATTAATAAGCTAGGCGTATAAAATGCTAGTGTTGATTAAAACAAGGCCCACTGAGTAAAAAACAGCAGACAGACCGGAGCCATGCATCCAGGGTATAATCTGACTCATTGCCCTTAATATTATGGGATTGCAGGTGTACCCTGGACAATAGATGCTTACCTGTACCAGTCCAGATGTTCTATTTTTATCTATAATCAACTGACCTTTACCTGTAAATTCTCTGTATTACTGGGGCTCTGTCATTGAATTAGAAAGTGTTTTTATGGTAATTAAGTTTACAAAATAAGGTAGCAGGTCTCAGTCTTGGCCCCAGCGTCCTCTGGTGTTTACCGTGTACACATGATCGAACGGTCACAGAGTGGTTAACCCTGCAACACGTTTACCTGGGTCTCCTAGCAGCGCGGCAGTGTCCGAATATCAAAAATAAACACCCAGGTCCCTGCGGCCTTGCCGAGTGTGGGTCTTTCACGTGTTCTTGTGAACACCGTGGAAGATGTTGTGAAGGAGCTGCAGTCAGTCAGCTAAATATGCACACAGAGGCTGCACACGAGGTTCGAGTGGTTTGGTTTGTTCCTCTCTTCCATCTCACACCTCCTGCCTCCGATGCCCCTGGGGCTATTTAAGCTGCTCTTCTAGGCCACGCAGTCACTCTACAGCCCCCTGAACTACCCCTGGAAAAGTGACCCTTCATGAGAGAGCTTCACCATGGAAAGCGTGGGTGTCAGAAGTTGCCTCGGGTGACGGTACAGGAAATTCAGAGGAGAAGGCACTTAAGGAACAGCACGGAGCCTGTTTTCCCCCATGCATGAAGTACAGGGAGATCTCAAGAAGCAGCCTTGTGTCTCCGGAGCGGCAGTTCTTTGCCAAGGGCAAACTGCAGGAGGAAACATGTTTCGCCCTATGGCATTGGGCCTTTGATGTGTGGCCACTGTCTATTTCACTGTGCTCCCACTCTGTCATTGGCCACTTCTGCTGCCTATTTCACTGTGCTCCCACTCTCTAATTGGGCACTTCTGTTAATACAACACTCTGACTCCATCCCGGACACCCTAATCACTAGCCTGCCAATTTGCCCAAAGGCAACAGCTAGGCTTTCCTCACAGGGATGTATTTCTCATGGGAACCCCCC
>JAACJT020000003.1:143206-160258 GCA_009936485.2 Gymnarchus niloticus
AACAAATACCCCCATTTTTCTTCTTCATTTAAGCCACCGCTTTAAGTGACAGTGTTCTGTGGGAAAACAGGCCAGGTGTCGGCTGTGTTTATACCGCATCGGGTGGGCGGAATTAATGGAGCCTGTGTTCATTGTAGTGGCAAAACCGACTAATCGATATTTTCCAGATAGGAAACATGAGTCACTGAGGGTAGCTTGTTGGAAACATTAGAGGCCCAGTTCCCAGTCTGCAGTAAACATAACAACCAGGCAGAATCACCAGGACCAAAATCCGAAGCTGTGTTTTTTGTTTTTTTTTTTTTTTAATAAATGGTTTATTTCATTATGCACGTCGAATCTGAGAGCCTACAGCAAAGCAAATGTACATGAATAGATTTTCAAAGATTTCTTGGTTAGATGCCAGTTTGTCTGCTGACAGCTGACTTAGGTAATGTTTCTGTTTACTTTTGAAAGCTTTCAGGTCTTCAGGTCCTTTAGTCACCTACTCATAGCATTAAAATATGATCTAAAGGAAATAAAGTGTTATGATTGGATTAGCTAAATGCTGTAAAGCTCTGCTTTCACAGTCCTTTAGAAGGTCAGTAACTGGTGACACGGAAAAGGTTACATTAGAACTTTGGAATTTAACCTGGAATCTTAGCCGTGATTTGGAATTCTGGTTATGAGGGCAGTGTTCTGGAATGATATGCTTAAGCTCCACAGTACCGATTCTGTTTGACGCAGCACTAAACGCTCGCTAAGGCTATGTGGATACTTTAATATTAATAGCTTTCCTGTTTCCTCTGTGCCTTTCTCTCTTAATGGCTTGTGACACACTGGTTCGCTTTTGCTTATTTGATTTTGTTTACAGTCCATGATAAGACGTCGCCAGAATTCAACATGTGCTCCGTGATGTATGACAGTGACCTTGAGTCACTCATTCCGTTTCGTATTCTCCGTTAACTCTGTCCTTGTGAAGCAGAGGCTGCTGGAACTCGTGTTCCATCTAATCGTTTCTGGATTGACTAAATTCAATGGCTCCATTAGCTCTGTTGTGCAAACGTGGACTTCTTGGAATCTTGGTTTATGCGGGGCAGCCTGAGTTTACATTCGGCTCATTTAAATCGATTGCCGCTGTGTACGGGGTCTGACTGAGAGGGCTAGTGGGCTGAAGAATCCAAAAAAAACGGATCATTTAGGGCACCTCTACTCTGCGAGGGCCGCAGACCTCCATGATCTCTGGTGCTCTACATGCCTGAACAGATCATTAAAACAGAACTGGAAAAGTAATAACATACTGATCCCAGAGAGCGTGACCAAACATGTACGGAGGGATCTAAAAGATTCAGGTTAATACCAGCACTGCCTAAAAGAATGGAGCCAGTTGAAACCAGTGTCTTTACAGAACATGATCACCGTCTTCGAAGACGACTGGGGCATGACCACACAGACATGGCTGTGTTCTTCTTCAGATGAAGAATGATGATCATGGAGACGCTGAGTCTCTCGGTTCCTGGGTACCATCCCCGATTCTTCCCCTGAGTGAGCGCTGTAACTTGAGGAGCAGTGGACAGGTCACGTCCCCGATGACCTTTGACCCGCAAAACTGAAGCTGGCATGGGGTTAATTACATTTTCAGGCGTGTGATCCCACACAAACATTGATATGTTCGCTTCTCTAACACACACAGTTGTATTATTTACCTTTCCAGCCATCTGCATGTTGGGTATTCAAAGAGGATGCACGGATGTCTTGGTTGCCCTACCTTAGGCTTCGGGTCCTGCCATCTGAATTGGAAAATAACGATATTCTTGGGCTGTTTTTCCATAACCCTTTTGTACAGTGAGAGAGGCATAGTGGCAGTCAAACCGTGCACTGAAATACCCTCAACGGCAAGTACGGATTCAAGCCAGTGTCTCGAGTGCCCATTTAACACACAACCCAAGGTTGCTGTGAATCTCATGGCTGTAGATGTCAGAAATCGGCAGACTGAAGCCATTTGCCGGCACGCGTAGGGCGGCGGCGGCAGGCGTGGTCTGTATACACACGTGTCGTGATTCCTGCCCCCTTTACCTTGTCTGTCCCCTTTATGTCATCTCTGTCGTTTAACTGTTCCAGCGTGTGTCGCGTAATGAGCGCTGTTTTATTCAAGCCCGCCGACTTGTCTCGTAATGCCCGCAGAGCCCGGTGTATACCGCCATACATAAAGAAATGGCTGGTATAGAAGAACTAAAGATAACTGTTGATGTGTGTTTCTCTTGGTGTGGAGTGGGTTGTCATAGCGCTGGTGTTAAATGTTTAAAATACCTTTTATGCTACATTGTCTTATCTGTGGATTGAGGTGGTAAGCTTGGTTATGTTTTTCATCATTCAAAAAAAAATTAAACTATAAGCCTTTTTTGCAAAGTTTAGGGATTAATGTGGGATGGTGTGCCTTGTGATAGCCTGGCATCCCATCCAAGGTGCTGCCTGTTTCATACCCTGTGTTTCATGGACTAGGGGCCAAGCTCATTGTGATCCTGTACTGGATGAGAGTTTATGGAAGACGGATGGATGGGTTGGTTTGAGTTACTTAGAAAACCTTCTGTGCCATTTGCAGCGTTAAGTGCGCTTTAAGTAACCACAGGAATTGATTTTGTATTGATGCCAGAGGTGCTGGCCAGTTTGCAAAATCTGTTTCAGTCGGAGATTATCTAAGGCACATCTGTGCTTGTGCTGGAGGTGTCACCGGAAGGTGTTTCTGGGTGTGAGAATGTTGGAGAATCGGGGGTCAGAGGGTCAAGGGAGGTGTCACATGTCTCAGAAGGTGTTTCTGGGTGTGAGAATGTTGGATGCGGAGGTGTGAGTATTGTGTGCTTTTTAGGGTATGGACCCCTGAGAGGTTCCTTGAAGCTATTTATGACAGAAGACAGCTGGGTAGGCCCTTAACGAAGAGCAGGATGAAGCAGATTGTTAAGAAATCATTTCCACTTCAGTCATAAACAACAACAAGTCCTTGTTCTGAAAGATTGGCAAGTCTGGATTAGGGTTGATTATAGATAAACACCTTTCTGTGAATTAAACAGGACATTTCAAGGCCAGGAAAGGAACAGAAGGTACCAGTCTCGCATCAACTGATGTTCAGCACGTTTTAAATACTTCTCTGTACGCGTTCACTCTTGAATAACATGGACACCAGTGTGTTCATCGTCCTCTGTTTGGTTCTGCTCAGGTCAGAAGATACACACAACTGGGAAAGAGATCAGTGCGTGAACTGTGTCAATTGCAGCGAATGCTCAGCAATGCACATTTGGCTGTGTAAGCAGAAAATCTGGCCCCAGTTGCCTCAGTGTTTGCCCATGTTCGTCCGCTATTATATCAAAATTACGTCATTTTGTCATCGCACCTAGTACCACGTGGATGAGCATGTGACCTTGGAACTGACCTTTGAAGAGCCATATGAGATCTAGTCTTCAGTTTTGCAGTAAAAGAAGTTTCACTTCTTTGCTGGCAATACAGAGGGAACAGTTGGCAATAATCTCATCATCGTCACTGAACTTGGGATGATCTCCCAGTTGAGAACAGTTTTCCTAGTTGACACTGAAGATCTCCCAGCTGAGATAGCAGTTTTCCTAGTTGACACTGAAGATCTCCGAGTTGAGAGCAGTTTTCCTAGTTGACACTGAAGATCTCCCAGTTGAGAACAGTTTTCCTAGTTGACACTGAAGATCTCCCAGTTGAATCTACCCGAGGGTGTTCTTTGAACTCAAACTGTATGCTGTTTGAATTCATCAGGAAGTATCAATCAAAGTGAAAATGTTGCTCTTCAGTAATATGAAGGATCAGGTGGGAAGTCCCTTGATCACATTCCTCCTGTTAATGAGGAACTTTAGCTAAACCATTCAAAGACTCGCTCTCCATGACCTTACTACGGCTTTGAGGACAAGTTGACGATTGTCTGGCGAGCCCAACTGCTTCCCTGAGTTTGTTCTAAACAAAGAACAAAGCATTGTTGATTATTAAAATGACAGGAGATATGTACAGAGCTGGCACCCACAAACGTCGACGTTCAAAGGCAGGAACAAAGACGCAATTTATCCTTCTGAGTATCTCTCAGCAGTTGCTATGGAAAAGATTAACAAAGCAGATTTAATTTTCTGGTGCAGGGTTTCAACAGATTCTCTGCCTATCTGATGCTGTCCTCGTTACCCTCATTTCCCCTGTCTCGCCTTTTTAAATACTGTTCACTCCAGTTTTGCCCCCCGACTTCTCCGAATGTTCTCGTGCTAATGTATTTGACCTTGTGTGAGTATGGTAGGGTTGTTGATGTGATTTGAGGTGGTGAGGGAATCCCGATGAGAGGGGGCAGGAGAAAACACCCAACTTGTAGGTTTTGGCCTCCCCCGAACAAGGTCCGGCCAACGTGAAAGAGTTCGGAAAGCGGGAACAAAATGGTTTGCATATCTTTATAGCAAGTGCTGCGTGAAAAGCAGGGCAGCAGAGTTCTGTAGCTGATGGGAAGTGAAACACGACACAGGAACCCCTCCTCCTCCACGTTACACGTTCAGCACCGTGTCCCTGGCTGCGGTTTTTTTATTAGTATTATTTGTATGGCCTGACTAAGATTACCTTGTGGGCACACCACAGTTGTTTTTCAACCTTCATTATTCTAATGGTGACATTTGTACCTGCAATGGTAGTGATGGGACAAATGAGGCTTCATTTAGCACCAGCGTTGATCGGTTAATTCAGGATACTCCCACCCACCACGAGTTTTGAAGCCTCATTTGTCCCAACACTATGGAATGGTTTCCACAAGACTGGGGAAATGTGTCTTTCATTTGTCAGCAGACCAAAACAGTAAACAAGGGAAGAGTAACCAGATGGAACCGCCTCGTACCCTGCCTAACTGCTGATGCATGACTTGCTGTTGAGAGGTTATCTGATGGCTGTGAGATAAGCAGAAGGCTCTGTGGGGCCTGACTGCATCCTGCCCAAGCCTGGCAGGAGCAAAGCTGACCTAGAGTCAGAGTCCAGGCCTACTTGTCTGGGAACTTGCAGCTGTCACAACATGACCGACAGCAGCCGGAATGTTCTTTGGGAACCAGAATCTGCCATGGGATCTTCATACCTGGCCCAGGATCCTTACAGCTGGCACACGAGCTGTGTGTGTGTGTGTTCATGCATGCGTGCATTAGGGCAAGGATGAGTCTGGCTGAGCCTTCTAGGATTTTGCAAGTTTTCCATGACAAAGAAGCATTAGAGCAGTTATTTTTTCCTGAAATGTTTAGTAATGTTACTGTTGAACAGACTAGACGCGGTCTAAGCCCTTACCTCCATACTTAGTGAGACTGGATTAAGAGTACATGTGGTTTTTCCTTTCTCAGTCAGTTGTCATCCCGGTGTGCGTTACATGTGCATCAAATTCCTCACTCATTATGTGGCTGGTGCTATTTTTTTTTTTTTTTACTGCATTTACTGCCCCTGCTGTTTACATCATGATCGGTGGAATCTTAAATGTTTAGGCTGTTCTTGACAGTTTCAGCTTCCAGGTTCTGGAGGTTCTACGTTCTCTGAATGAAGGGGGAAGTCGGTAGTGAGTCTCCGTCGAAAGCGTGGGAGTGAAAAAAAATTGTTTCTGGAAGCCCGAGGACATGTGGCAATAACAGGCAGGTTTGCTTTAAAAATAGCATATTATTTTGAGTTAGTATAGTAACTTTTTAAAATAGCTAGGTCATGAAAAGCGTGACCTAACATTTTTTTTTTTTTCTTTTTCCCGACTCGAGCTATAGGCAGATTAGCCTGCATCCCCATTAGTTAATTCGTTATCTTCTTTAGCAGTCAGTTGTCATTATTATCTTAAGGTAGACTCGCCAAACCAGTAACGAACTGACAAGCCAGCAGCCTGGCATCTGCTGGAAAGTCGCTGTTCAAGGGGCATTCAATTAGCAAGTTAAAGCCAAACGAACTGTAAAATCATCAAATGTAGGGTGAACAGAGAGGGATTTCTTTAGAAATATGTAAGTGCTGTTTTTGTAGCTACATAATTGAACTGCCAAATTTTAAAAGAGGACCTTTGTTCAAACCAGGGCATTTTTCCCATGATAAAAAATGAACCCCAAGGAGTCATCCTCATTAACTGACATTTTAGCACGTCTCCACTAATTCCTTCAACAATATGTCAACATCACCATGTTAAATCTTTGGACAAGGTTTAGCATGTTTATCTGTGTCTGAATACAGATAAACATGCATATATGTATGTAAAGACCTTTAACAATAAGACATTCTTGACCTTAGTCATCCCAACCCAATGACCACTTAAAAAACCCAGACTGTCCCAAACCGAAATATAAACACTTGAAATTTACAGTTCTTGATCGGTTGTCTGATTTACTGCGACATGACAGAGTGAGCAACTCAGGACAGATGATGATGATGATGATGACGAAAGAAGCAGATTAGATTCCAGTCTCGGCTTCGGCACTCCTCTCTGGGTTGCATTCGCGAGGGATTCCTGGTCAGGTCACGGTTGTGATTGTCACCTCCCCTCGTGTCCATTTCCTATTTGGACACTGTTTAACATTTGAGTTGGTGTCCAATAAGCATCCATTTACCACCCTACCCACAGGATCTAGCGGCACTTTATAGGAAACCTGCTTTCGAGACCATATAATTTCACCCCGAAGTTAAAGCAGGCGTCTGACACCTACCCCAAGCAATGCCTGAAGTTGGCTGTAGAGAAAGGATTGTTTCTTTTTTTTTTTCTCTTTTTTTTTTTTTTTTTTGAAGCTGGAGATGTAGAACCTGCCAATCACCACCAACGCCAAAGATATGCGAAGGCTGGTGTTCTGGGATGACAGAGTAATAGCGTGATATGTCACGCTAGCTTAGGCTTAGTAGCTTACTTCAGCTCACATATTTTGCTGAATCTCTTGTGTTTAGCCTTTATTTATTTATTTATTTATGATATTCCCTGACAGCTAAAGCCAAAAATGTCCCAAGTACAGTTCTGGATAGTTTCTGGACTCGCTAGTGTTTTTTATTTATTTATTTTCTTTTGTATTTGTGGCATCATGATGTCTTGCCCCGTAAGCATGTCACCTGTTGTTTTGGTTTTTTTTTTTGTTGGCTCTTGACCTTTGAAACCTGTCAACTTAACGTGCGTGAGCAGGCGTTTACATATAAAAGAAAATGGTTACGCTGCACACGGGATGTTTCCATATTAAATTTTCATTTTAAAATCAAAATATTGTAAAAATATGTTGATCGGGACCCCTAGCTGGGATGTCCGACGACCCTGCTGTCTGTCTTTTGTCACCCTTTGACATTTTAGCTGCCAGTGATGCTAATTCTCTTTCTTACTTGTATTTTTCTCCATCTTTGACTGACAACTTGGCTGCCAATACAACAGACCAGCATACTGACGGGGGAATCAAATTACCGGGTTGTGAGGTTTAATTGCCGAGATCCTCAGCAGCAAAAGTCACTTGCAAATTGTTGATGATGAGATTTAACTTTGTCAAATAGCGACTCGGCCAAATATGGCTCCGTAAACGAAAAACTGGAAATGGAACCAAATAAGAAGGGAGTGAAATCATTTCAGTGTGACCCTGGGAGCTTAGTCAGCCTAGCTCAGTGTCTCCAGTGTGTCCTGCGTGCATGGCCCCCCCTCCCCCCCATGGTGCCACTGTCAGCAGCCAGCATATGAAGTCCCCCTGGCCAAAGCTGTCCCCATGAATCCACTGATTAATTAAAGCCCCCCAGTGGCTAAGGGAGGATGGACCCTTGGTATTAAGATGGTGGTGAGGGGCCGGGCGACTCTCTCATTTACAGCCATCTGCTCTTCATTCATCATGCGTAGAAGCCACACCATCCATGCCAACCTGTGATTCGTCCTGAGACCCCACCTGATGGCACCTGAGTGGTGCCCCTCATCGCGACACGCGCAGACAGGTCAGGTGGTCCAGCTCGGTTCGCTTAGCTGGGTCTCCTGAATCGCTTTAAACAGGTGAGACTGACATATTTCCAAGAAAAATGTGTCAAATTTTTCAAATGTATCAGAGCCGAGCTGTTGTTGAGCATGTGCCAGCTATTACCTGCTCTTAGCTGAGCAGAGTGCAGAAATGAGCCACAGAATAGGCATTACTGTTATCATGCACAACAGATGGTTAAGCTTCTTTAAATCCTGAGGGAATATTACCCCTGGCTCGCAAGTGGATGTTACATAGTCCATCTCCCAGATTGGTCATTTGACTGTTAATGGGTCACCTGTTTTGTTTCGGCGGGAAATGTGGATCTGGGTCTGTGTTTCCAACATGGCTTCCCATGACTGTGCTGCATCCATTAGCGTCGGAGTTATCACCCACTTTTCTTGTAGACTAAACGTACACCTACATGTAATCAAACGTCATTCTGGTGGAAGTATTCACACGTTATAAATATCGGGGCATATGAATTTAATTAAAAAAAAAACAAAACAACAAAATGCAACCCTAGGCGACCAAAAATCCCATTCGTACGATCCTGCGTATCTCCTCGAACAGAATGAGTAGCTGCCTGGACGATGGGCTGTATTTGTTTTTTTTTTCGTAAATGTTTTGTGGTGTCTGGTTGGTGGTTACACAGGGAGAACAGGTCCTCTGTCATTCTGTGAACTCAAAGGCTTTCCGTCTTTAGCAGCCTCAAAGAGGAAGACGAGGGGATCAAATGTGACAAGAGTATGGCGGGACACATATGCAGGAAGCTCCCTGCCAAGTCTGAATTGATGTGGGTTTAATGGTGCGTTGAAGGGAAATCAAGTCTATTTCAATCCCGCTGTAGCCGTGGCCTTAGAGAGATATGTTCAGTATATCCCCATGTTTATATCTGACCCTTAACACCTAGTCATATTCCCATCGCTTGGCCGGTTTTCAGTAAAAAGTCGTCTTTGTGGTTTCTTTGAAAGTTCAGGACCCCCAGAGCGATCGCAGGTTCAGTGAGCCCCCCCCCCAGACTTTGTGCAGGCAAGGTAGTTATTAACCTACGTAAGTGCAGACTTTTATTCAGAGCAATCAAAGCAGTTATCATTTTGTCCTTTCATTTTACTGTTTTGCTGTACAGCAGAGCACCAGTGCAAAGTCAGATATACAGATAAATAATATTTTTATTCAATAGGATCAGGTGCAGCTTGTCACAGCGAAACGGGGCAGTGTGACACGAAAAGATGTTTTTATAAAAAATGACATTGATGAAGGATCCCTGACACATACAGGGTGTCAGAAACAGGATGCTTTAAGAAAAGAGTCACTTTTTTTCTTTGTAAATCGTGCTTAAGGACATTGAAGTACATGGTCACATCGCTCTACGGTCAGGTCAGACCCACTTTCTTCAGGAGGGGTGTATTTTTAGGGCTGTGATATTTTGGCTAAGTTGCGTATCTCATTCAAAGGTACAGGGAAAAGTGTTTCTTCTGGAACGGGTGGGGGTAGCGATCTGGTCTCAAAGCCCTCACTGAGAACAGGCAAGCTCATTTTTACATTAATATTTTTTAGATGGCACTTTTATTCAGAAAGATTATGGGAGCTGAATATTTTATTATTGCCACATTAGAGTCCTCACTAATGGGTCACGGCTTCCATGCTGCCCAAGCCCACGTCCCGTGGTTCCAGTGGCAGTGGTCTCGGTGGCCGTATAGCCCTCTGCGAACAGTCGTGAACCAGAAAGTTACCGCTGGACAGGTGCGGTGACCTCCATCCGCGGCCCGCGGTCCCCAACGGCCGTGTAGCTCTACAGCGGTCCACTTCCTCGGCCCAGATGGCGGTATGCTTTATGTGGCTCTGTGTTCGGTAATTTTAGCTCTCCTCCAGGTGAACCTCTCGATGTGCCCCCACAGCATTTTCACGTCGGTGATGAAAAGTTCGGCACTGGGAAAGTAGGAACATAACAGCTATTAAAAGCACGAAGGAGCCACTTGATCCAGTAATATAAACATTCTAGTGTGCGACCGTGCTATACACACTCTTACTGCTTGAATGAGTTCTGCACGGTCCGTTTCAAAGACGCCCTCTTGTCAGAGGTCTGCTGTCGTCATGTTCTCGTGTTCCTCATATTTACACCTGGCTCGATCTCATAAGCATCCTTAGGTGTTCCCTCAGTTCCGCCTTTGAGTGTCCTCTTTATGGTCTCCAACTTTTCACAGTGCCCTCTTTCCTGAGCTCTTCAGAGATCCCAGAACTGTGTCCAGATCTGTTTTTTCATCATCTCATCAAGTAAACATGGCCAAAACACTGGGGCCACTCGTACAAACATCTCAGTCTTTACGGTGTAATTATCTTTAACCTCAAAGTCCCCCTTAAATCTCCCACTTTAATATTACTGCGGGAGGACTATCTACCCACAACATAATTTTGTCCCCATCTTTTTATAAGAAGCGACCACCTTGCCGGCCGTTTTTGTTTAGGTTATGAATTCCGTGATCCTGGTCTTCCTTGCTATATATTTACTGATGGGTCCCGCGCATTCATTATTGTGAGCGTTCGAGAGATCTTTCGGAAAGTCAGTGTGTTTTACCGTCATTCTGCCCATCACTGATTGGTGCAGTGTGATGTCACAGAACACAGAGGCCACGTGGCTCAGCTATGAGGTCACCGCTCCAACTGCGGTGCATGACGTTGTTAACTGTGACTGCTGCTTACCGCTGGCACGTTCTCGTATCTTCTCTGTGAAGCAGAAACATTACAGCAATGTTTTAAGGATGCAAAGCGATACCTGGGTATGACTCCAAAGCTCAGGGTCAACTTTGCAGGATTTGTGATGGCTCGAATCCCTCCACAAGGGCTTAACTTAACAATCCCAACGACTCTATATCCTAATGCCAGTACAGAGCATTACCTTGTAGTATCGTCCATTTAAAGATGATTTGTTATTAGAATTTCTCCATCTTTCTCGGAAAGCTCAAAGCTTCAGTTAGAGTGTCTGTGCAGTGGAGTTTATCAAGCTGAAACTAGCGTTTTATCGTACCTATGTGTTTTATCACGCCAGTGCGCTTCACCAAGCTGGTGTGTATTATATCATGCTGGCATGTGTTTCACTGAGCTGGTCTATCATCCTTCCCATTAGCAGTCGCCGCTAAACCCTCCCCGCCGTGCCCCGCTTCTTTCAGACGAGCGGGAGGCTGTGCAGAAAAAGACGTTCACCAAATGGGTGAACTCGCACCTGGGCCGTGTCACCTGCCGCATCGGGGACCTGTACGTGGACCTGCGTGATGGCCGCATGCTGATCCGCCTGCTTGAGGTGCTGTCTGGTGAGCAGCTGGTGAGTGATGCCTGGTTGCTCATCCCCTAACTGGCTACCAGGGGGAGCTCGGGAGCCAGTGGGCAAGGAGGCATGCCCCAGGCGGGCATTAGCCCACCTGAACGCGGGGTGGAACTTGGCTGTTGTTGCTTGGAGAAAAGCACCTATCACAAACTGGTTCATCTTCTAACTGCTAATCCTGGTCTGGGCTGTTGGGGGCCTGAAGCATATCACAGTCGACATAGATCAATATATTGGGGTACACCTTAGATGGGATGTCAAACTATTGCAGGGCACATAAATATGCGCACGCACACTGCAGGCAATTTAAGGTGATCAGTTAGCCTAACTGCACGGCTTTTAGACTGCAGGAGGAAGCAGGAGTATCTGGAGGAAACATGCAAATTCCAAACGCATAGAGCGAAGGCAGGATTCAAACTGCTGATCCTGGAGGTGTGAAACAACAGTGCTACCCACTGAGTCATCGTGTTGCCATGAAACGGTTATTTCCATGTGATAAACTATGACTAGAGTACACAACGTCTGCTGTGTCTATAAGTGAGTAGGTGCTTCTCCCCTGACTTTTTTGGTGCAGCTCCTTTACAGCCAGGCTGGCTCCTTCCAACCCTCCACTGCCTCGTATCCATGGGACTTGTTTTCTTCTGCTTTTCTCTATCATTTTCTCCATAATTCCATTTAAAGACCGCTGCCCGTCACATGACCACAAAGCCAAAATGACTTTTGTAGTATTCTAATATTTCATGGTATTGTAGTGTTATAACGCCCCTGCCTGGCTAATCTCTTGGAGATTCTCTCAGTGGCCCACCTTAGGCTGAATTTTCTCTACTCCCCCCCCCCCATTTCTCCCGTGACCCATCCGCCTCAGCCCAAGCCCACCAAGGGCCGGATGCGCATCCACTGCCTTGAGAACGTGGACAAGGCATTGCAGTTCCTGAAGGAGCAGAGGGTACATCTGGAGAACATGGGCTCCCACGACATCGTGGATGGCAACCACCGCCTCACCCTGGGCCTCATCTGGACCATCATTCTTCGCTTCCAGGTACTAACGCCGTACCTGCGTCAGAGCTGTGAGATCATCACAAGGTGTGTGCCCAGTAAGCAGCATGAGAGAGTCTCTCCCATGAGCCTCTGCTCTCCCCCATACCGCATCACTGCTGGTCTTTAGACTTTGAATCTGTGGTGGGAACTCGTCTCGTCTGTGTTCCTGAAGATAGCCTGTGATTGGATGTTCTCTGCCATCTGCAGATTCAAGACATCAGCGTGGAGACGGAGGACAACAAGGAAAAGAAGTCTGCAAAGGATGCCCTTCTGCTTTGGTGCCAGATGAAGACTGCAGGGTAAAGAGGGGCACAGTGGGGGTGTGGGAAATGAGGGGCAGGGGATACCATATTGTGTTAATGGCCACCAAAAAAATACCTGAGAACCCTTATTCGAAACCAACAAAGATCCTCAAAGATCCAAAAGCATCAGGAGACCCAGACATGGCATATGATTCAAAGTTACTGGCTTTTCCAAAGCTAACGGGTTCTTCCCCGTGAAGGTACCCCAACGTTAACGTCCACAACTTCACGACCAGCTGGAGGGACGGCCTGGCATTCAACGCCATCGTACACAAGCACAGGTATCCATGTCTAACTGCTCTGCTCACTGATAAACTTGCATTTCAGGACTGAGTATTTCAGAAAATGATTTTTCAGTACATAGTTTTGACTACAGAAATTAGTAAGACTTTGTGATGGGTGGTTTGGGCTTCCAAGCCTACATGGGGCATCCACATTGGTAGTCAGATGCCTGGCCCATGCTGCAGCTAGCCTTTCAATCAATCCTCACACTTGACTGTCCTCTATCAGCTCATCTGTGCATCCAGACCGTCTGCGTTAGTGCTAGCAGGTGGACAACAAAGGCCTGGGACTTTACTAACCTAGAAAAACGGAAAGGGTTCTTACTCGGCTCACGCATTCTCAGGCATGTTGGAAAGACTGAAGTTGTAAATTGCCGCCACCTGCTGGTCGGCATCTCGACCAATGGCAATGCGGTTTATGCAAAGATTCTTCCGGGTGACTAAACTGGTAGAGTTTGATTGAGGACCGTGCCTCATTTAAATGTAACCTCAGTACTTTAGGTCACCATGCTGCTCAGTATCTGTATCTGGAGGGCAGAGCATTCTGTTATGGGTTCAAATGACACTGAAATGGACTCCTATTGAGTAACAATAGGCCTGTCAAGCTGTAGAGGGAGTCATACCCTGTAGTTCATGATGGAAAATGGGAACCAGATGTCCCTTGGTGCTCGGTATTATAAAAATGAAT
This sequence comes from Gymnarchus niloticus, assembly GCA_009936485.2. Taxonomy (NCBI): domain Eukaryota; kingdom Metazoa; phylum Chordata; class Actinopteri; order Osteoglossiformes; family Gymnarchidae; genus Gymnarchus; species Gymnarchus niloticus. The sequence continues at coordinate 156,769 of JAACJT020000003.1, forward strand.
GAGCGAATGAATTGATTGATTGATAATAGCAATAATAAATACTACTACTAATAATCTGTATTATAATAGGCTTCTGGCTTAACTCATGAATATATCTGAATTTTTGCTGAACTTGGGCTTCTGCTGACTAAAGCACGCCGTTAGCCTCCATGCTAACCTTGTACCCAGGATTGCTGAGCCCCTCCCTACTGTCGCATAGGCCGGACCTGATAGAGTTCGACACCCTGAAGAGGTCCAACGCCCACTACAACCTGCAGAATGCCTTCAACGTGGCCGAGAAGGAGCTGGGCCTCACTAAACTGCTGGACCCCGAGGGTCAGTCTGCTTGTCCCCGCGCTCGCCGTCCGCTCTCCATCTCTGTTCCCGTTGGTGTTTCTTTTCCACTGAAGACTCTGCTTGACGGAGGCTTACGGGAGCGTCCCGACTCCCATGGAGTGGTCCTTAGATCTTATTTTGGACCGTTACCCAGCTCTCGAACCTGATCAGGAGTTCTGACTCCGCCTTTGAATCGTCAAAGTATCGCTCTCCTTTCTTTCTCTGCCTGTTCACATACATCAAAATGATAAATACACCCACCACTGGTGTGCCTGTCTGAGGTGCAGCAGTGTTTCCAGCTACGTAAATAAAATGACCGCATTTGAAAGCACCGGTGACTGCGACTGCATGAAAAGGCATTCAGCATTCTGCAGGAATGATACATTGTCATATTTCTTACATCTGTGGCCTACTCACATGTCACTGTTGGTTTTTTATCGCTGGGTTGTTAATCGCTACCACTCAGCTCATTGAAGCTTTCAATATAAGTAGAGATGGTCTATCTGCATTTAAGAAGGATGATGTCACAGGATGAACTGGAAGAGCTGGAGATGTTGGCCACGCTCGCACTACCGCTGACCAGCGTGTTGGGGTGAGGGTTTGTGCATCGTGGTGGACGAAAAGTCCAGGCCCGGTTCCGTGGATGGGATTACGGGGTCTAAAGTGCAGCAAGAATGTGTGATAAGAGAGGGAAGAGAACCTACAATTACTGGGTAGATCTTCTGTTCTCCTTTGTTACTGGGCAGATGTCAACGTGGACCAGCCTGATGAGAAGTCTATCATCACATACGTGGCCACGTACTACCACTACTTCTCCAAGATGAAGGCCCTGGCCGTGGAGGGCAAAAGGATTGGCAAGGTCAGGTCATGGACTGGTGCATTGTGGGACATCCTCACAGACGCTGGAGGGGCAGCATTTGATGTGGACTCGCCTTGATTCCTCCCTCAGGTGCTGGACTACGCCATAGAGGCGGACCAGCTGATCGAGAAGTATGAGACACTGGCGTCGGAGTTACTGCAGTGGATCGAGCAGACCATCGTCACGCTGAATGACCGGCAGCTGGCCAACTCGCTGAGTGGGGTGCAGAACCAGCTGCAGGCCTTCAACACCTACCGCACGGTGGAGAAGCCCCCTAAGTGAGCGGGGGGGTTGAGGCTCTTTGAAATTAGAATCTGAGCCAGTGTTCAGAAGGTTGCTGATTCGAATCCCACAGCCGAGAATTAATGTTGCACTGATCTGGACAAAATTTAAAGTGGACTTTAATTTACTGTCCAGTCATGCACTGCACCAGTCACATGACCAGACTATCTCTGTCCCCTATCATCTGGACTTAAACAGCCTTGTGAATACAAAAATACGCAACATTTCTTACACTAGCCCAAAACCAGTTCTGCGATGAGGATTTTTAAAACAATAAAGTGCAAATTAACAGAGCAACCATAATCACGACAATTAATTATAACGTGGCTATTCACTTGGAATTGTACTATATTTAATCCAGCCAGTCCAATTTGGTGATTTCCAGCCTATACAATTTTATTAAACATATTTTTCAATTTAAGTGAAATCGACTCCTCCCCAATAAAAAGTACTTGTTGTGGTTTTTCAATGATTGTAAAGATTTGGTTGATGTCATATGGACAAGGTCCTTATATGGTGTGTGTGTGTGTGTGTGTGTGTGTGTGTGTACACACAGGTTCACAGAGAAGGGGAACCTGGAGGTCCTTCTCTTCACCATCCAGAGTAAGATGAGAGCCAACAACCAGAAGGTCTACATGCCCAGAGAGGGCAAGCTCATCTCGGACATCAACAAGGTGCCATGACCAAAGCCGAGGAGACATCATGCATGCACGCCCACCGCGACCTGTGTACACTCTCACACCCTCAAGTGTTCCACTGGTTTGCACATTCACATGCATGGAGGTGAAGGACGGAACTTTTATACAGACATCATACAGTATGTAGCCAAAGGCGAAACGGGTGGGAGGCGTTCCCTTTCATTTCTCGGCCTGCTATTGGCTGGCAGGCGTGGGAGCGGCTGGAGAAGGCGGAGCACGAGCGGGAGTTGGCGCTGCGCAACGAGCTGATCCGCCAGGAGAAGCTAGAGATGCTGGCCGCCCGCTTCGACCGTAAGGCGGCCATGAGGGAGACGTGGCTGAGCGAGAACCAGCGCCTGGTCTCCCAGGTATGTCGCCGCGTTGCCACGGCAGCAGTGAGGATGATGTGTTAGTCCCCGTGCAAGCTACGTGTTAGATATAAATAAAAAGAGCACAAAAGAACATGAGAAATATTACAGCGAGATGCCAGAAGGTCAGCCCATCTAGTTCATTTGGATAATTATATCTAGGTTTCAGTTAAACCCGCTGTTCTTCCTCCATGTTGTCAATCTGATGGTCCCTTGTCGGCTTCCTGACATGGGTGGGATTACCCAGACTCTTCTCCTCTGAGATACGGAGGTCCGCTAAGCCGCTGTCTGTCCCTCCCTCTGTCTTTTTGCCTGTCCCTGGCACGGCAGGACAACTTTGGTGTGGAGCTGGGCGCCGTGGAGGCAGCCACGAGAAAGCACGAGGCCATCGAGACGGACATCGGGGCCTATGGCGAGCGCGTGGCGGCCGTGGAGGCGGTGGCTCGCGAGCTGGAGGCAGAGGGCTACCACGAAGTGCGGCGGGTGCTGGCAAGGCGGGACAACGTGCTGCGGCTCTGGACGTACCTGCGTGAGCTGCTGGCTTCGCGCCGTGAGAGGCTGCAGGCACACCGGGACCTCCAGAGGCTGCTGCAGGAAATGAGCTACATCATGGACTGGATGGCTGACATGAAGGTACCACCCACACCGCGTCTGCTACAAACCCTTTTAGGGACATGCCTACTGATTGGACGTGCCTGTTCACAAGGTGCATCGTGAGTGGATGGGAAGTTCAAGGAGGCAGACCATCTTTACACCTTAATCCTGCTATTGGCTGGCTGCTGTGTGCCGCCTGGTGTTACTCTTGTTGCTACCTTCCGAGCTGACAGCCTTTCAGACCCCGGGGGTGGTGTATTTACATAAAGTTTTTACATATGAATTGCAGTTATGCTTAGTGTTGGGGTTAGGGTCCGTGTTCAAGATAAGTAGCTAGAGGTTGGATAGATCCATCCATCCATCCATCCATCCATCCATCCATCCATCCATCCATC
>JAACJT020000003.1:179470-197886 GCA_009936485.2 Gymnarchus niloticus
GTACTTCTAACCCCCCCTTCCCCTGGTGACAGCCATTTCAACTGAACCCAGGCTGCAGAGGTCATGAAATGTTACCACAGTCCTGGTAGCAGTAGAGCAGTTCAACTCATGTCAAGAGCAGCAAGCTAGCCTTAGCAACAGGCCATGCAAGACGGTCTAGGCGTACCCACCATTTCTGTCAGGTGCGTTTGACACCCTTTCCTTCTCCAGCATTATCCCCCACGGAATTTGACGCCAGCACCGTGGGACCCTTCTGGCATGAGAACGCACTCGACCCGTCCAGTAGACCCTCGCTGGCACAGGGGGTCCCAACATCTTTTCTGGATCATTTCCAGGTCAAGTTAGAGTAACATCTTAGCTGCTCCTAGGGCAACTACATCAGGTGAAGAAAAAGACCAGGCCGCCTTGTGCAGGCTGCTGTGCAAAAGCGACAAGGTCCAACAGAATGACCTGAAACGTGAAAAAGCTACAAGAACAGATTGTACACATAAGGCACGTACATGGTTTACCTGTTCAGCGATAGTCATCCCAATGCTGGGAGTTGCAGGCAGTTAAAGAAGGATGAGTCTGGTCACGTAATGCACGGGGGAAAATGTCTTCTGGTCCACGAACAGACAGACACTTGCTGTCGTGTCGCTGTTTCTCTCGTCACGTGATCCAGGCAGGGACGCTAGTGTAAGTGACACTGGGTACAGGACGTTACTGACGTTGAGAGTATGTTTTCTGGGTTGTACAAACAGAAAACAGCAGGGGCAAATAGATTTATTTTCACTTCATTTACTCACGTATGTGGAAAAAAATATTTAAACTTTGAAGGTGTTAATTTGAACTTTTTCGCTCACTAATAATACTCAAATATTATACCAAAAAAGTATATAGAGGACAAAGTAATTTCATTCTCTGGGGATTGTTCCTCTGGGGGCGTTATTTTTGCAACCGCTCATTAGTTCTGCTGCGTTGAAGGGGCCTGTGTACACACTCCCCAAATGCCGCCTTCATTTTAATTTTCCATTTCCATTTTTGTGAATCATCGACTAATTTAAATTTGTTGGTACCACTATTATGATTGATTATTTAAATAATTATTATTGCTACTGTTGTTATTACAGCTACTTATTACTGCGACTCTTAACCGCTGTCCATTTTCAGGTACGTACCTGTAATGCCAGAATTTTCCACATGATGTCAGTGTGCTGTGGGGCATTATCATTGCGGATTTGTTTGTTGACTTGTGTATCGATATCAAATAGAAAAAAAATAAATAAAATATGGTTTAAAAGAAAAAACAAAACTGTAAATGAATGCAGCTGTGATTTTTCTTAAAAGCTGAGATGCGCATGTGCCTCATCAGTTGATCTGGTCATTTGTACATTCTCTCTCAGACCTTGTTAATATTTACGGAGTTAAATGAAGCAGTGTTTTCACTAAAATATGAATCTAAAAACCTCGGGAACTAACTTATCATCAATAGCTAATGAACGTGGGTACGTCATTTTGGAGATGTATTTGGAGAAATGTGATTTAATTTTTGTCTGAGATGTTAGCCAGTCACCCTGGATAAACCTGCCTCCACCCCCGATGTATAGGAAAAGGAAATCATGAGTCTTTGAATAATGGGAAAGTAAACATTAAAGTGCCGACGTACTGGCTTATTAACTTTGATAAAGCCGTACCCTACCGTGGGGTCCTGCAGAGGGGACGATGAACTTTAGTGTAGTAAATAATGGAAAAAAATATTTGCTGCGCAGCCTCATTATTCACGTTCCTTGAATTCTAGAGGGAGCTTGCAAGATGACTGTCAATGCCATGGTCGATCGTTGCAAAGAATGGTAAACGTGAGGTAAATCCAGTGAATGATTGTCGGTTTTTGGTTCTTAAACATGGCGGGGTCGGACCCATTTCAAAAACCTTTGGATTCATTAAGGTCGCCTTGCATATTTGAGAGGCCCTTCAGACTAATTGTATCAGGTTGGAGGTAGCTTTGTCCCTGAGAACCATCGCACCCGTTGAGAACGATTTAGGAATTCCAAATCCTAATGTGACAATTGAGCAAGGGAGCCAAGTTTGAAAGGAAAAATTAACAGACGGCCGCATGACCATCGAAACCAGTGAGACTTCCGGTTCTATTGAAGAGTTGATAGCAAACAACCATACCGGTGACCAGTTCAGCTTGTAAGATTCAGTGAGGAAGAAGAAGCTGACAGGGAGGAAGGAAGCCATGAAATTCCCTGTCAGAAATGTTTTTTGTTTGTTTCTGTAAAAATTGAAGATTTTCAGCCCATGAGTGGCTATTAAGTATGAAAAAACATTAGGTCTCAGGCAGACATGCTTTGGGATTACAGGTTTTGTCCTTTCCAGGTTTTTATGCAGGGTGACAAAAACAGGCCATATGCGTGGCTGCACATGTGGATGGGTCACCTGGTGTCACCATCTGGAACCATTGTTACCCTCAGGCAAAAAAAATCCATCTCATGTGGAGGGGGACATTGGCTCAGTGCACTCAAATAGCTGCTAACGGGACCTGGTTGTTTCCCAGGGGGCGCGCAACAGGAGAACCCAAGCTGAGGCAGTCATTTATTACCTATCAGGACCACGTGACCTCACTAATGGAGCTGCTGGAGAAAAGTACCTATTCTGATGTACTCTCCCTGTGGTAACACCCTCAGGGAGTGACAGGGGGTCCACCAGAATTGGGGATACTATGTTTCAGTGCCTGGGGCAGACATGCTGGCATGGCTGGTGAGGCATTAGGCTGGAGAGAAGCGTTTGCGTCGGCCATCTGCTAAATGATGGGGATTTTCGCCTGTGTCTGTGCTATGCATGTAGTCATTTTTATCCTTGGCTTTCTGTTGCGTGCCACTTCTTTCTTTGACGTTTACAACAGCCAGAGGCTCCAGATCATTAAACGGTCATAACATCTGCACTTTATTTGGAGCCGGGAAGGAAGATGCAATCAGGAAAATGCAAAAAAAAAGAAAAGAAAAGTTGGCGCCCCTGCCGGACACGGCGGCCACACAAGGCACCAGCTCTGAAAAGCTTTTCCTCTTCGCCGTATCTCACGCAGGGTACGGATCAGGAACCCCACCCGTTCATCTTCAGCGTGGGGGTCAAGAGCCTATCGCAGGAAACACAAAGTACGAGGCAAGGAAACACCCTGGGCGGGATGCCAGTCCGTTATGGGGCGGACACTCGTACACAGGCTTGCACAGTGGGGACACTCGTGGACACCAAACGACTTGACCACATGGTTTAAGACTATGGCAGGAAACCAGATTACCTGGAGGAAACTCCAGCAGGCACAGGGAGAACGTGCGGGGCGGCCGTCGGGCCAGCCTGGTGTCGTCAAGTGCCTGAAGTGCTTGTTGCTTTTGCTTCATCTTGGCGTCTCCCTAACCACCACAGTTGTGTGGTCCAGCTGTACACCCTCAGCGGTGCGTACAACAGTTCCAGAAAGATTGCTGTTGAAGCCACAGCTGAGACAATGACGCGATCGTCCACACCTTGTGGTATTGTCCAGCAATTCCCGATATGTATTTGTACTTTTCGTAACGTGCAAGGCTGATTCCCTTTAGATCAGCCGACACGAGATGAAGACTCCAACGGCACATCACAAAAAGTCAGAAGTTACTTTCAGTGTCTGTTCTAGTTTTCTAACACGATCCCTTAAAATTCTGAATCCCATTTGAATCATGGTTTTAATCAGACTTATCCAAATGACCCATTTATGTAGCAGGACATTTTCAATTATGTCTATATCTTGAGTCTTGCGAAATCAACTTTTCGGATTTCATAATTATTTAGATTGCAGGATTTTTATGAAAGTTTATTTCTCTTGGCTCTCCACAAGTCATAATTTATTAGTCAAGAACTTCTAAACTGACTTGTTAATAGAGTTAATAAGTTACAGTTGACTTCAGTAAATGTATTGGCTTTAGAAAAGCACCACTGTTTAGATTAGGCTTAGGGATGAATCGTATTCATTCTTTACCTTATATTAGTTCAACAACTGGGCAAACATTGAGTTGCTGTGCTGAACACGGAAACTCAGATATAAATGAGGAGGTGATGTGGCCACTGGCATCAGGACCCCGTTACAGGAAGGCTCTGTCTGCTCCATGCCCGGCATCTGACAGCTCGACCTGAATACTTCCAGTCTCAGCCAGAACATTCTCCTTTCATCATTGTCATGTCATACATTCATGGTTCAGTTTCACCTTTAAAGGACACACCTCGCCCAGGAACTTGACCTCATCAATCACCTCCATGCAGTGATTTTTTTCTTTGTACTTTCTAACTGGTTCTGTCCTCTTTCCCCCTTTGTAGATATACTGGAAACGTGTTTATCTACTATATCCATTTCTGTATGCATCAAATTGTAAATGATAGAGGCTGATGATGACCCAGGGGATATAATCTCCAAGGACACATTGTGTCCTCAGATACGTCTTATCTGTAGTGAAATCTTTATTTGCCCTTTCATAGTAGATTGGAATGCATCTCCCTTCACATACCCCTCTCGCTCTCCATGAGAATGCACACGCCAAATACAGGTGAGAGTAAGTTTGGGCTCAGAGCCATTTATCCTGCACCCCTTGGGCAGGTTCAGGCTCAAGGGCAAAATGGTGACACTTTTTTTTTGCCAGCTATGGGATTTGAACCAGCAACCTTCTAGTCACAGAGGAACACACCATTCCTAATTCTAGTGCAGCAATACTACTGTAAATATGTAAATAGCTAAAAACCTGGGTATTAGATGTACTGATAATTACATAAATGATAACATATGCTGGAGGCATATTACAGTCTTCTCCCATGAATGGTTTTTTTTAAACAGTTTCTATTGTTTTTTTCACTATATTCACGCCACCCAAATTTCAGCCATAAATATCATCTGGTAAAAATGATCAGGGAAGTTTTAAACTGACGAAATTGCTTGTTTGGTGGTTGGATTAAAATTTAATTTTTAATGATTCATGCGGTCAGAGAAGCAGACTGCCTTGAATCAAAGCGTCTATTGTTCTTCCCACAATGTCCACACGTAATTTCCCTAAACTAATCAGAGGTGAAATCTCTGCAGCTCTAATTTGAGATTATGCCCGAGAGTTTCACTGGTCCTGTCAGACTCACAGTTCGATTGCCAAACAGTTTCCTCACCTAATGGCCTCTTCACGGTTTGCCTTCCGTGTCACTAACAGGGAGAGAAGAATTCTGCTCGTTGCTGGAATACACAGGATGTTGTGTAGGCGACTTGGGAGTACATGTTGGTGTCCATGTGTGTGAGTAACAGAGAGAGGAAGCGAAGTATTATTTTAGCTGGTTACATAACTTGATTCATGTCATAAATAGGCTGCTCAAAAGAGCAGAAGTCTCTAGAAAGAAATATTAGATAACCAAGGAATATTCCTCTTTAGTACCATAGCTACATTTTAATACTGTTTCTTGGTCTTAGTCCACTTAATCCTTCACTGGATAAATGTAAAATATTTTTCATAAGCCTGTCTATATATAGAATCTACACGTCACATTTATTTTTATACACAACGGACACTTTATAACTATTGATACTATATAAGAAAAACATTAAAGTCGTCTTGAATTGAAGTCGCTTCTGTGTATCAGTCAATATGTGTGGCGTGATGATGAGCCCACGTTATTCTGCCTTAATCTCAAGGGGGACTGCGATGAGGCAAACGCTTCTGAGTTGCTATAATTCCCGAAGAAGATAGAAGCAGTTATATTATTAGGGTTGAAAAACGACTTTGGAATGTTGGTATGAGTAATGGGAGAAGATCGCTTGCTTTCGTTTAAATAGCCATTCCTAATAAATGCTCGTCATTTCAGAATTGCAGAGCGCAGCAGGCGTGGGGTGACCTCACTTGGAAGCCTTGACAGGACGACAAAGTGCATTTAGACGCCGTGTCGTTCTGCAAATCATCCCTGAAGTAACCCTTTAACTAGTTTTCGGGGTCGATCCAGTGCCGCGCTTTCCGGGCTGCCGCCCCTGGCCGTGTGGATGTGCCGACGCCGGGATGGAGGAGGCGGCGGCGGCGGCGGCGGAGCGCAGGTTTGTCGCAGCGTCGCCCCGGACTCCGGCGCATCAGCAGTGAAGCCGCTCCGGCAAAACGGATACTGTGGCGCGGCAGACGTCGCAGACGCCTCGGCGTCTCAGAAAGAGTCAATACGATTAGCGCTGCCGGTGTCGGGAGTCCACATAAAGGACGTACTTCTCCCCATAGCGGTCCAGATGCAAAAAGGACGTTTTTATTTCCGTTCCAAATGCGACTTCGGACGCTTGAATATTCAGAGGTATTTTCAAATCCTTGGTGCTGAATGCGGACGGCAACTTAAAATATATTATTTATGGTGAAACCCCCATCGTGGTCTAACTTACCTGCATTTGCCTCGGTGAGGGGGGGGGGGGTTGGCGATGCGGGCCAGGGTGACTTTTTTCCCGGTGAACTGACAGCGTTTTCGGGCGTATCTACACACGATATCAGTGATCCGTCATTCTGTAATTACCTCTTAATGATCTTATAGTGTTTTGAGGTTTTATTTATCGGCTTATGTGTTTTTTTTTTTTTTCCAAAGTATTATTAATGCCAGCAACAGTTCTGAAATAAAAATGTTACTGAGATCATCAAATATCCATATGCATTTATCTGTCTGTCACAGTTGGGAGGGATGATGATGAACCCCGGAGTACAGTAAGACTCAGCGCCGGGTGTTACATTATGTTTTTTATTTTAACAGATCCGGATGTTTGGCTTGAACTGTACAAGTGGCTTGCGGGAATTTATAATACGTTATAATGACAGTTTTATGAACGTCTCTCTTACATCTGGCATTGGATGCTGTTAAACCTACAGCTAATAATTTATTTATTTATGGTAATTGCTAAATGTGTTTCTGTAAGGCTGGCGATGTGGGATGTGCTTGTAAAGCATGCATGATGAATCCAGCTGTTTCTCAGCCGTCTGTTTGAACTGGCTGGAGTAGGGCGCCTAACTTAAATATGAACTTATTCCGGCTTTGATCTTGTGATGCGGACCTGTTAGGGTAAGACATTGCGAATTTATAAAATCATGCTAAATTCTATCGCGCCGAATTATAATGAAATTATAATAGTATGATTATAGTAAATGCGGAGACCTTTACTCGCCATTTAAGTGCCAATAATTACATAAATTGGGTATAATTCGGGTATTGCGCGCTCTCGGGAACTTAAACATGTCTTATTGACTAAAGGAATTTCCCGCATGTTTCAGTTGCGGGGCGGCCGGCGCTGCGCACTTAAACGGCCTTTGACAGTGTAGTTTGAATGGCTACACAAAGAGCATTGTCCGCTTTTACTCGGATGCAGCCAGAACTCTGTGTATTTGAAACAATGATCCTCTTAGAGTCCAGACACTGTTCATTGTGAAAATTCGCATTTTAGTTAGGAAGAGCGCAGTCTGTGCTTTGGATTATGTAAAAAGATGAAACCCCTTTTCAAGTGCGGGACAAACACTGTGGAGCAACCTCGGTTTCGGCGTCTCTTACTCACTGGTCGACGAAGAGAAACGCTATGCAATAAGATATGATGCAGCAGCACGTCATTTAGATGGTATGAGATCCTCTGTAATGGTGTGTCTTTGCTAATAGGAATCCCCGGTCATCCTCGTTATACCAGTTTTTCGCCGACCGTCGAGTGCAGGTAAATTTCTTGCTCCCTTATTTTGCTTTTTGTTTTACTCGCCAGCGTCGTCTCACCTTTACTGCAGCTTTCAGTTTTCTTCTTTTACGTGTGGGTTTTTCAATTCGGGAATACAATTATAGAAGTAAACTTAAATGTAAGATAATGTATAAATAGGGTGTTTGTTAACACGTTTTCTGTAAGTAGCCACCTCGGCCGTGAAGGTTTACATCAGCTGGTTTATACTTATCTGTGTGCGTGTGTCGTGAACAACTTCTTATTTTTAGGTTTTGTGGTTTAGGGCTATTATGCAAAACGACACACTTTGTTTTATATTGATCAACATAGTTATGGTTAAGATTAACGTTAGCACGTGTTTTTGTCAGGTTAGAAGAAATTGACTAACAGTCCAGAGGAGAAAAATGCATTACATGTAGGGTGTGATTTTTTTTTTTTTAAATGAGATGTTACCCTTGATTTAATTGAGCTGTTATTTTCCCTGGAGCCTGTTGCTCTGGCCTGTCACCTCCAGGGCTCTCTGAGTGTGTATTTCACGTGTTCTTCCCTTGTTTACATCAGGTTCCTCCAGGTAATGGATTTAGCAGTCACCCGTTGCTCATCCAGGCATGTTGCGCCATCCCGTTTCCATGTTTCCCACGTTCCCCGTGCCAGACTGACACCTTCCGGTTCGAGTCAGAGAGACTTGGGACAGGCTGTTCTTTGGCGCTGTTCTTTTGGAGAAGTGTGTCACGCTCACAAGGCCGGCAACATGTGTCCATTGGCCCTCTCGACCCCAGAGGGGCATGGTGTTTCGACTGGGAGAGGAGGGGGCAAGCCCCTCAAATTTACCCCATTAAATATGTCACCTTGTACTGGTCCTTGGTGCATACCAACGTCACGCTTTGTTCTGTTGTGCTTTTAGCGATGGTTGCTATTTTAATTCAGGTGATTTACGACTTCAGTTAACCTGAGGGCTTCTACAAGGTCTCTTTGGTCACCCTACACCCTCTGGGAAATGCCACCTGCTGAGCGTTACTCGTTGCACCAACCTGTAAGATACCAATCGGCATGGAGTGCTCTTTCACGTTAGGATGGCTTCATTAGAAACTTCCACGGAATCCAAACAGGCATCCTGTCTGACGTGGTATCTGTCTAGACGTGTGCCGCTCTCTGGTTCTTCAGGCTCTCTGGGGCTGTTGTGTTTAGAACTCTTGCCTGAACATGATGAAGGTATGAGTGTGTGCTTTAGGCTGTGGGGAAAAAAAATGAAAATGTTTAAGGAAACAGCCCAGTGGCACAATGGGGCCTCTGAGGAGAAGCTGCTGTTGTTCAATGTGTTTCTGGGAAGATGAGAGAGGCTAGTCATAACCCATATGTGTACATCCTACTACAACTACTACTACTACTACTATTACTACTACTACCACTATTACTACTGATGCTGCTACTACTACTACTACTACAATTACTACTACTACCATTACCTCTACGACCACTATTACTACTGATATTGCTACTACAATTACCACTACTACTAGTAATACTGATGCCACTACTACTACAATTACTACTACTACCACTATTACTACTGATGCTGCTACTACTACTACTACTACTACAATTACTACTACTACCATTACCTCTACGACCACTATTACGACGGATACTGCTACTACAATTAACACTACTACTAGTAATACTGATGCCACTACTACTACTACTACTACCACTATTACTACTGATGCTACTACTACTACAATTACTACTACTACCACTATTACTACTGATGCTGCTACTGCTACTACAATTACTACTACTACCTTTACCTCTACGACCACTATTACTACTGATACTGCTACTACAATTACCACTACTACTAGTAATACTGATGCCACTACTACTACAATTACTACTACTACCACTACCTCTACTATTGCTACTGATGCTACTACTAAAATTACTACTACTACTACTACAAATACTAATGCTACTGCTACTACTACAATTACTACTGCCACTACTACTACCACTATTACTACTGATACTACTACTACTAGCAATAATTTCATCATTACTATTATTAACTGGATAAGCAGTAATGCAATAGTGGATGGATTGTTATTGTTAGCTATATTTAGTTCCCTAACCGCTATGCTCCCTGCTGGCTGATATCAAACGTTATTTGAAAAACTCCCTTTGAGAAGCGTGATCAGGCTTGAGAAGTGTCAACTGTTTCTCACCGTTCATTCCTGCCCTCTTGCCTCCTGCCATTTTTGTTGTTCTCAGTCAGGGCGTAACAGGAACGCCGTGACATTTCCTGTGACAAAAAGGTCCTGCCGGCTCTGGGAACTTTAACTTGATACGAGCAAGTGGGAGGTGCTGGGGCCATGCCGGGTTACTTTAACTGGTCTTACGCTTCATCTCAGTGCAGGATGGGAATCCTTTGCTTGTGTGAAAGTGAGCCGCATTCCTGAAATCCATTCACAATTGACTTTGAGTGTCTGTGAAGCGTCTTAGACGTACATGGCCGTCTCTGTCTCGTTTTACCAGTTCACAGTGAGGGTTTATGGAAAGTTGAATTAAGCTGCACACACCCACCCACACCCAGAATCATGGTGACTGCACCTGCTGGGAGGACGGGTCTGCCAGTTTGGGGGAGCAGTTTTTGAGGAGAGATGTGAGATTTTGTGAATCTGTCGTTTGTTAAAAATCTGTAAATATAATCTTACTGTACTGTATGTGAGATATGAGAGAAAAGATGACATTTGCTTGCTATTCCTGACCAATCATTAATGGACTACAAAATGTTTGTCTCTGAGATAGTCATGGCTCAGTTCAGATCTGTGTTTTGATTAAAACATTTTCTTTAGTACTACTAACTTTCCCATATTCTGCCTCCTGCTGAGATTTGTCCGATCAGAAATCAGCTTTCATTTACCGCTGTTCTTTTGTCGTTTCAGTATGCTGTACGTGTTACCGATGGACATGACCGGTGATGTGGAATTCATCAGCTGACCTGCCAGCCACATTCCTGCAGATGATATCACAGGTTATTCCAAACACCGTTTCCCTGAAGCAGTCCTCTGAGCCTGCAGAGTTTTAGCTCTTCCGCGTGGGTCGTCTTGCTTGTGGATTTTCCTATGACAGCACAGCTTCCTCCTGGAACGAAACTGCAGTTTTCCATCTGAAAAGGAAAACTCATTCCACTTCAGCCTTTGTTTCCAGCCTCTGTGTGCCTCTGCTCTGTTATCCAGTGGGGAAAACGGTGCCCTGGGCTGTAAGCTGAACTCTAAGAGGTGTCCTCACTCCGTAAGTGTCAGACGCCTAGTCTGGCTGCTCCCCGGAATTTGTTTGCTGGAGGACAACTCTGAGCATCGTAAGCCCAAGGAGAGGCCATAGAATGTCCAGCAAAGCCCCGATATACCTAAAGCGGGGGAGCCGTAGAGGGAAAAAAGAGAAACTGCGTGATATCCTGTCCTCGGACATGATCAGCCCCCCTCTGGGGGACTTCCGGCACACCATCCACATCGGGAGTGGCGGTGGAGAGGATGACGTTTTTGGGGACCTGTCCTTCCTGCAAGGGAAGTTCCACCTGCTCCCAGGACGGCAGGAACCTGGCTCCCCGGAGCGCTCCAGCCCCATGGGACGTCCAGCCAGCATCTGTGGCCCCCCGCTGTCCTCCAGGAACTCGCCCCTGCTGAAGAACGCCCTTTCTCTGCCCGTCATGGAGGGTGCCCGGGCTCTTATGCTACCTAGCGCCAGCCCAGACCACACCCACACTCAGCTTCAGGTCCCGCCTCCCAAACCGCCCAGGCTGCATCTGGACGACAGGAGGTTGTCCTCTCCATCGGCAGTCACCCAGAAGACCTCTGAACTGTCTGCTGAAGGCACCACCGGGGTCTCTGGCGAGGCCCAGTCCACGGTGCAGGAGGCCTGCGTGGAAGACGCGGTTCAAGAACAGCCATATCTGTCCCACGCCGGCTCCCTGCTCTCTCTGCACCTGGACCTGGGGCCCTCTATTTTGGACGATGTGCTCCAGATCATGGACAAGCACGACATGGACCATCTGAATGGGGCTTGTCTGCATGGGGGGCTCCATGAGATTTTCACCTGAGGCCCAAACTTGTCCCTGTCCTCATTCTCCCGATTTTCAACACAGAGCCATCCTTTCTAGCATGTTCCTGCGCACGCCACCAGGAAGCTTACTTCCTTTGCTTATGTAGTAATTACAAAACAGACACAGTCAGCTTTTTCCTCTTTTCTCATCAACATTACTAAATGATTTTGAAACTTTTTCATAACAAAGTGAATTTATCTTTATACTGTGAAAATGACTCATATGCAGTTGGCTGCCCTTTGAAAATCCCCACTGTCCTCTGGTAGCACTTAATGCTTGTGTTAGTAAAAATACCCTGCAATGGCCTGCGACCCCCTCTAGAGGGCACCCCAACTTGTTCACCGTGCTTCCTGGGACTGGCCCCATGCTCACCGTGACCCTGTCCTGAATAAACAGTAGGAAGATGGATTGATGGAAAAGTAATATAATAAAAACTAGTGGGTTTAGGACCCGTGGACTGACTTAACACCGCTGGTGCCTCTGGGTCGTTTGTGAATTGGAAAGTAGCTGTTTGATTTGGAAGATTAACCGGACTCTTGTCTATTTTCTTAATATGCTGCGACATAATTACAGTTCCGTTGGACAAAGTGGGTTTCAAAAAGCTAAGCCACCAGTTTTTTTCTCCCAACATTCCTCTAAAAATAGCACTAAAGTGACATTATCAGTGCCATCTGGTAGACGTCAGATCGACGATTTGACAGCATAACGTCTGTGGGACAGACAAGGAAACCTGATCTTCAGCAGTGCACTATGGGATTGATGTCATTTTTAACCTTGTCCAGGTGCTTAGGAAAAGGAAACTGTGTTTAGCTAAATATTGACATTATGTATAAAAAATGAACTGGAAAGAGGTGGAGTGACCTGACTGGCTGAATCTTCTGAGTTCTCCATTTTACGGCCTCTCCCCTTCAGTCAGAGACAGCATCTGCACGCTTCTGGTTTCCATATCACTCCCACACATTTGGACCTGAAGGCATTACTTTAACTGGGATTCGGTTTGCCATTCAATAAGCTGGAAAATTTGAAGTGCGAGTCGAACGGTCAAAGTAAAGCAGTTGTCTTTTCTTCAAAATCCTGGAAATCCATAGACTTCATTGATACCACTGGTCTGCAGGGCTTCATAAGTATCTTTATGTGTAATGGACTTCAAAATAAAGGAGGGAAACAACATTCTGATTCTCTCTATGGAAATGAGGGTTGGGATGAATAGATAAAGATCTGTTACATCACATAAGACAACAATAATGGCAATCATATAGCCTTCCATGTGTGTATTCTCAACTGCACAGATAGAGGTGCGGCTCAAGATAATCGGACCTTAATATCTGAGGCAAAATCTTGTAAGAATTCTGTAATAAAAACTGTTATTTGGAAAAGCACAGTCTCAGTGAAAAAGAGTAAGCTTTGAAGAATGCACACAAATGATTTTAAGAAGCTTATTTACCATAGTGCTGAAGTGGGACAAGATTACTTTATTACATTTGGATTATTTAGCAGTGTGAGACAGATGGAGCACTGACCACACAGAAGTTTTGGGGCTAAAGGCCATGCTCAAGGGCCCAGCAGTGATATGAGTAGTTTTTACCGGCCATGGGATTTAAACCAGCAACCTTTCGGTTACTAATCTGCAGAACCACACACTGCCCCTTCACGTTATACTTTATAAAATATTAAGCAGCCGTATTCATATGGTGTGGCTAGCGATCATTATCGGGTGTTTGGTTGGAAACGTTGGGTGATGATTGCGGCAACTCTGGTAGGGTTTGTGAGAGAGTTGATCTCTGAGAATCTCCTCAGGCTCTGTCGTGGATTCTTGGTTACACCGGGTGGGATCCTTGGGATCCTCGGACACGGACTAGAAATGCACATCAGCAGATATCACGTTACGCTGGTCCCATGTTACCTGAGTAAATGCTGACTCTTCCTTTATCGAGTCACAAGGCTGAGAAAGCACCTTTCGTTAAAGACACGGGCCAGTCTGCAAAAAGGTTGTTACTGCAGTGGTTATTTTCTGCTGTGCTTCTGAATGGATTTCTTAATTTGATTTAAGTTGCACCTGAACGTTAATGAAAATAATCTCGTCTTGCAGTGCGGCACCCGTAAAATTAGGTAGGAATATACAGGGAAATTCAGCTGAATCCCACTGGAAATATGTGCCAGCTTCATGTCTGTTTTGTACCCACAGATTTACATTCGCTTTTATTTGTTTGGCAGCCACGTTCATCCAAAACGACAATACGGATGTGATGTACAGAAATACCAGAGTTTTACAACTTAAATGACTCTTTTAAAGCCTTTTTTTAAACACAAATAACATCTGGCTGAAATTGCCAATGTTCATGTCTCTATTATCGGTACACATTAGCGAAGACCCACGTTACATATGTGTTTGAAAGGTTAGCCCCATAGCTGCACAGTACTTTTAAGCTGTTACCAGCGCTTTGTTGAAATGGCTAAATGGAGTTGCATATTAGCATGCACTGTGGAGCCTGGTAACCTCGGAGATGTTCTTGGCTAGTTGCAGCCCAGCTGTTTGCTTGGGAGCGATCCGGAAGTGACCTCCAGAAGATATAGAGAAGTACTTGAGACCACCTGGACCTTGGCCTTAAAGCGGGTCCCTCTTTGTAAAATCTGCCTTTCATTGTTGGTGGATGCAGAGACGCTATGGAGGAGGAGCTGCAGGTGCTTTCCCCTGTGATTAGCGTAACCAGATATCTAATGAGGGGTCTTCCTGCTTCCTGCTGACCCTCTGTCTGTAGACGGTGATTGCCCAGATTACATTCAAGGAAGCTGGGCACTAGAATACCTTAATGCTAAACATTTTTTGTTATGACGTTTTTATGAGGGATCATATGATTAGGGCGACTTAGTGATTAAGGACATGGACTCTTAAGGAAGTTCCCTTCCATGGGATACGTCAGTAAAATG
Organism: Gymnarchus niloticus; assembly: GCA_009936485.2. NCBI lineage: Eukaryota > Metazoa > Chordata > Actinopteri > Osteoglossiformes > Gymnarchidae > Gymnarchus > Gymnarchus niloticus. The sequence continues at coordinate 194,188 of JAACJT020000003.1, forward strand.
TTTGGCTGGTTTTTGAATGAACGTGCCGGCTACACGGAGAACTGCTGCTTAAAGCTCTTGGGATGTTTTCCTATACCAATTAAGAATAGCGATAGAATCTGGATGTCTTGTGGGGGAGACGGTCGTGCTTCGATATGCAGGTGGGAAAGCTCCTCAGGTTCAGTTAAGTGCTGAACTTCATAGACAGGGTTTACATTCACTGCTTTCTAATCACAATAGTACAGTTCTTTTTTGTTTCTACACTGAATGTGGACTAAATATGCTCTCCCACTCATACCGCAGGAAATACAAGCCTTAAAAAAATATCCATTTTTCAAGCAGAATATCAGAACGTTGCCCGCTTCAGCCAGGTTTGCATTAAAAACACTTAAATAGAATCTGCTTTTACACTGAATGGTAAATGACTGACAAATGACAAATTCATCCTACGTGTATATTATGGTAGCTGGACTGCACCCCCATATGTCTTAGCTTCTGAAAATTGCACATTTTGGTTTCCGAATATCTTTTTTTGCCAGTCCTGGAATTTTCACCTCCTTCAGAGACCCAAATACCAGTCGCCTTGGGACTCCCCGCCGTATGTGAAGATTTGCCTGCGTTATCTCTTGTGGACCTGTGTGCTTGCACAGCTCCTAGGAGATGTTTCTGTATGCCAGCCGTACTGGATTTTGCTGGCCCTACGTGGCTCTGTTTTCAATAACCGGGCCTTGTTTTGTATCAGGGATATGCATGAAGGTGAATGTAACACATACTGTATAGGGGTGTTTTCTAAAACACAGATTAGACCATTAGACCTGATCTTAGACAAAATCACCCCATTAAAGGGATAATGTGGTGAGAAATGAAATTTACATGTGCAGCGAACACCCAGTGCATGTCTGGTGTAGAAATGTAGCTATGTTTTGCTTGTTTGAGTTTGTGACTGGCTAATTTTGCTAACAGCCACCGAAACAAAGGCACAAATTTATCTTGAATTCCATTTTTCACCAGACTTTCCCTTTAAGAGAGTGGCTTAGTCTAAAATTAGGTTTAATCAGGGTTTTAGAACCAGCCCCTAAGGTCTCACATTTATACTTACTGTCATTGACAGCTGGGTTTGATCTGCAGATGAAGCTGGATTTCTTGTCTTTTCACTGCCCTCCCAGGTCAGTTTGTGTTAGGGGATACGCCTAACACTTTCTGGTCAGGAGAAGCCTTTCATCACTGGTATTTCAGCACTGATTATATTTCCCAGAACAGTTCTGAGAAACCAGTTTCCTTATCGCCTCGGTCCCTCGGTGAGCGACAGGGCAACAGATGTGCTCCACTCATGGAAATCACGTGGGTCAACAGATGCATTTATTTGCTTAGCCAAACAGTTCTCACCAAAGAGACCTACGCCGCTGGCCATTTATAAAATTGTTGTACCTTGCTGAAGGATACGCAAGGACAGCCCCTACAAGGTTCGAAGTCCATATTGGTAACCCGCATTGTTTTGAAGGTGGATTTGAAGCATCAGAAAAGCTGAATAGTAGATTAGCTGGAATTACTGTTAACCATCCATCGCAGGCAGGATATGTCCGTATGTATTGTCAGGCATATCTTTGAGCGGTTATATGTCTGTCTGTGTTGTCGGGTGTTTGCTGCTTGCTTTGGACTGCAGCACTGCTCATGCGGGAGTGTGCTTGTGTGACATGGCTGATGCGCGTTTGCATCTGCGAGCTGCCTCCGTTTGCAGCGTCACACGAGGCCATGCAGACTGTCCTGGGAATCAGCCAGGCTTCATCAGCACACTGCCTCTGACCTTGAGAGTGCAGGCAGGCTGGGAACAGAAGACAGAGAGGAAAGGGGGAGTGCGACTAAAAGCCCCTCCAGCATTTGAGCTCCATCTGAGCCTGGTGGAGCTGGTATTTTTAATGAGTTAAGACCTACAGTCAGTCTGTGCTTTCCCAAATGAATCAGACTACTACTTGGTATTAGCCCTCCCGAAAAACCTATTTTTTTTTAGTGTAACATCAGCCACCCCCCGTTTTGCTGAGAGGTTTACTCCTGATTGTGTCTATGTGGAAAAAGAGCTGATTGAAGTGCTGGGTAAGCCCCCGGCGGAATTAAGCCCCGTCCTCTGTGTGAGACCTATTTAGAACATCTTTGTAACGGGACAGAAGGAAGAAAAGCCGGTGGAGAACAGGGGCTGGGCAAAGCCTGTAGAGCCTTTATCCATTTAATGGGATTCATTTCTTTTGCTGGAATTCAATTTTGCGTGTATTTTTTGTAATTCTAAGTGAAGACAGTTTTAAAAAGCTTTTATTTATGAATCAGTTTCCTTTTTACTTGGTTGCCAAAACTGTCAACCGTTAAAGTGTATTTGCTGTTCAATCCACGAAGAACAGAAGGATGTATCAATTAAATTAAATTGCATCTGCTTAAAAATGATGCTTTCTGAAGGGAAATGCATTTTTTCATAGTCTATGAAGTATATATATATATATATATATATATATGTATTCAGAAACGACCGTAAACAAAGAAACTACATATTTTGCACAGTGGACTAGGTATTATGCCTTTTAATTACATAAGGAGACCAGGCAATGATGTTTTAATTGTCCTTCACCATCAAAGCATCCAAGAAATCCACTTAGTCATAAATTGGTGATGTACGTTAAAACACATCAGCAATTTCTTGAAAAATAACTAAAAAGAGTCACTCTGAAATAACACGTTAATGATAAACGAGAGTAATAATGATCTGTCATAGGTGGTGGTAGTTTAATGTACGCAAGGGATTTTAAAAGCATGGAATACATCTATAGATTGATTGATAAAAACATGTTATCTGAGAGATGTAGCGTCATTTTCAGGTCAAGAGCAAAATCTAAAACTACCCTTGAAGAAACTGAAATGAACTATGTTCGTAAATTTGGGTTAATTCTAAATTGCCATATACTGTATACTAAATTCTTAATTCTAAGCTGCCAATGAGCGCCATCTTCTGGAGAGAAGTATAATTTCCTAACAATTAACGGTTGATATTCTGTCAGTTGAAGGTTAACTTCACAGGTTTTGAAATAATTTCGGTACTCTTAGGAAAGTCCTTTTAGCAGGACGTATTAACTTATGCACTTATTATTGCGAAGTGATTGTACACCCGCTTGTTGAAAGCTGTTAAAATTTGAAGGCATTCTATACAATTAAAATAATAATGCATAACGATTAAATATTAAATATTGATGGATAGACGGATAATCCGTCATTTATTCTTGACTCGGATACTATGACTTTACATTAAAAAAACGGCGCAGCGTAATAAAATGTAGTGTCATTCGTCCTTCATGTGTTAATATTGAATATTCATGTATCAGATGGGTGCTCAGATCACCTGATGCATAAAACAAAATGTTCGGTTTAAAAAACGAGCGGCGGACCAAACGCCACGCTCTCTACCTCGGGGTAAATATTTATTTTGGCCCCGTCCTGCCGAACCGTTTCTAGAACAGCGAGGCGCGCATGCGCAGTGCTGACACCCGCTGAGAAGCGTAGGCGAGCGAAGATGGCGGCCGTCGTGGAGAATGTAGTGAAACTGTGAGTCTTCCTTTTTCGATATATACCACTATGTGCGCCTTTTCCCCCCCAGCGAATGGCGTCGATTGGCTTCGGGTGGTGTCGGACGTGGTGGCTTTCTGGGCTTGGGGGTGTCATTTGAAGGTGCGGGCGTGGGGG
>JAACJT020000003.1:197986-230175 GCA_009936485.2 Gymnarchus niloticus
GGACCGTAAGGTGTTCCGGGGTTGGTTGGTTGGTTGGGGGGGGAGGCCGGGAAGCCCAGCTGTCCTCGTAGGCTTCGGGGTTTCTCCCCCCGACCCCGCATCGGTTAGCTTCCCCAGGAGTCGGCCGTCAGGTTTCACTCGACGGAGGAGCCCAGCCGGCGAGGTCGGAGCCGTGGCAAGGATCTCTTGGTCGAGGGAAGACGCTGCGGTCCATCGTCACTCCGTGTCTGCCTTGTTGTTGTTGTTGTTGTTGTTGTTGTTGTTGTTGTTGTTGCTGTCATGGGGTCTCCTTATGTTTACTAAGCCCGTAGCTTTGCTCTTCATGACTGGTTTCCCGGCCCGTCAGTAGCCGGGGAGCCTCTCTTTCCGCTGACTCGCTCCTTTTTTCTTTTTTTTTTTTTTTTTAAGGCCACCTTCCCTTTCGAATATCAGCTTCATGTAGGAGCTTCAAGCAGCAGATGCTTCACCCGGAATGTAGTCAGTGTGTAAATTCTCTTGGCTGATTAGACGAGTATAGATCGCCGTCATATTGAGGTTCCGCTGGGCCGCATGATGATTTCATTAATAATCAGTTTCGGCTCCTTGAAGCGTGTCAGACAGCTACTGTCACAGCTTCGCCTGAAACGTGTCTGGGCACCCCGCTGGTAGTCATCGGGGTCTTTAATGTGTAATCCCTGCAAAAATGAAGTCGGCATTCCTACATCCGCATTAACTGGTTAAAGTAAGCCGCAAAACATTCTTCCTGCTCACTGTTTTAGCTGCAGGTTATTTAGTGCTGTCCCTTTCTCCAGTCTCTGTTACCCTTTGATAATTCTGGCTTTAATGTCTTTGGGGAATGAGCTCTTTATTTTTTGATTTAAAAAAATCAGATTTTACGTTGGGTATGGTGGGACTGTAATTTGACAAGAGTTTATATTAGAAATAATGTGTCATACAGCTACTGAATGCCTGCTGATTCTTTTTTTGAATGCCCTGCTATAAATGACGCTACCTCCCTCCATTTCACTGTGTTGACAGAGGCTAGTACAACCTCAGTAGTTACCCTGCATGCAGTCTCTGAAAACAAAAGTGTGGAACTGGTGAAGGTTTGCAATGTGGCAGCCACTTAAATTTGTTGAATCGGGTACAACGTGACAGGTTCAGATATTTTGTACTGTCTTTCGCTATAATTTTTATCCGACTTTCTGACTCTTCTCGTGTCATTTATTTGGTTCTGGAGAAGTGGCAGAATTATGCTTGTGGGGAAATTGTTGCATTCGCTATGTGTTTGTTTGTTTGTTTATGAAGAATGTATTCATCTACTTGTTATTTTGGGAAGTTCTTTAACACGTTGTTGGCTTACGTGGTTGGTTGTGTGTGTGTGTGTGTGTGTGTGTGTGTGTGTGTGTGTGAATGGGAGAGAAGGCTGGGAGAGCAGTACTACCGAGATGCCATGGAGCAGTGCCACAACTATAATGCACGCCTGTGTGCCGAGCGCAGCGTCCGCATGCCCTTCCTGGACTCGCAGACGGGCGTGGCTCAGAGCAACTGCTACATCTGGATGGAGAAGAGGCACAGGGGCCCAGGTACGAGACACATCCACACCACCCCGGTCTAACCCCAGTCGAACCAGCCTTTCAGGGTTTCCCCTCTGAATGTTAACCCTTTCCTGTCGTTTGGTGACCTGATGTCCCACTTGACCTTGACACTGAGAGGTCGATGCACTCTGGCGTGAATGGGTGTTCTGAACAAACGCTGGCAGTTCCAGTTGGGTTTTAATTTTTTTTGGCACATTCCTCATGCGTGTTTTGTTCTGAGAGGAGACACTAAAGGGACGTGCGTAAGTCAAAATGTAATGGCTTCGTTAAAATGACGCCATATTTACTGGCAGTTTTGTTATGAAATTGGGAACTGAAAAGAACATTAAGAAAATGTTCTCCAAAGAATGGTGCTGATTGGACCGACTGATACTGTCACCATGACATAATCTGCTCAATCCGGAGACTGAAGATCTCTCTGAACAGATTCTTAATGGCTGTTCTTCAGGCATCCATGCAGTAGTCAGTTTGTGGGTTCTTCTGCACTGTAACACACAGGCGGCGGTAATGCCAATCCGGCGCTCACTTTTCCTTCTTTGACTCTGCCCTCAGGAATGGCTCCAGGGCAGCTGTACACGTATCCCGCCCGCCGTTGGAGGAAAAAGCGACGAGCCCACCCTCCTGAGGACCCCCGGCTGGCGTTCCCTCCCCTGAAATCAGGTACCCCCTGGGTGGCTTTTGCACCACGTACGTGCACCTGTGGTTGGAATACTGCCGGGATTACTGAGTTAAAAAATTTTATTTTTTAAGTCTCGCTGCTGTCCCTTCTGCAGAGCTGGACTTGGGGCTGAAGAAGGATTCTCTGAGCTCTGCTGACGGCAGCAGCTTGGAGGCCCTGCTAAAGGGGGAGCCCCTGGACAAACGGGGCATTCCGGACCTCCGGGCGCCTGAGGAGGACCCCATCCTTGCTGAGCTGACTGGAAGCAGCCTGAACCCTGCTACCCGTGTCAGGAAGGTAGGGCCACTTGAAGCAGCAGGGTGAGCCAAAAATAGCCCGGCGGGCGAGATGTACGGAGCAACCCTGAGCCTCGCGTCTAGCTGGTGCCACAGTCGGTCTGCCGGCCGCTGGAGCTGCCGGATGTTTTCTCAGGGTTGTGGTTAAGGGAGTTGCCAGTGAGTGATGCCATGTTTCAGTCACTGACATTTGAAGGACTCTAGAGGAGTCTTACTGCCTCCCCTGAGGGAAAAACGGGAGGAGCTGCCAAGTTTGCCCTGCATCTGTCTTAATGTATGCAGTGTTTCTTCACTGTCCTCCATATGGCCGCTAGCGGGTGGTACCTTGGCTCAGTGGGTCGCACTGTGATCTAACATCTGCGGGGTTGGGGGATGTAAACCTCACCTCTGCTGTGTGTGTGGAGTTTGCATGTCTTCTGCCCGTCACGTGGGATTTCTATGGGCACCCCGGTTTCTTTCTACAGTCCATAGACATGCAGCTCGGCTAAGTTGCATCTCGGTCACGCATAGCTTATGAGAGTGTATGTGCCCCGTGATGGACTGGCTTCCTGCTCATGGTGTACCCCAGCCGTATGCTGCCTGGTAGAGCTTTTTGGTCTCCGTGTGACCCTGACCAGGATACGTATTTAGAAGGTACATGGAGCATAGCTTTTAGTTTCCTGAATGGGCTGGAATTGAAGATCACGGCCCCTACTTTAAGGTCGTGTTTGTTGGAAACGCCAAGAGTAGAGTGGTATTTTGTAAACATCCCCATATTCACTTTGCTATCTAATGGCACACTGCTACGACAAGCAAAGCTGTACAAAGCTTTTCTACTGACGGGACAAATGAGGCTTTAAAATCTGTGGTATGTGGGAGTGTCCTGAACTAACCAATCGATGATTGCCAGCATTGAGGATTGATTGGTAGTTCATGATACTCCCACTCACCACGGGTTTTGAAGTCTCTTTTGTCAAACCATTTTTCCCCCTTCCTCTCTGTGCAGAGAATATTGGAGCCTGACGATTTTCTGGATGACCTGGATGATGAAGACTATGAGGAAGACACCCCAAAAAGAAGAGGGAAAGGAAAGGGAAAGGTAGGAAACCCTGTGCCCTGTTTTTGTCAGGTATGGAGAGGCTTGGGTGGGACACTCATCTCTTATTAAGCCTTGATGGCAGTGCTTCTGCCCACACTGTGGGAATCTTAACATTACGTCATCTGCATCTGGGTTTAATGTGCGGGTCCAACAAATAACAGAGCGTTTTCAGCTGGAGCTACAGCCGAGGGATTTTTGTCATCTTACTTAACGAAAGGTGCTGTTTCACTACATATGACTTTTGAGCTTATGTGAGCGTGAGTCTGTCCGGCGAAACGGAATACGTGCTTTCATTTTTATTTACTGGTGAGTGCTGTGTGCTGTAAACAAACTCCATGACCGTGGCGTGGCAGGGAAAATGGGACGACGTGGTAACGATGTCGCGGCGATGTCATTTCCTCCAGGGCCGAGGCGTTAGCAGTGCCCGAAAGAAGCTGGACGCAGCCGCAGCGCTGGAGGACAGGGACAAGCCCTACGCCTGTGATAGTGAGTGGCGGCATTTTCGGCTCCAGTGGACCAATGGGGGACAGGGTAGAGTCTGTGAAAGTCACACGAGGGCGGTATTTGGCTGGCTTTCCAAGGGTCTATGTAACTGGAGTACTGGAGAACCAAAGGAGATCTTTGTGTGTGTCTGCCTCTTGTGCATATCTTCAGCAGGCTGTTGTTGTCAGCCTGTCTCAGCATCTGTCCAGATCTAAGTTTAGCTGGGCACGTCCATCCCTTCTCTTTGTGGAACGGGTGAATCTGTCCTTTTACTTCAGAGGTAAATGATTGGGAGAAGCTGGAAGATGCATCGCCTATGACTCCTGTGATTGGGTTGTGTGTGTTTTTTGTTTTAATGGTCCGTAAAGGGGACGCTCTATCAGGAAATTCATCCACCTCAGGTAGACTTCATGCTGCAGAGTGTATGGCATGATGGAGGTGGTGGCTGACGGTTAAGTTTGGGACAGGCATGAATCAACAGGTGGGAAAGCAGTAAAAGAACGGACTTATGGGTCTGGTTGATTGTACGTATATGATCAGGGTCCTTAAAAAAATGGCCCTCGGTTGGGGGGGGGGGGGTGACCGCCAAAGCCAGCTGTGTAAATAAGCAAAGTGAATATTAACTGTACAGATCTATTATGGTAGTAAGTGTGAGCTTAGCCAACGCTGAGGACTTTTACATTTGTGTGGATGCTTTACGTTGTCAATAGTGTAGTCGTGCCTATTAAATTAGACTTCTGATAATGTGGGTTCAGGTGGGTGTGTTGAAAATAAACTCACCCTTGGCTTTTTGTACCCGTTTCACCAGAGATGTGACTTCTAAGCCTAGATTGCCTTCTAGCTACATAGAGCATAAGCTTGACGAGCAAAGAGTGCTGTTATGACAGAGCGTCCACTGTGAATTCTGTCAGAAAGACCGACAACAGTGACCAGGGAGACCACTTAAATTCCACTGTCTTTTCCCTCATTAGGACGTAGCTTCATTTGGGGAGTTGGCTGATTGATCCTCTGAGTCTGTCTGTCTCTGCCCCCTCTCTCTTTCTCTCTCGTTCTCTTTCAGACACTTTCAAACAAAAGCATATTTCAAAACCTTCTGAACGAGGTATATTTCTCTCTCATTCTTTTTATTCTGCCTCTTGTCTGCTCATTGCTTGTGTCCCCCCCCCCCCCCTTTTGTCTGTGTGAAGATGCACGTCAATACGCCGTGTGGATTCCGTGTTCTCAGTGTAGGTTTAGTCCGCAGGATGGCGGGAAACTTCAGCTTTTTGTTCCTTTTACCTGCTGTTTATTCAAGATGACCTTGAGCAGTCCAGAATAGAAGAGGACGTTAGTGCTGATGTCTGCTATTTCAAATGCCTACACAAAACGTGACATGACCCAAGTGTCTTTAAACCTTTGTGTATAAATGTATGGAATCCCAAGTTGTAATAATACATGAATATTCGTCCATTTCTCCATTTTCTACTTGTCTATCCAGTAAAGGGGAATTTTGATAGAAGTGCTTAAATTGAAGGTTAATGCACCTTCATCAACCAAAATGTTTTATGGACGAATGATGCTTAATGTTCTCTACAGTGACAACTTGTAAGCTGTTGGAAATTATGATGATGATGATGATGACGAAGAATCACCTGCCTAAACCTCCATTTTGGAGGCATTCCTCCATGCACAAAAATAATCATAAATCACAAGGCTAAAAAAGATGGATGTAGCCGTAACATAAAAGAGGATGATTTACAATTTGATGCCTGATATCGAATATTTGGTGGAGACCCACAGACCACTTGGTCCAAATGCAGGGTTTAATGAGCAGTTGACTCCCGTGTGAAACGTGGGATTTTAATCCTACTTGAACCATCAACAGCTGTGACGGAAATCAAGTGCGGCTGTCTATTGAGCAATGCCTCCTCTTAGGTAGAAGAGCACATTTCATGTATCAGCATTCAATTAGCAGACCTTTCCAGAATTAGCACTTCTTGATAAATGTGCTAAACTACACAAGCTTTTTTTTTTTTTTTTCCTCACCCGTTTTTGTTGCTGAGTCAGAACAATGATGATGTAACCCGTTGACGAGATCCCGAGAACATTCTTGATAAACCTGTTCACCACCTAGCCTTTGGCCTTGTTTCCATCCTCCCCTCTGTGTGGTAACGTCCCTTTTCTGTCCTGTCCCTTTAAGTAGCGTTGCCTCCATGCATCCTCATTTGCATTTTCCCGCTTTCCAGAATATCATCCACTTGTGTCTTGTGTCTTCCTCTCCTCGGCCCTTCGACTTCAGAGTGAAATAGAGCCTATGCTTTTGTTTTGAGACAGCTTCCAGCTGGGGCTTCACAGCTTGGGGTGGGGGGGGGGAGCTGAGTGTTCAGTCAGGGTTACTAACAGACTGCTGCACGGTCACCATTAAGTGGTTCACTAACACGAGGGTGTGGAGGTGGATCTTGGGCTGAAGGGGGCATGCCTATACTCTAGATTCCAGGGTGGACATTGTGGGGTGGTGGTGTTGGTGTTCTCTTTATTCCCCGTCATTCTCTAAATGACATCTTCAAAGCCTTCAGAGGGAGTGAAACCCATAACTGCTCTGCTTGCTGATTATCCATTAGAACTGCCCATTCTTGCATCACTGGAAACCCAGCACAAATTCCGATTTTTATTTTGCGCAGCAGTGGTCAAAAGCTTTTGCGCAATTCTGTTGCATGTCAAATGTGACCTGCCACACTCTTCTCTCTGCTGGAATGTTTTACAAATGGCTTCCAAAAGACGTTTCTTAAATGTTAAAACTATCACACCTTGAATTAACCAGAGCTCTTATGCAAGAGGGTAAAGAGACGATGAACCTTCCTAGTACTGAAAGTGACATTTGTTCCAGTGAAGCGGCAATGGGCTTTCAGATGTTATTGGTGAAGTTTCTACTTCACTTAGCCTCGTTTCTGGTGGACTTTATCAGGCTGAAGTGAGTAGCAAAGGTGAGCCGCTGCTAACTCTGCGCGAGCCAGCCACCAGGCCGACTGTTTTCGTCGAAGTTGACCCGTCCACTTTCGGTTTTAGTCTGCGGGAAACGTTACAAGAACCGACCCGGGCTGAGCTACCACTACACCCATTCTCACCTGGCGGACGAGGAGGGCGAGGACAAGGAGGAAGCCGAGATCCATGCTCCAACCCCACCCCAAGTGGAGGAACCCAAGAGTGAGTGACTCCCACGGTGGAGTGCATCAGATTCCGAATGTGGATGGAGATACACCCTTTAAGCAGAACGAGTCCTCTGAGGAAAACCGTAAATGCAAAACCTGTCATTGTAGCTGTATGTGGGAATCCTCCTAATCGTCCCACGTTTTCACCTGTCAACAGCTTAAACTTAATTCAAATAAGCCGATTTGATGTGGAAGCAAACCGTGAAATCGTGTAGGTCATGTTTGGCCTAGCAGTCTCCAGGTGAGCACATGCTGTCCTCTTCATAGCGCTCACAGTGCCTCTCTCTTATGCCGTCGTAGCCCCCAAGAAAGGCCCTGATGGCCTGGCGCTGCCCAACAACTACTGTGACTTCTGCCTGGGCGACTCCAAGATCAACCACAAGACGGGCCAATCGGAGGAGCTTGTCTCGTGTTCCGACTGCGGGCGCTCGGGTATGACGGCTGGGAAATCCACTTTTGTGGTGGCTGAATGTCCGCATACTACTTTGTGGGTTCTTAAAATCATTTGCTCATGTACCTGTGAGACTTATTAGGGCTTTCAAGAGAGCATCGGAAGTCGATGAGATGGTGAGAGGTTAATATTCTCCTTTTTTTTTTTTAAACAGAAATTTAAATGAGCTAGCTTGTTAGACAGAACATTGTATAATCTCCTCTGGCAGTAACTGTCTCCCGTTGCCACTTCCTCCAGGCCTTGATCAGTCTTTCCCGTATTGGGAATGTGTTTCGACTTTGAGTAATTTCCACAGTGTGTCTTGCTGCTCCTCTTGCTGGAGTTGCCAGTGTCTTTATTGTTCGGTTCACTGATGTGGCTCTCTGTTTGTCTTCTATGTTGATATATCACTATGGGTATTATAGCTGCTGCTTTGATGGGCGGATATTTGTATTCCTAATTAGCAGAAAAGTGTCTGACCGCCTGTCTGCTCTTTTGCTGCCCCCTGCAGGTCACCCGTCTTGCCTGCAGTTCACCCCTGTCATGATGGCCGCTGTCAAGACCTACCGCTGGCAGTGCATCGAGTGCAAGTGCTGCAACATCTGTGGGACGTCGGAGAATGATGTGAGTGGTTTCCCTCCACCCCGCGCCGGTCTCAGAGCCGCACCGTGTCATTATCGGGGGGTTCGAAGAGTGCAGGTGGAGTGAGGAGCACTTGAAATGGAGAATCTTGAGTCGCATTGAGTTTGTTTCCCCGAGTGTCCGATAACCATGGCGTCTGGGTTCTCAGTGAACATTCCGAGCTCCTTCCACAGGACCAGCTGCTGTTCTGCGACGACTGCGACCGAGGGTACCACATGTACTGCCTCAGTCCTCCCATGGCCGAGCCCCCAGAAGGTAAAGTGCGGGAGGCCGCCCTAGCTCTCCATGCGGTTGCCCGCATTAGCATCTTTAGCAGTGCAGGAGGTGGCAGTCATTTACACGTCACGCTGCCGTGGTGGGGTGCAGTGCAGGGCGCCGTTGTTCTGTGTGCCGCAAGAGTGACAATTTTTGAAGCTCACTTCCTGCAAGTATTCAGCATGCATTGTTTTGGTTAGGAAAATGTTAACGTAGACATTAGCGGTTAGACATTAGCCAACTGACTTCACTCTTTTTGCTTTATCTCTCACAGGAAGTTGGAGTTGTCATTTGTGTCTGGACCTGTTGAAAGACAAAGCCTCTATATACCAGAACCAGAACGCACCCCCCTCGTGATGGGTTCTATCACAACTGTTCCTCCGTATCCCCCTTTCTGACAACTCCTCAGCCCCCCTTTTCTTATTCCTAACTTCTTAACAGGAGGTAGCGTGCTGGAGGCCTACAGGTACACTGTGGGCATCTTAAAAGGGAAGCCACCTTGTCCTTACCCTGCCCCTCCTACAGGGGGAGCACTGCAAACTCAGCCGTGCTCTTGCAGCCCCCTCTGGTTGTTCCCACTATGACTGTTACACAGTTTTGAAATCCACAGCCTTTTCAACAGTTAGCCAATCTCAGATAACCTTAATATGTTGTTTTTGACTTTTTTTTCTCTACACTTTTTTTTTTTTTATAGGTAATCACAACTAGTGATTGTTTTGCTAAAGGGACGCTTTTCCACTGTACTGAAGGAATACCCGAAGCAGCGAAGTGTAGACGAGGCTATGGCTTTTTGTGGCTGTACAGAGCCGTCAGTTCTTCGAAGAGCGAGAAACGAGATTGCAGAAAGAGTACGTGCAGGAGTTGATAGCCAAACTATCTGATTCTAAAGGAAGACTATCTTTTTCATTTCTTTTCCAGACGTGTAGATGGAAGCTCTGTGTGTAGAAGACCGTTTAGCATGCCAGTTCTTGTTCTTAAGGAATGGTAAATGTTTCATATTTATTACTTGTGTAGCATATAATGGTGTGAAAGTATTTAAAATCTGGAGCGTGATTTGTTCATAATAGTTGTCCGTTATTTGGCTGAATTTTTATTTTGTTTTTTTTTTTTTTTTTAAACAATGAAATTTACCCGTTTCACACCAATCTGAAGCCAGAGATTTGAGAAGCGGACATGCCGAGGTTTCCAGCAGCCATCCAGGACTTTGTCTGGGATTTGGTTTGAATGTCCCAATCAGATATGGATCAGCATGTCAGTTTGTGAAGACAGGGGTGCAACATGTTTAGAGCCTCCCCTGTTTGTTCATGTTTGAGACTATATTCTCCATGTTTATTTTTGGGCTTATTTGTTTGGTCAGGTAGTCCCTTTATAGGTAAAATTATGGTACAATCAGAGACAGTGTAGATGGAACTCTCCTTGAAATGCTGCCTTGTTTTGTGGACCTGAGATTGTAGTTAGATGTATAGGAGAGATGTTGCCGAGTTAAAGAAATTCTAACAATGGTGTATATCCTTGTTTCTGCATTTCTATCCTGGAACGTGTGGCATCTGGTTTAACTGGTTTCAGTTTGGCCCATCAACTTCTTGCCTAAAAGTATGACTTTGGGGTAAAAGTCAGTCATTGGTAAGGAACCAAGGAGAATCCACAGCCTTGGAGGGTGCTTTTGCATTTTGTTTTGTGTCTCGGGTGAGGTGGAAATTTGGGGCCTTTTTTGGAGGAGAAGCGTCTGCATAGGACCACCAGCAGAGGGCAGTCCTAAGCTGTAATTGCTGGTGTAAAAGTGGAAGATTCCTTGTTGATGCACAGCTTCCTTTGGCTTTCTTGTGTGTGTATAACACAGTGCCTACTGGATTTGAATTTTTTTCCTGGTTCTTATTGTTTGACATAACATAATGGAGAACCGAGAGCTAAAGCCGGCACACTGGCCTATTTCTTAATCACCGGAGTAAATCGTCCACTTTCTGGACCTCTGTACTTGTGTTATACAATAAAGGATCGGTGTGTCCTCACTTTACTGTAGATTGCTATAGATATTGTAGAATCCCTATAAAGTTCAACTATGCTTTCTTTTTAAATGGCAAAAACTTAAAACGCATACATATTGAGAGATGATAGCTCTATATAAAGATATAGCTTCTATACAAGGAATATTTGCTTCACAGGCACAGTTCCTGCATTGAGTTACACGTTTTAGTTAACTCGTCTAATTACACGGTTGACTCTTCTAAACACGTTGCTACACTTAAGTTGGGTTTGTTTTCAGGTCTTGTGTGCCGGTGAAGATTTTAACAGGGAAAACGCACCGTATGTCCACATCCAAAAATCACAAATGATGTTCCTTAAGCTGGACCGGTAGATCATAACCTCGTCCCAAAACATGCTAAAAATGGATCTACCATTGCATGCAAAAGGGGGATTTTTGAAAGCATCAATATGTGGATGCCTAGCAGTCATTACCTGAATTTACAGTATTCCTGGAAACCTCTGTCCATTTGGTATTGCCCTGCCCCTAATTATTTGCTGCTTTCAAGTAATCACTTTGTGTTCCAAGTTTAAGGGCCAGACTTATGCAACTTTTCGGGCACATCAATAGCGCATTACGGGCATCCGAAATCCCACGAGGGATTGACAATAGTGGTGGGACAAATGAGACATGGCTTGGTAGTTCAGGATGCTTCCATCCACCATGAGTTTTTGAAACCTCATTTGTCCCATCACAAGTTGACGGGCTCTTCATAATTGCTTCAGTGATGCAGTTAAGGACCAAGTTTGAGTGAAAGTCAGCACGACCTGCAGTCATCTGATCAGGGGTAGTGGCTCTAGTGGTTTATATCAGCAACCGCACACAAACACAATCGTTACCCGCTTTGTTTTCATGTGTATGTAAGGTTGGAATGCTGGAGGTCTTGCGAAATGTTCAGAGAAACCCGTCATGTTAATGTTTTTATGGGTAGCTAGCTAACCTTTACTTCCTAAAGCATTATAACTTTTGTTTTTTTTTTTGAAAAATAAAAGACAGTAGGTTAAAACAGTGACCACTGGAATATTGTTTTTGGTTGTTAAACTTTCATGGTGTTTTGTTAGGTTCATATAATTTTGTTTTTTTAGGAGTTGTATTTTTGTTTTTTCTTGATGTTTTTTATGTTAAGATTTTTTTTAAGAAAATAAATATTTGGCACAGATTCTTGCTCATTCTTTCATAACATTTTTTCACTGACTTCATAAGAATTTTGGTTACGTTCTTTTGATGCAACAAATTCAACTTTGTAATAAGGTTCACAAATTTTTCCAGCTTAATTTATACAAACTCTGATTGCATACAAAGTGGTTTCTCTTTTTTAAAAAAGTAAACTTGCTTCAATGTAAGCAACGCTATTACATATTGGGCATGCTCCACATTTTATCATAAATGTGGAAAAAGCTCTTGATCCTCCCCAAGTTGCGTTAGAGACCACCCATGACCTTCCTGTGCATATGTTAAACGTCCGCCAGGGAAAGGGGTTTGCTTTGTCCGGGGCTGCTCCAAAAGCTTATCCCTGTCAGGGTCATAGGAGGGCCTAGGGTCTATCCCAGGCAGTGAGGGGCTCAATGCTAGGGTCCATCCTGGATGGGATGCTAATCCATTGTAGGATATGTTCATGCTCGTTCGCATACAATCATACACTATGGCTAACTTAGTGACACCCGTTAGCCTAACAGTACGTCCATGGACTGTGGAATAAACCAGGGTCCCCACTAGAAACCCACAAGACACTGGGGAAACATGCAAAGTCCTCACACAGAACTGAGGCAGGATTTAAATCCCTAACCTTGTTGATGTGGGGCAACAGGACTACCCCGAAACTTGCTTCATAATTCGTAGGGAAATTAGGAGACTATGAAACCGAGTGTGGTTTCTGCTTCCTGTCTTGGCCCATCCATTCCATGGTGAAGGTGGAGAGGGAGTGAAGGAGGACCCGTCAGATCAAATGTTCTCTAATATTGTGGAGTGGTGAGTTGTTCCTTTACTTTTCATTGTCCTAATGCTCAACTAAGATTAAGACAACCAACGTCATGTCTGGCCAGAGAAAGACTGTTGCACAATTATTTTATTACAAGTTGTAATATTGTATTGGATAAGATGAACTTACATAAATTGCACAGATTTGATGTCCTTTGCTTGGTTAATCCAAAGTAGAACCCGCATTGAGAAATCTGTTTGACTGCCATATTTGTTGGCATTTGACATCTACTCGTTTTTTTATAGCCTACTTGGAATTCATTTTAGACAGCCCATGAGAGCTGTGATTTTCAACATTATGGGTACAACACGTAAAAATGGGAAACCTGTGCTGAACACTTGAATTGTACAAGAATCGCTCTTAAACGTGGATATTTTCAGTCGTATTTTTAATTACGCTCAGTCTGCTTTAGTTATGTCAAAAAATCAGTTTAGCCTACATATAATTATGTAAAATATTCACACAGTGTAGAAAAACTAATTTAACAATTTACCAAAAGTAAGTATGCAAATTTAAAAGGCCGTAAGCCTACTATAAGAATGGTATATTTAGAATTTCAGTCCAAACTAAGAACTGCATTATTCTCTATTGCTCTTTAGTGATTTATTTTGTAATGCTTTACCTTTATTAAAAAATTTTTTTTTTTTTTACAGTGTATTCTAAATCTTTTGTTTTCGTAAGGCACACCGAATGACCTTTGTGTATGAAATTGTGCTATTTAAATAAACTTGCCTTGCCTAGTCAGTTTCTGAATTGGTTGGACCAGGAAAGATCTGAAACAACCACTCTAATCAACTGTATGAAACTGCAGAGACTCAGGGTCGGTCTGTTGGTAACAGCAAACGGTAACGGTAATAGACTTTGAGTCTGGCTGCTGGGAGATGACTGTTTATAGAGACAGCCTGGTTATACAACACAACCCCCCCCCTTCTTCCTGAAGACTTGAAAGCAAGACAAATCTTAAGTGTGGAGAGAAAAACAGACGGTAGGTTCCGCAGCTGTTTAGATGACCCTCTAAATAAGGAACCTTTGTGTGTGACACAGGGAGATACTGGCTGTTGTACCCTTGAGCCAGGTAGCTAACCGGAGTCGTTTCTGGCAGATATTCAGGGATGAACGTAAGGAATGAATCTCAGATGCCAGGAAGGTCTAAAAGTATAGTCTGACAGATAAAGCTCTTCTGTATAAATGATGAAGCAGGATACAGTCTTTCAAAGTACTTAGCAGTACATGAACCCCTTCTAGATATTCAGTTTAGATGGAAAATATATTTCTTTCTCCAGTCAATTGAGGCATATAAATGAGGCAAAAGGCATCCTGCAATGCCGGTTTGCAATTTGATCAGGGAACAAAAAGCAGGATCATCCATCACGTCACATCATCTTTATTTAGCGGAGGACGGTTTGTTTACCTTCTCAACACGTTTGTGCGACACTTGCATAAATAGACCTTAAATAAGCGAAATCACATGGCAGCGCGTTGTGTTACAGGCGTGCCGCTGACAGTTCGGGCCCCTCTGCGTCGAGCAACATCACGGCAATGAGTTAATGGTGCCTTTTCAACAAATGCACTGCGCCCATGTCAAACACTACGGGTTTTGTTCCCGTCCGACTGGTCTGAGCACATAAAATGGGTCTTGCACTTCAAAGGTTCCAACTCTTACCTGTACACTCACTGGTTAAATACTTCATGAAATCATGAAATATGCATTTCCATCCATCTTGATAATGCCAGTGTACATATACCTTAGGCACAAGCCCCGTGTGTACACTCAACCATATTGAATTCCACTGGTCTCCATGACTTACATGCACCCTAAAAATGTGAAATGTAATTGAAGTGTCTGAAGAAGTTCCAGACCACCTTCTTCCTGGCAGGCAAACAGCCCCCTTCTGACGGGGCTCGGGCTGTAGCTCGTCCCCGAGACGCTCAGACCGTGCTGCTGGTCTGGGGCCCGAGAGACAGAGGGGCATTCCGCTGAGCCTTACCCCACTTCCGCCTGTCCCAGCGGCAGAGCAACAGCTTCTTGAATGTCACCCGGAAGGACTTGTTGCAGAGGGCATAGCACATGGGGTTCACCGTGCTGTTGACATAGCAGAGCCAGTAGCCAAGATGCCAAAACGTCGATGGTATGTGATGGAAGATGGACACCAGCACCATGATGTTGTAAGGCATCCATGTCAGAATGAAGGCCAGCAGGATGGCGGTCAGCGTCCGAGCAGCCTTCTTCTCCTTGATGATCATGCTTCGCGCCTTAGTGTTGGGCGTTTTGGGAGGGTTCGAGGCCACCGGCTTGTCGGCGCCGAGGGAGGACAGGCTCCTCAGCTGCCTCGCATTAGAGCTGCCAGTCTTGCTGGCGTGGCAATTCTTGAGGTCCCGCGTAATGTTAGCCTGCATGCCAGCTACCTGAATCAGGGGCAGGCACACCACCATGGCGCTCACTGCTTTGGCATCCCGCTCAGGCTCGTCCTCCGAGGACGGGCAGCTGGAAACATCTTCCTCTCTGAGATGCCAATTGCTGTGGCTGCTGCCCGTGAGCCGGTTCACCCCAGAGTGGGGAAACGGGGTCACCACTAACCTTCCCTGAATAAGCCAGGGAAATTTCTGTCTGATCGGAAGGCAGCCTGGGCGTCCCTCACGGCCCTGATTCTCTACCGCCGGTGTCTCCCTGGAGCTGCTGACGCTACTCTTGCTGTTGCTGGAGTGGGATTGTGGCCAGGTGGAAACCTGCGAGGGTCCCCTGTGGTCCACTGAGCCCAGCAGGCTGGGAAGGTCACGGCTACGGTTCTTGGTCTCCCGGTAGACGCGCCAATACAGGACGATCATGATAGTCACAGGGAGGTAGAAGGCGGCGATGGCTGTGGCGAACGTCATGACAGGTTGAGACTCGAACTGGATGGAACATGTGCCGTCGTCTTCATTCATATCCCCCGCGATGTACTCCCAAAGCATTATGGCGGGTGTCCACAGCACAAAGGAGACGGCCCAGGCCAGGCCGATCATTATCGCCGCCCTCCTGGGGGTGCGCTTGACCCGGTAAGTCAGCGGCCGGGTGACAGAGAAGAAGCGATCAAAGCTGATGACCAGCAGGTTCATGACGGACGCGTTGCTGGCGACGTAGTCGATGACCAGCCAGATGTTGCAGGCCACATTTCCCAGAGCCCACTGGCCCATGATAATGTAGGTGGTGTACAGGTTCATAGAGATTGCCCCCAGAATCAGGTCCGCTACAGCCAGGCTGAGCAGGAAGTAGTTATTCACCGTGTGTAAGTGTCGGTTCACCCGAATCGAGATCACCACTAGCAGGTTGCCAACAATGGTAATCAAAGAAAGGGGCCCAGTGATAAGGGCAATCACCACTATCTCCCATGTCTGGTGACCCCCCGGCGAGGTGAGATTGTGGGACAGGGGGACATGGAAGGTGTTGACAGGGGTGTAGACAGTAGACCTAAAGGGAGTGGTACCTCCAGGAGAGGCCATGCTTTCAGACTTTGGTTCACGTTTATCACTCTCCTCCGAGCGGCTGGAAGAAATTGAAAAGAGGAGCATCAGTGAATAACTGGCCATTTGAGTGACCCAAGTCACCATCCCCTCCCAATAGCCCAAGAGCCATATTTCCTCCTCAAGCTTTTCTTTGCCTGCTCTTCTAAACTCTTCTGAGTAACATTTAATTACAATGGAGGTCACTAATAAATGCACTTGAAGTCAGTACCAGATAATGCTGTCAAAACAAAACTAGCTTCAGTAACTAATTGCAAATTATATAACACGTAAGAGTCGACGCTCCACTGCCTGCGAACATCTGCTTAGCTGGCTTGGAAGATCTACGGTATTTTTTCCACTAGTGTAATAGCAGAAACATTCCTTTTGGAGGCCTCTAATGGGAATGTGGTACAGGGTTGGAAGGACAATACCGTCACCATTATTTAACACTGCTTAACCACCACTCTATAATTTTTACCACCTCCCCACCCCCCATGATTCTTGGGCCCTCTGTGAGGGTTAGAAATGATGTTGTATCTGGCCACAGTGGCAAACTAAGCTGTCAGCTGTTGCTTAGAGACACCCGAGCGGAGCACGGTGGCGCCATGATATAATAAGGTGAGGTAGCATGTCCCGGACACGCGCTCAATGATAGCGGGGTAAACAAGCTTATCAACCCGCTATCGCCACCTATCCCCAAGAAGGAAGAGCACTGGATATGATAGCTGCTGGTCCTAATTAGATTTTGAGGCGTCCGCTTGTAAAGTTTATGAAGAATCTTCACCCGTGTGATGTAGCTGCAATGTTTGACGTCCTGTGTTTTGGCTGACTGCGGGTGCAATTCAACAGCTGTTCGCTGAACGATAACGGCTCTTTCTGTAATTAAGGCACTAGGAAATGAGGCACGCAGGAGGCACGGAGAGCTGTGGACTGAGCGTTATGGGCGTCAACTGTTTGAGTAGCGTGGTGTCTCAGTCGTGCGAGACCAGCAAGTACAAGCCAGCGGTCTCATGTGAGAAATGTCAGCTGCCTTTGTTAGCCATTCTACCAGGAGAACCAGCCTGTGGCCAGTGTGGGGGGGATGAGATTCCTCACGCTCAGCCTTTTTTGGTGTAACTGCTTCATTACTACATTTTAACTATTTGTGTGCCTGAATGACATCAGTCAAGGCCGCTTTCAAATCTACAGGACTGACATTTACGTCTTCTGTATGGTTTAGTGGCAGTTTTATTGAGTAACCTCACTAATTCATTATTCCCATACATGCAAACATCAACAGGAGATAAACATAATTATTTACAAATATGGTTCAAGTTCTTGTATGTCATATCTATGCTCAACAAAGTTTATTACACACAACACATGTACATTCAAAAAATGGATGGGTCATATAAAGATTCCGAAAGAACATGCTAAAGAGAACGTGTGCTTTTTTGCTAAAAGAGCGAATGGGTGTGAAGCTTACAATCTAAAGTGTGGGAAGAAGCAGCTAAACTATAGCAGGGCTCATCATTTATCCTGGCAAAGGAGCGTTTTTTTTAGCTGAGTAGCAGCCTTAATACGACAAACAGGACAAGCTGGCATTACGACGGAGGAGTTTGTGTGGTTTACACGAAGCTGGGTGAGTGTCGCTCCCTGCTTAGGAGATGAACCGGGAGCCTCACTGGTTTTCTGAGATGGATATGTGGCTTCCTCTCGCCATTACTAGTTAAGGTCACAGGGAATCTGGTTTTATATCCAGGTTGGTGCCGTGCCAGGTACAAGATTAAAAAACAATGCAACACAAATTTAAGTAAATGAAACTGACTTAAATGCATGTTTGCTTGATGAAGTGTGTTGCTACTTACAGCTGAAGTAAACTGGGACCGCTGATTACCATGTCGCTTTTTTTTGTGGGTCTGGATGCTCGACAGCAGGGCTCGTCAACAAAAAGAGTAGAAGCAGCTCGGCCTAAGGCAGCTATGAAGGCTGGCGGGCCATTCTAACCAGCGGCACGTAGCTGTTTGTTAGAACAGCGGTGGTCCTCAAACGACCCGGCTAATGCAGTGATCTGTGCCCTTGAGATTTTCAGGGCACAAATGAGACGCACGTGACGCCCCCCGTGCCAGGCTTTACTCCCCAAGCCACCAAAACATCGACCGCGTGACGCCCCTCCCCACGACCCTCACACCTCACTGCATCAGATTTACGCGTGTGGAGTGCTGGCTGAATTATAACTTGATGTCTGTCGGCTTGGTGCCAAACAACCGAACAAACGGCTGCGGCACAGCAACCAGGAGCAGGCAAATTAGGATTTAGCCGGAAGTCTTATGATTACTAGGCCTTATTATTGCCGATGGGCGTGAATCTGTGTATTATGCATGCCACGCATCATCAGTCTGCTACCTTTCCTGGGGTTACTCCATGTATTTCTGCAACCCTAAAGCCACAGCATGCGGTTAAAGCTCCAGTTACATCAGCAAAATATATACTTTTTCAGATTTTGTTGACACAGATTAAGCCAATCTACACATGCGGCGTGCTCAAAATGTTGCACAATATCAGGGTTGCCAGCTCTCATGCTGTCGGGTCCTCTCTCACGCTAACAAACAACTAAACTGTGGCACGGAGGCAGAATCTCACGCCAGCCTCCAGGCCATAGTTTCAACAGTTCTGTTCTTTTGTAAATTCTGTTTTATTTATCTCTTATTGAAAACATTGAGATAAGTTTCAGTAAATATCTCGAAGAAAGTCAATCTGGAGGAATACTTCAATAAGCCATATGCCAAAGCTCTTATGTTAAGGCTGTCCTCAGGTAAAAACATATTCATAATTCTAAATAATTTTTTGGAAATAGTCAAAAGAGGGCTTAAGGTGCATACATCAAATCACCAAAGTGAGCTTGGCTGTGTTTTGACTCGCAGCCACTGTTGGACGAAGCTCTTCTGATCACTTATTGTTGATTATTGTATGTATGTACAAGACTGACGATGTAATAAAAAACTTGCCTCCTGCCCCAATATCTCTGGTTTCCTGGTCCGCAATACGCCAAAGTTAGAGCAGTTCAGCTGTAGTCTGCCAATGTTTGTAGACTTAAGACTTTGCTAAACTTCGCTTGCCTTCAATGCTATGTAAAGGTCCACTTGAAGAATTTACGGAGTAGACTATGAGGACCTGCTCTGAATTTGAAGATATCCATTAAACTTGTGTAAATCTATTAGCGCACGCCGTGTTAATCAGGTTATTAAAGGAGCCCTGATCATTAACTACATGGAACACAGAAACACTATTTACTTATAATCACAGACCCTTATTATTACAGTTTCGAGCCTTGATAACAAATTAGCGATTGACACAAAAAATAGACATATTTCGTCGTTGCTGTTTTAGTATTCGATTACACGGGAAGCCCAAATGAACTGATCTAACACTACATATGAAGCAAAATCATTTTCGGCCACAATTTACTGTTACTAATTTATCATTTCTAAGTAGGGGAATATGAGTTCACTTACCAGTTTGTAACGTGATGTCTTGTGCAAGGCTGTACCTGTTTACGCGTGACTTGTGGCAAATAAGGCAATTAAGAATATTCTGTTGAGCTCATGCAGGGAAAGTTCCCCTACATGGTCCTTCCAGTTTCGTTTAGTGGAAATTAGAAATGCACCAGCGCAAGCGGTGTCTCTGGATGCAATTCTCCCCCATTCCCAAAAACTAGCTGAGGTCTTAAACCGCATTCATTCATCCATCTTACATGTCCGGGGATAACACTTAAGCAGGCTTCTGGGTCTTGCTGTTGTAACGTGGAAAGAACGCGTCGGCAGGAATAAAAAAAAAAAATAAATAAAAAAAAAATGAAGACCTGAAATGGATAAAACACCTCCTCTAAGAGACTAGATAAACCGAGGGTCCCTCGGCGAGCAGGTGCCTGTGAAACCCTAAACCATCTCTGACCGCTTATATGCCTACGGAACATGTTTAGGACGACCCCCTATAATTAAATCGACCTGACAACGCGAATGATATACGCGTGTAATGTTTGTCTCTCGAACCGACTGTCAGGTAATCTGGAGTAATGCAATTATAATACGGTTTAAAACAAACAAAACACGTTCCACGTGTTTAGTAAAACAGCTGAAATATCGACTGGCTCAATTCAATTATCCCTAGCTTAAGAGAACAAATTCTACCATAAGCGGTTAATAAACTGAAGCAACGCGCAGTAGGTGCGCACCTGCCTTTGGATGTTTTGTCACTAGTTTGACCCCCTGTGTGTTGTCTCGGTGTACTTTTCCATTCACTCCCTTTTAGTTTAACGTGAGGCTAACGTTGGTTGTCTTAGATGGGACATTCAGGACGTCTGAACAAAATGCCATCCCGCAAATTAGACGCACGTCCGAGGTCAAGAAACGGTGTCTCTTGGGAATCGTTCAGATTCCGTCTTAATGACCACTATGGACACTTAGCTTTTCTCAGCATGCTAAAGATCCCTGAGTTCTTCTTCCCTCGTAAGCGGTACGTATCGAATGATCAGCATTCACCGTGTGAGACCTCATTCAATTCATTCACAGAAATGACCGCAATATCAGAAAAAGAGGTTCTTATGTTCTGTGGAGGGCTCAGGTCAGTATTTCTCTTTTAAATTTGGACTGAGTATACAGTCACTTAGACGTAGTGTGTGTGTGTGTGTGTTTTTTCTTTTAGAAAAGAAAACGCAGAGAAAATTTCTTAAAGGTGTAAAAGTGAAATAGTAAAAAATATACACAGATGCAGTTAGTCTGTATGCTTGAGTAGGGCTTTGAAAAGGTAACAACGACCCAGCTTAAATGTTAATGTTATCTTCAGATATTCCTCTGATTACGAGCGTTTTTAATCAAACGATGCATTAATGGTTAGACTTAGAAAAGTGAAAATAACGCATGTCATCGTTGCACTTTTCTGAATATCACGCTTTCCTTTAGACTTTTCTAGGTGTCCTCCATGACGTACGTGCCGTGCTGATTACACACCATTTCAAGTATAGGAGGGCCAGCCTAGTTCTTCTGTTGGAGGGGAAAATGCAAAGAAAAAAATAATAACTTCAAGACTATTGACAGGTGAATGCTTCAAAACAGATTTTGAGCGCTATAATCTACCCCTTTCCTTAGCTCTTAGTATATTATTGCGAAAGCACACAGCTGTTTAAAGGAGCCCTTCATTCTGTCTGTGTTGTCAAAACATTTCCCTTTTCACACGTTACTCTCGGAATGGTCCGAGTCTCTGATTCATTTGCCGAAGTAGCCGCAATCACATCTGTAAGCTCCTTTTTGAAGTTTCCATCCATCTGTCTTATAACAGCTTATGCACTATAAGGTTGCAGAGCGCCTGGAGCCCGTTCTCTAAGCCAGGGCACAAGACCGGGATGCCAGTCCATTGCTGGGCTCTTTTAAAATCTTAAACAAAGAGACAGCTACCGTGTTGTACAACATGAAAGGAGTTAAGACCACTCTGAACTACACTGGATGGGCTGGTTGGAAATTGTGCTTAGTTTCGGTGCGTCCACTGTCCTTTGTCGGAAATGACTCTTATTAATAATCAATAATTAAAAGTTAAAATTAAAATTGATCAGGCACAAAAAGCAGTTCGTTTGGTGGTGGTGATATATGCAAACCAAACCATCACAAGTATATGATTGGCATGAAATGATTCCGCTTCATTAGTTCGTCTTAAAATGGCTTCACTTTTCTTGACACGCCAATTATGTTTTGTATACGGTTATCACACCCAGGAGGGTCGGACGTGCAGTTTTTTTGTTTTCTTTTTTTCTGTTTGCCTCTTCCGTTGCCTCCTGGCTTTTTTCCCCCACTAATTGCAATATGTTAATTGCTAATTTAAATCTCTGCGGATGCTACACAAAAATAATCCAAACGAAGCAGAACTGTATATATTAGCATCGGTGCCACGTTGCGCCTTTTCCTCGAATGGAAACCTTTGGCGGGCAGACCGTTAGCGGTCGGTTTGGTGCGGATGCGTTCCGAAAAACGAGCCCTCTTCAGATACTGGATCGGGTAAATCGTCCAGAGAAAGTGCGACTGGAACACAACACGCAGTCCCTCGTTAAGGCAGCGACTAACATGAGCGCCATCCAACGTGTTTCAACCTGACACAACGCCCTGCAGAGGTCGGATTCATTTTGCTAACCTGTTGTGTTTGCGTTTTCAAATAAGACATTTTTTTTTTTTCCTTAATCTTCCCGTAGTCTGTAATAAGAAACTATAATGTATCTTTGTTTAAAATGTTTTCAGCGCAAACAAAAATGAGGCATGTTGCGCCAGGAGAGCTGTAAAAACTGTTGAGGGCCACCCTTTCGTGCAGGCTACACTATCAAATGTGTTTATCGAAATGAAGTTTCGATATTAATTACGGACTTTCTCTTGCAATTTTCGTCTTGTTTATTGATGGCTTCCTTCTGCAGGGGCAAAGGTTGAAAAGAGTATTGGGGGAGTGTAATAATAAAATTAAACAGGCGGGAAACTCCAGAGCAATATAAGACTGTGAGGGGTGAATGCGTCAGTTCGGGAGATGGGAGAAATTTAAAGACGGATACAAATTTAAAGATGGGGGCGGAGGCAACATGTGGTAAGTGGACGGAGGGGCGATTTCCGGTTTTGCCGTGGCTCCGCCTTCTTGCAGCTGTTATCAGCGAGATATATTTGCCTTTAGCGTTTAACAAGCCGAGGGCAACTTGTTGGCTGGGTTAATGATTAAGCTGCTTGCCTCAGGAAGCTCAGGCTGTTTCGGTGGTACTTACAAGCCCCCCTGGTAGACAGGGGGAAGATTCTCTGGGTACTTACTGGAGGAGATGTATGTACTCATGTACTGCCCGTTCCGGTAAAGTGCAGTAATGAGTATAGGCATGGTCAGTTAATCTGGCTTTTGTTGATGGCTGCGTGCGATTTATGGGGTCCTGACTGGCATGGATACCCAACACTTGCCCATGAAAGGGTAAAAATATTTTACTCTGGCATTTGTATTTTTGCATCTGGCTATTTCGCTGTAGGAAGGTCAGGGACATTTCATCCCCGCAGACCCGTAAGCAGTGTGACGAGACTTCCAGTAACGGATGGCCACTGCCAGCTGACCGTAACGCATCGAGTGATTAGATGGTCGTACTGGAAATGAACGTGACGCACTGGGGTGTGAGCTGACCCAAGAGACGCCTGGCATGCCTCTTCCCGTGCCTTTGTCCATGTCCACCGGATTCTTTTTGAAGTCGGAGAGCTTTGCCACAAAAGCAAAGAGGCCCTGCCTTCTGTCATCCTCGGCCATCTCTCAGCAGCCTCTCGTTTTAGCAGACCGCGGTGTTATGGGACCGGAAAATGCTGGGGCCTGGATGCTTGGCCTACTCTCCTTCCACCCTGCGTGTCCCAGAAGTGACAGCACTGCCCAAGTCACCTTTACTGAAGGGTGCTGACTGTTTAAATGCTGTGGTACAGCTTCACGCCTCCAGGTAGGGCCAGATCATGGTGCCACAAGGCCCCCTCCCGGGCCCCAGGGCCCCGGTATTCAGCCTTCTTTGGCAGTTCCTGGCCCCATTGACCTGGTCTATAATACAGCTTTGCCTGCAGTGCTAGGGTTTCAGGTCCTGCCTGCCTGTTCTTCCTGGGTTCATGCAGATTTCCTCCACAAGGTCCAATGGTTTAGATCACTCTCTGTGCTGCCATGTTTCACTGCATGTGTCCTTTGATGGACTGGTGTCTATAGCCTGTCTGGGATCCTGCCAGAGATAAGATCCAGGATGGCTGTAACCATGCATTCGACAAGTGTTTAAGGGAAATGGATGGATCATCTAACTTTATTATCATCTTCACAAATTTAGATGATTCTGTTAGATGTACCTTCACTTTTATCCAGAGTGACTTCCAATTCTGCTTATTTGTTGGATGAATTTTACTTAAGGGCCCGACAGCTTAGCTCCTTCTGGAGCTCAAACCAACAGTCTTCCGGTTGCAAGTTCTTAACCATTATGCCATTTAAAAACAATTCACATACCTTGTCTGCAAAAACCTGCCTATTCAGTTAGTGCAGACGCACCGTTCTGTGAGGTAAGTTAATTAAATGGCATCGATGGTGAATCCTCTTCCATTTCTTCACTGTGACTGTGTGAATCAACGTCCCGTACCATCTCTCTTTCCGTTTTGGAAGGACTGGTCATGACTTCCGGTAAACGTGAAACATGCATTATTAACAGGTTCATCCTGAATGAAAGTACAGTAAATAAATTTATGGTGGTATGGACATCTTTCATACCACAAGATGTAACACGTGACTGTGCAGAGTCATGCCTCTCGCGGTCTATGTGTAGCGGTGACTCACTCCTGAGTCAGTCTCATGGTTTGGGCTCACGGTCGCCGGTTGGCCAGCTTCTCGGAGGTTGTTTGTTCAACGGACGGAGCCCGATGGATGCAGATAGGAAGCCTGGCATAGGCCTGGCTTTGAGCATTGACAGCCTGGGCAAACACAGTAATCTGCCTGTTCTCCATGACCCACTCTGCTTTCACTCAAGCAGTAGCCTCATCCGACTGAACAATGCCCCTGGCAGCCGGGTCCACGTGCCACAGTCCTCCTGCGGTCATGTGGTTAGCGAGCTGTTTTATGTGCCTTCACAGAGTCATCTTAATATGTCGAGCCCTCCCTTCTACCAAGCTTCTGATTTCAAAATCTCTTGGCACTTTCAGCGCTGCTTCAACTAAGGGAAGGTTTAGTCTGTGCCGGTGTTAACCTCTGCCTGTTTACTTTCTGAGACACCAGCTGGATTCCATTCCCTGCTTAAGCCCAGTGATCCTTTAACACCTGTCGATCACCTGCCTGGTTTAACCCCGTGAAAACCAATAAAGGAAGTAACGGGAAACCGATGATTGACAGTTCCTCATATTCCCTCCTCCTGTATGTCCCAAAGCCTTGTTTTTTCCTCGGTTCTCTCCCTGTGGGTCTCCTGGTCAGGATGCTCTCATTGATAGGTCAGTCGTCTGCTGTCTTAGCCTGCGTTTCCTTTCTTTTTTTTTAATGAACATAGCGCTATACTTCTCATTCAATTATTATTTGTTGCTGTATTCTATATGAAGTGATGGTATTTTTTCTTCCAGTTTGTACAGGAGATTCACATTAGGTACCTTCTACAAGGAACATCAACGACACCGATTCAAATTACAAATGCACGTTTAACTACAAAGCTACCCACCAGTGTTATGTGGCCTACCTCGGACCCCACCTAGTGGGGGGAATGTTCCCCAGACTCTACTGTAATACGACCTGGAGAGTATTTGTGGTTTCATCATTCTCCGCAGTACATGACAACATGACAGAAATTTCCTGGTCCCATCCCAAATTAGTCTCCAGGTCCATAGCCCCTCTCTACTCTCCATATCCCTTGAGAAACACTCATCCAAAATACATCTCTTCTGTATCTCCCCATGCCAGACACTAGGTACCCACAAGATGTCTGGCATCTGTGAGCGCAGTAGGGGGCGCCGGCGAGCCCTGATTGCTACAGGCCATTCCCTTACACCGTTACACACACTCTCCTGGACTCCAGAGTCAAGGTCATTTTTTTGAGGAGGAGGCTCACAGCGGTGCAGATTGCCTCCATGCATCGCTTAACCCCCCTCCACCCATCTCACTGCACAGTGTCATGGCAACAATCTATTTACTTAACTAGCATAGTTGTGGTTTAATCACCCTCAGCCTCTGAATTGAGCCCCCCCCCATTCTTCTCTCTCACTCTTTCTCTCACACACACACATATTATCCACGCATCTCCTGTCCAAGAATGGCAAAGAGGACCTCACGCAGCTACAGTGATTTAAGATGCCTGAGGCAGAGTGTGGGGAGACTGTGCAGCATCTCCCTGACTGATGATAAACTGCTGGCATGGCAGACTGGCTCCTGTGTTTATATTTACCCGCAACACGCACACTCGTACCGCACATACACAAGCTCCAGTCACCGCTCCGAATCCTGTTCTCCATCGTCCTCCTGCCAAATCCGCCTAAGGCGTCACCTTGGTGATAGTCCCTTATCCCGTTGCTTCGTAAAAACAACCTGCAATTTTGTACAGCTGCTTCCTCAAAGTTACGATTGTTCGGGGTATATTTTTGTTTTTTATTCCTTCCTTCACATTGCGTCTCTGCCCTCAAAACCATGTAAAGGTCTCTAGATAGGAGCACTGGGTAAATATGAAATGCCTTTCTGCCACCACAGTAAAATCTGAAGTTGTACTTTGAGATGCGTCTCTGAGTGATGTATTGCTTTCCGTCGAGATGCCACCGGCTGCGACGGAAATGTCTTTCAAAATGCGACATCACAGGAGAGACAGGAAGCTGTAACATACGCTCTGCTTTATTGAACTCAACATCTGCAAGCCTCATAGTTAAAATAATATACAAGTGAACAGGTACCAAAAAAAAAAAACAACAGTCATGTGACAATAGTCATGCGACAGTCAGATGAGTCCTATGTGACATTAAGCATCAACTAGACAACCATAACTTTCCTTTAGTTTTTCAACTTCGAGAAACAAGCACAAGGAGAGAAAATAAATGAAAAGCGAAAAACTAACAGCATTGACTGGTTCAGAGATTGATTTCTCACACCTCTCCACTTGACTTAATACTATATGGTCAGATATTTACAGAGGCAATTCAAGTCAAGTATTGTGCTGATGTTTTACATGTCTACCATAAAACTAACAACTCAGACTATAAAAGCTGGTTTGTGTACTTAAAGCGAAAGCTTTCTGCTTATATGCAGAGCTCTGGGCCCTGACTCAATATTTGTCATTCCATTAGCTTACCTGTCTGACAGCCAGAAGTTTGTGACCAAAGGTTTTCGGATGAAATTCCGATGCCGGAATCCCATTTAACCCTTGATGATTATTCAGCTGCGTGAACTGGTTCGATCATGGAGATTCAGACCAGTTTATGTTTGTCCCGTACACTCAAAGCAGACTTACGGTGAAGGTGAATCTGTGACGATGCGGGGGGGTTCACTGCCTGCCTTGTATAGGATGCAAAACTGTACGTTTCACGTTAGCTCGGCAGGCCAGCGGCAGAGAACAAAAAACACATTCTGTTTAAAGAGTAGGATTTCAACACGTCGGTCGCCCACTTAAACTTAACATGACTTTCACAGAAATCTCTGTTTGACTACAGACTCGAGTTGCTGTATTCATTTGTTTCTTTCAGCTTAAGTATTATGTAATAAAACTATATTTAAATAAATTCTGAACCACAAGAAGAAAACAGTAGATTTAAAAATTACATATATATCTTGACTCTTTCCCATGTTATGTTCTACATAAACAATCTATAAATACAAAACACATACTAATAAATATATAGTAACACTTTTTTGTTTCACACTTTTTATACCAAAACAGTGAATTGTAATATTTGAACCCATATATAGTTATGTATACGAAAAGTGCCAACACGCAATCAAATGTCAAGGGTATTTAAAGTTCTAACTGGTGTAAGGGTTTCATGTGTTTAGCCTGTAATAATTAATAACTCGTACTTCATGTACTGTACCATATTCATAAGTAATCTGACCTGAAGTCAGCCCTTTCCAGTGGCGGTACCTGCATACGAGGACTTAAGTGATCCTCATTTACCAAGCGTCATTGTCATGATGTGTCAGACTGTGACGCCCAGATCCACACCCAAAGCAGGCCCACTGCAGACAGACCATGATGACTCTGAGGAAATCTACCAGTGTGAACTCAAGACGGATCAAAGAAACGCTGGGAACAGGGTCAGTCCACGCAGACGTGGCCGTTTGAGCACAGAGACTACATACAGCGGAGTACTGTCACTAACGAGGCCCCGATCGGTGGCGTCGTCCCCGAGGTCCTTCTGTCACATCTGAACATAAAGCAGTATGGAGCACAGGATGAAGATGGTGTAGAGAGAGAGTAAACCCAGGCCCAACCGACGGTCCAGCTTCCAGTGGTTTAGGTGGACACTTGACACCTAGGGAGAGGGGTCCATAGAGACGTATAAAGACGAGGGACAGGTTAACCACGTGCGAGTGACAGTGAGGAAGAGCAGGGATCTGTGAACGGGACCAGATAACCAACAAGGAGAGGAGAAGAGAGAGAACTGAAAAAGGGAAGGTAAATAAGCGAATAAAAGTGATATAATATGCATGTTATACTGCTATAAAAGGTACCATCACACCCAGAACCAGGTCTCTGTTCTGTGTCTCAAAATGTAAAGTCAGATCAAGTCAGAAAGGCAGAGAATCCCTTTTAAGCAAAGCTGTAGACACACTGAGCTCGGGGTCTCAAACGACAGAACTGTGAGTCTTTGGACACCCTGCCAGGAGGATGCTGCCACCTTTCTCGCCCCTTCTGCCCCATACCGTGCCCAATACTACCTTCCCACTACTGCTATGGAAACAGGTCAACAGTTTTCCTTCATACCCATTTACCCACGACCTTGTGGAGCTGCCTGCCACCAGTCCGGGACGAGCTCCTTACCGTGAGGAAGACAGACGCCAGGAGCAGCATGACGGAGTAGACGAGTCCCTTGCTTTTGATGGACACCTAAAAGGAGGGACAGATCACATGATAAGCAGGAGTCCGAGATCCAAACAGAAAGAATGTCCTCACCTCATCGGTAGCTCCTCTGAGGGTTCAGGGCCCTCGAACCTTCCGGATCATTCTGCTGTCAGCATGAGGCACAGCAAATGTACAGTACTTTCCAGCGCAATGCATAACCTAAAGTAATCTTCAGATGTACCAGGTACAACATACACAAAGAGCAGGGGCAGGACTCGAACCCTGAACCACAGAGGTGTGAGGCAACAGCACTACCCACTAAGTCACCCAGCAGGGAGGGATTGTAAAATTACTTCAGCTAACATACAAACCCCATTTCCAAAAAAGTTGGGACACTTTCTAAAAATGCAATAAAAACTGAAATCTGTCATTCGGTATTTCACTTGAACTTTTATTTAACAGTCAAAATGACAAAGATTTTCAGTGTTTTCACAGGCAAACTTAATTCTATTTGTTAAACATAAAAAAATTTAGAAATTGATGCCTGCAACACACTCCAAAAAAGTTGGGATGTTGGCAAAGTAAGATTGAAAAGGTATACAGGTAACATTATGGAAGGTTCCTCAATTAGCAGGTTAAGTGGTAACAGGTGTGGGTATGAAGATTGGGTATAAAAGGAGCATCCACCAAAGGCTCAGTCTTTGCAAGCAAAGATGGGTTGTGGCTCACCACTTTGTGCTGAATTTCATGAGAGATTTATCTGGCAGTTTAAGAACAATGTTTCTCAGTGCAAGATAGCAAAGAATTCAAGTCTGTCACCATCTAAAGTTAATAACATGGTGAAAAGAGTCAGGAGAAATCTTTGTGTGTAAAGGCCAAGGTTGAAAACCGCTGCTGAATGTGCATGACCTTCGAGCCCTTAGGCGGTATTGCATTAGAAACCGTCATGCTACTGTGACAGACATAGCCACGTGGGCTCGAGAGTACTTTGGGAAATCATTGTCGCTTAACACATTATGCTGCTACATCAAGAAATGCTCCCTGAAACTGTATTATGCAAAGAGGGAGCCACACATCAATTTTGTGCAGAAACACCGGCGAGTTCTCTGGGCCCGAGCTCATCTGAGATGGACCGAAAGACAATAGGAATGTGGTCAGATGAGTCCATGTTTCAGCTTGTTTTTGGGGAAAAAAACGGACGCTGGATTCTACGTGCCAAAGATGAAAAAGACCATCCAGACTGTTATCAATGAACGGTGCAAAAACCAGCCTCTGTGATGGTATGGGGGTGCACCAGTGCCCATGGCACGGGGGATCTGATGTAAGCCACCATGGAAGCGGAGGCTTACATTGGAATTTTAGAGAGACACATGCTCCCGTCAAGACGATGTCTTTTCCCGGGAACTCCATGTGTATTGCAGCAGGACAATGCCAGGCCTCATTCAGCACAAATTACAAAAGTGTGGCTTCGTAGACATAGAGTCCGTGTGCTTGACTGGCCTGCCTGCAGTCCAGATCTGTCTCCTATTAAAAATGCCTGGCGCATGATGAAGAGGAGAATCAGACAACAGCGACTACGGACTGTTGATCAGCTCAAGTCTTGTGTACAGCAAGAATGGGCTAAAAGTCCCCTTGCAAAACTGCAACAATTTAGTTCCCAAACGATTAAGAAGTGTAATTAAAAGAAATGGGGATGTGATTTGTGCCTCTGTCCCAGCTTTTTTGGAGTGTGTTGCAGGCACCAATTTCTAAATTTGTTTATGCTTAACAAATAGAATTGTTTGTCTGTGAAAACACTGAAGATCTTTTCTTTGGCCTTTTGCCTGTTAAATAAAAGTTCAAGCGAAATACCAAATTACAGATTTTAGCTTTTATTGCATTTTTAGAAAGCGTCCCAACTTTTTTGGAAATGGGTTTTGTCGAAGCATGGATACGACATTAAAATGAGAGTGTGAGTCCGGTGTGTCAGAGCTGAGTGAACGTTGGCGCCACACTATTTAACAGTAGTATTGGCATTACAGTCAGCAACTAACCCTCCTGAACGAACAGCTCTGTCTCCCGTAACACGGAGATACGAGAAGCTTCAGCAAGAAGTGACAGAAAAGGAGAGGCAAGTAAGAAAAAGAAGACAAAAAAACTGGGGTCTGGATTCTGCGCTGATAGAAGGGAGAACACAGGAGTAGGTGGCGACGGTGTCACCTACTGATGATCCGTAATCCACCACTAGGGTGCGCAATACCCAGGGAAAGCCCAGCCCCAGGAGGATGTCGAAGATGTTGCTGCCAATGGAGTTGGACACTGCCATGTCCCCCAAGCCTGGGCCCCAGGGACGAGAGAAAAACCCTGTAATCCCAGGCTTGGTGGCATCTGGAGCGTTTGTCGTACCGAATGGCGCTTAAAGGACCATCTGCATTAACTGGCTGCCGTTTAAGCTTACGGTTACAAAACACGTAATCCCTGGCAAACATGCTGATATCTGCAGAGGCCACATCCCTCCCACACACCTGGGTTCGCGTCAGTATTACGGACGAATGGCTGGCGGAGTTAAAATTGTCACGGGAAAAGTATGCCAAAAATAAAATATGAGAAACGACGAACGCGCGGGCACCTTGGCGGGCGACTATGAGGCTGGCCATGCAGTCGGGCACGCTGGTGCCGGCGGCTAGGAAGGTGATGCCCATGATGAAGTCGGGGATGTTGAGCGTTTGACTGACGATGGTGACCTGGAGAGGCAGAGGCCTTGGCGTTACACTTCAGAGGTGGAGACACTCCAGCCCCACCTCCACATTTACATATTAAATGTTGGGTGTCCGCGACGATGCTTGCAAAGTAATATGCAGTGGTAAAATTAGGCGAACAGGAAAATTATTTCTCTGAGTTTTGAGGACCGTTAAGCTGATGATGAATCAACACCAGTCTGTCAGTTTTACTTCGAAATGCTGCTGTCATCTAACGATGTTGTATTAATTATCTACATTTGGACCTCAGGTGTCAACCAAAGGAACATCTTTCAAACAGATACTAATAAACTCTTTGTTTCAAGTGAGTTTTTCTTTAATGACACTTTCTTTAATGACTACTTCACAGTATTCCAACCCTGTACATATGGAGACCTGCTGGCCTGGATGAAATCTTTTAATCAGGGCTGTGTCAGTCTTTTATACTCCTGGTATCCATGTTGCACGCATACTTGCTGCTCCGTTCAGGCACACGGCCGTCACATGAAGCGCTCTTACCATCCACACCATGAGGTAGGAGAAGATGGCAATCCACAGCGTGGAAGACAAAAAGGTGACCATGAACCATCGATGCCATCGTGGGAGCACACAGTTGGGCACTGTGCAGTAGAGCAGCATCCTGAGAGGCCAGGACACCAGCCACTTCATGCAATTGCAGCGCCCCCCTGTGGTGGGGAGTACACATAGTCATATCAAGGTACCAGAGTTAGACTGCAGTGTGGCTTCCTTAGAGCAAATTCTGCAACATTTAAAGTTTTCTTTCTTTCTTCCTTCCTTCCTTCCTTCCTTCCTTCCTTTCTTTCTCTGGTTATTAATTACCCAGAGTGAGCTTTTGCACAATGT
>JAACJT020000003.1:237905-258219 GCA_009936485.2 Gymnarchus niloticus
CAGGTTTTGAAATCTCATTTAGCTCCAGTGTTGATTGGTTAGTTTGGGAAACGCCCACCCACCACAAGTTTTAAAGTCTCATTTAGCTCCAGTGTTGATTGGTTAATTTGGGATACTCCCACCCACCACAGGTTTTGAAATCTCATTTAGTTCGTGTTGTTTGGTTAGTTTGGGAAATTCCCACCCACCACAGGTTTTGAAGCTTCATTTGTTCCATCACTAGGCACAAGTACCCTATATTTTCCCAACCTTTTTAATACTGCAGCTGTCAGCAGCTGCCATCTATATTTAATCCATTACTCACCCTTCGCTTAAAGAAGGAGCAAAACTTTCTCCTTGCATTTAAACTGACATAATGAAGCCTGTTTGACAGCACCAATAAATCGCTCTCTTGAAACTAAAGAAAACTCCCAGCAAAGATTCTAAGATAGTCTGCCAGCTCCTCGTTCCCAGTGTTAGTTGCAGAATATTAAAATAACCTCGACGGAAAATTCATTCGATGGAGTGACCCCTCATATTCTCCAAAGTAAACAAATAAACGCATTAAGCACATTGACGGCCATGATGCTGACACGTATATAAATATACACTCCCTGCTTTCTTCAGCCCCTGTAAAGTGTGCCTCTGGCTGTTCAAATACAGATTTTAAAAAAGAAGCTTTTGGCTCCCTAGTAACGAAGTCCGCAGGGATTGCACATTCTGTCCATATATGGAGCAGAGAATGAGGGGAAGAACCAGAGTGAACTCTACCTCCTCTGGACATATGGATTTGCAGGATTATGCACCTTGTTTCATTATAGAGTTTCTGCATGACCGATGACTAGAATCATCCATCCATCCATTACACTGTTTTTCCAGGTAAGGTTTGGGATTGATTGGAATTACAGCTCTGCTTTTATTTTGTGTTTTACACATTTTTATTGTTGTTATATTCTTTGTGTTTTATAGCTTGCATCCATTTCTAGAGTGGTCAGTTAATGTTCTGTGACGGACGTACTGTGCTGTTTAGGTTCTAAGGTAAACAGGCCCAGCAACAAATTACAAACTGTATTCATTCATTGCAGCTCTTGAAAGACAATTCTCGATTTATGTTTAAAGTAAAAAAAAATGGCAAAAGGTAGCTACCCATATACGGGAAGTGTTAATTTAATGCACTTGGAGGCGTGAAAAAGAGGTCACCAGGAAACGGCAACCTTTACATTACTGCCACAGTGAAGGATTTTCGACGTACCAGCATGCTATGATGCAGCCTTGTAGCCAGCATGCAGCAAAGCATGCTGGGTAAAATTCCAGCCTAGTGTACTTGTCGTCAGGCAGCACACCCAAGCTCCCTTAGACCTCACTATTTTGGACTTTGTCCCTGAGTTTCACTGCTACTTGGCCAGTGTCACACATCCTGAACATTGGCCAAGGCTCTTTGGCCCTGACGGGTTTGAGGCCGAGTCGTGTCAGAAGGCGGACGTCAGCTGGTTTGGGGGCTGGTTTAAGCCCATTGGCATATCTCGGCTGAGCACCGGATCCGGGGGATCAGAGTGTCAACGGCGAGGGATTTGGCAGAGATGGGGAGAGTGTTGCCCCTTGAGTCGGCGGGGTCGGCATCTGCCAAACACCCAATAATTATCACCATGGGGGGGGCTTCGGGTTACATGACTTTGAAAACGAGAGAAAAGCGAGGAGACTCATTTTTTAAAAGGAATTCTTGGGCTTTCCCAAGCCCCACCCTCCAGGCCCCTGTCGCGTGACTCCGACTCTACACGAGGTTCAGATGGACCTACTCGACCCGCATGACAACAGTAAGGGGACACCTACTCGGGTGATAAACGCAGGTGACATCTGCTCCGAGACTGTAGCAACCAGCAGGCCGCACAGGAAGACAGGAGACATCCATGTCAGCACAGGCCATGTGTGAAGACTGCTTTCTCTTGGCCGTTTCGTTCTCCTGGATCTCCTGCCCCCCCCATGCTCAGTGTTTACTTGCTGTATATTGACCATCTAAACACACCCCGCGGATGGTTCCTAAACATGACCCTACCTCTCTACTGTCACTCCCAATGGAATCTTGCATTGGGCAAAGTTTACAAGGCAGAGTTTCCAGTGCTAGTAGCTGAGTACCCCCCCCATACCCATCTCTACTTCCCAGAATTCCCGGGGAGTGAGGCAGCCTCCAGAGTTATGAGCTGTAGATTACATTCTTAGGCCAGTAACTGGCTTAAAAAAAGGCCAATATCGGAAACAATAAAACATTTAATAACCCCTCAAGCATCCTCACAAATCTTCAGCTATCACCATCTCAATGTACGATATTCTCTAGCATGTTGCTGTGCCATTCTTGACATTTACAGCAATGATTAAATGATTAAGATCAAGGGTCTGGTTGTAAACTTTCTGAATGTATGAATCAGGACATCTTCTGTGGCCTACAAACTGACCTCAGAACAGACTCCTCACAACAGCTGGAGTTTTCATATAGTTCATAGAGTTCTTCACGTTCTTTCAACTGCGCCTCGCATTGACATGCGTGTGAGTTACTCTGGACCAGTGCGTTCAGCAACGTCGGAAGCACCATGACGCATCGATATTGCCACCTGACGAGAAAGCGAGCTCGTTTCCTGCAGATTCTGCTCCCGTCTGACCGGGGAAACAAGGCCGTAGGGTCAAATGGCTGACCAAATTAACATAAGAATCACAGGAGACAAACAAATGTAAAGACGTCTTATATACACCTAGGGAGGTTTTTCAAAGATAGCCAGCTGATATCGTTCTGGTTTATCGTGAAACTTTCCGTTTCTGTTTCACTCCTTAAGCTGCGTTTTTGGTAAGTGTCCCATAACATGAAAGGGACACCCTAGCAGTATTGAAGGGCTTATGCTACCTGAATCATGTGACCTACGACCCGGATGGGCTAGAACATTCTAGGCGCATCAGGAGACATGGAAGAGCAGGGTTTTAGCTCTGAGGGACAGTACGGTTAGACTCACGCTCTCTGGGGTGATCGGTACGGTTCTCCTCGTTGTCCTGCAGCAGTTTGCGTGTGATCCATCTGGAGCTCGGAGACGGTGTCCCTGCGTCGGGGCAGAGAGAACGCAGGCCAAAAATGAGATTCCTCCATCCTTACATATCATGCGTACACAGGTGTCGTGTTTAGCGGTAGCGAGGCGACAATAGTCACTCGGGAAAGTGAAGAACAACTCAAAAACTCGTAAAGGGAACAGAGAAACGTGAACACGACAGCAAAATGATCGATGGCCAGCAAAACTAAGCGGATTTAGAGCAGCAGAAATTCTGTAACACACTAGTAACACAATAATGGTACAGTCACACAGGATATTCCAGTCTTATTTTTGAAAGTAAATCAGAATAGAACATTATTACAGATCTCACACGAAGCAGTTTCTCATTTTTCTTTGATTGGCTTTATGATTTGATTATTGGTTAGTACACATCCAGGCCTTCCTTGCACAGTATAACAACCATACAGAGGAAATCTGATAGGCAGTTAAGCAGTGTTTCCTCCTGGTTTCTTTATGATATTATGAATTCATAAACCGACATTATGTGGCATAACCAGACTTTACTCATCCAGGACACTGAAAGCGAGCTTAATGTCAAAAGTTTAAATTCAAATTGGTGAGCCTGGTCACAGTACGCTTAACTCTTCCCAGTGCGCGCGATTAATCTTTTGATAGGCTTTGATTGCATGACCATATAAGGGCAAAATTAAACTTGTATTTTTTTTTTTTTTCCAGATGTTTCTTCCATTGTCTATCAGTGAGCTTAGAAAAAATGTTCACTGTGACAAACCGCGGCCGGTATCTGAACGCCTAGGTGGTGGCGTTATCTTCTCATCGGCACTAAATCTGCCTGAATGGTTTGTACACTATATCAGCCGCGATTAATGATCACCTGACTTCTCAACTTTATTTTTGGCAAGCAGCTCAGATCACAGGGATAGGGACCGCTTTGTGAAACAGAATTCCAGTATGGAAATGAACAGGTTACACAGAGTACAGTTAAGACAACCTAAAATAACTATTTCACTCCTACAGTATAGAAGTAATGCAGTTCAGCTGAATTGTGGATTACACAGTCATAAAAAGTGTTATACGATTACATACCAATTATACGGCCAACACCATGTACTGTATGTAGGCCTCTGTATTTTTTTGGCACCCCTTCCAGGATGTCCCCCCCCCGGCAATGTTTCCCAGACGGCCTCAGGATCACCTCCACCCAAACTGGAGAAGCTATTACTGAAATGGGTTGATAGATAACATAACCAAGAATGCAGTTCTTTCCTTTTCTTATCATTGCAGTCGGTTTATTATCACCAGCGCCAAAGATCCTTAAAACGGACTCACCAAAGCCAAACAATAACGACTTAACGCCGATAAGGTTGCGACTCTGTTTTATACAGCTGAGACTTTTACAGTCTCCAGTGAGAGACTGGATATGATCAAGACTTGTCCCTGGCTGACACGCCTTCACTTGCAAAGGGAGCGAGGGTTCAACGGAGACGTCGTATTAGAGGAGCGGGCTCCGAAGAGTGGAGCGAGGAGCCTTGGGTCTCACGGATCAAAGGCGACAGATTGAAACTCGCCTGACATGCCAGGTCTGAGCCGGCATGCTGAGGAAGAATGGCAGAAGAAGAAAAAACTAAGTAGACACAAAGGATGCCAGGTCCACCTTTAGGTCAAGGTGAGACGCACCCACCAGCCCCTCAGAGACGTTTGAGATCCATGTGAGAGGATACCGGTGAGAAACTATGAGAGGAACCGCCAGGGGGACATCAGTGGGATGCTAACGGTGCTTCCTGTTTGTCCAGAGCAAGAGAAGCCCGACGGAATGAAGCATCCAATAGACCAGCAGACCCTGGAAACTACGATGCTGTTTTAGCTCCATTTAATTATCAAAATGGGCAGAGGAACCTTGAATTTGTTTGCCGCTGTCACCGTCGTCACTGTATGCGGAGTGCAGGGCCAAGAGACAAGGGAGACGAAGATGCAGGTGCAAGTCCAAAGGGGATCGAATAAAGTACCGAGCTTAGGAGAAATAGGACTAAGGTTAAGACACAAACAGGCAAGACTGGGGAGAGGGAGTGAAACAAACCAGGAACTACAAACTGACACGAACAAAGCACAGAGTAAGATAGGCAGAGACATTAACAAACACACAGCAAAGATGAGAGACACAGACTCAAACAACATGAGACACATGTGGAACACATGAGGGCAATCAGGGCAATGGCAAACCAGGAAACATCATGGGCGGACACAAAATCCTGCTCAGAACTCCAAGATTAACACATCTAACAATGGGGCCTGGAACGCCATGGGACCTTGGAGGAAAGCACAGAGTGACAATGAGTTCTACCCAAGGGTTTCCATGGCAACGTAGCCCAAACCAACTTACGGAAAGGTGCTGGGGATGGAGAAAGAGAGTGGGACCAGTCATTAGCACTTAGTGGTTAGACTGGATTTTCAGCATCTACAAATCATAATCAAGTACAAGCCAAGAATTTGAATATTCTGAGATGATGAATTAGTAGAACATGATATCCCGAGCCAGGCGGTAAAGAGTTATGTGATGGAAGTGTGATGTTCTTATCTATGGCTGGAAATGCAGAGACTGCAGAAAAGGCGTAGACTGATAATTAAGTTAGGTTAATTAATCAATTAATTAGGTGAAATGAGGGTACAACACTCAATGCATCCAAAGGTGAGGTCTAAACGGTCCTTTCACATTCCCGTCTGCTGAGTTACACAGATGACAACACTTAAGGGGCTTCACTGGTTTTCCCGGGAAGCAAAGGGTACAAGGCCGGGAACATCCTGAATGGGATGTCAGGAAATTGCAGGGTGCATACTCACACACTACGAGCAATTAATAATTTCCAGAGTGCTTAGCAGAAACCTGCACAACCATGGGAGAACAAGCAATCCCTACACAGAAACACAGACTCGGGGAGTGGGATTTAAGCCCACAACCCTTGCGTCGTGAGGTTTCAGAGCTTACCATTGCACCACCATCTTCAAACCATTTCCCCCCACTGATATACACCTCCATCTTTTTGTTATGAGG
Organism: Gymnarchus niloticus; assembly: GCA_009936485.2. Classification (NCBI taxonomy): domain Eukaryota; kingdom Metazoa; phylum Chordata; class Actinopteri; order Osteoglossiformes; family Gymnarchidae; genus Gymnarchus; species Gymnarchus niloticus. The sequence continues at coordinate 243,984 of JAACJT020000003.1, forward strand.
CAATATGGACTGTCTTCTTGAATTCATACCAATAACCTTTTGGTTCCTTAATCACTCGGTTTTCTGCTCTCAACAGCCGAGCAGCTTTCACACGTTCATTCCTGCGCCATGCACGCACTCCGTATTGCTTCTTCTGGATGAGCTCGTAGCGACAGCCACAGCTACAGGGCTGCTCTGGCTCCTCCCGGGAGAAGTGCCGACTCTTCACGCCTCAGCGCCCTCCGCCAGCTGCCAGCCGCGTCTTGTCCCAGCTTTACTTCTCCTCACGCCATATGGCGCCGGAAGACCATCGCCAGCCCCTGGGCTGCTGGCAGGCTGCTGCACTCTACATCCTCCAGACTCCTGGTTGTCATTGCTCTCCCGGACCATGCCTGAGGTCTTTGCTTCTTGTCACCCTGGTCTGCCCGCGTTAACACTCCGGTACTGGCTGACACTTACCTCTTCGAATAAAGTAACCCGAAACACTTAAGTCAAAATGACGAATATATCGCCGCTTTTAATATCGACGTTTTGGAAGTCGACGTATTGCTGTCGTGGATATAATGCGCTTTTTGCATGTTTCCTCTCCGTCTGCTTCTGGTCACGTCGGTGAATGTCTCAGATTTTACCACTGACAAGAGCGATTACACTATTATACAGTTAATACTGACTATTCAACGATACGTAAGGTGTAACTGGTTGGTTAACGAATTCTCCAAAATGATGCTTTTCCTAAATGTTGAACATAACTCGATGAACTCTGATCTTACTGGGTGTAAGGTGCTAAAATTCTTAAATGAAAATATCTTAACAGTTTAACCCGCAATCTCCTCAGATCGTTGAATATTATTTCATCATGACATTTCTTATACTTATCCAAATATATTAAACATATTACACCTTAGTTGTGGCTGAAAAATCTAACAAATAGCTGAATAAAACAGTGCAGTTTGCTTTTATGGTGCAATTCAAAATGAATCTTTGTAATGGTGTAATTATCACAATTACCATTACTCAGACTCTTGGATGACTCATTCATAAAACTTTCTCCAACTGCTTGACTTAATGTTTGGATGCAAAAAACGATCATGTTCATCTTCAGCATTCCAATAGGGTGACCTCATGGTCCTCAAAGGTAATATACTTTTAATGCAAGTTTTCTAATAAAATGCCATTCTATTGTAAATATGTTGCTATCGTATAAATGGTAAGGAATGCTGGATTTGGGTACATGCTTTGGTTACCTAGAGCATGCAGTACCTTGAAAAAATATTATATACTGGATATTATTTAAATAGTAATCGTGCTTTGAAATAGTAATAGTGTTTTATATATTGAATCTGCACAGTCCACTTCATACTGTACATATTTCAAGCTAAAAATGCTGGCATTATATATTACAAAAAGATAAAAAAAATCTTTTATAGTGATCCATGCAGCACAAAATAAGGGTACCCAAAATATCACAAAATAACTCGGCATGTGTTTTTTTGGCCTAAAAAGAGGTACATATCTGTACGCACGTTAATCTGTTTTTTTTTTTTTTTTTTTTTTTTTTTTTAAGTTCCTCCAGTGAAACAGAATGTTTGAAATCGTTTTCAATGACTTTTAAGAAAAATGTGGGATTAAGGGGTGGAGATATGTCGAAAAGGCAGTCGTGAAGCACTGTCCAAGTTGCCGGCTGTCTGATGGAGGTCCCCCAGCAAGAAGGAATGTGTGTCATACCACCCACACAACACTGAGAACGGGACATCCGTCATATCTCAACCAAGGGAAAAAGCAGGGACACGGAAGGGGTGGCTTTGAGGCTGACAGTGAATATGGTATGATACATTATGGGCTGAGCATAGCTGATAACATCTCATCCATCTCACAAAGCTGGTTCCAAGTCGAAAGACGCTTAAAATCTAATCTGGCTCTTAAGCGTCTAACAGAATACCTATGATGCTTCAGCACTTTCAAAACCTTCCGAAACGGAAGCACTTTTGCTAGGAATTAAAGGAAGCACTCGCTACATCCTCTGAACCCAACCATGAATTCTAAGCTGGTAGAGAGTAGAGACACTTGCCTATCTGACACTTTCATCCAAAGTGGCTTATGGTTTTTACCCATTCATACATCCGGCTATTTTACTGAAGTATTCAAGTGTAGTAATTCGAGAGTAATTCTGCAGTTTTGGACCTATTTCAATTACTCTTAAAGGTCTATGTTCTTACCCCACCTACCTGCTGTCACAGACAATATGAAGTCAGTGCAGCTTCTTCACACTGGAGTGGAGGGAATCCATTTACACATTCTTCATATTTCAGCGTGTCTACAGGAATCTTTTGACATTTTACCATTGCTCATAATGAGGAACGGTGCTCATATTTCCTAAATATGACTAGAAAAACATTGTGTAGATGATCTGCAGTCTTTTAAAATGGAATCTCTTAGGACGACTTCAAGCCACCAAATACATATTTCAAGTTTTTCATGTAATAAATTCAAAAAATAAGCAGCATGAAAGACGAAGCCAAAATGTTACATATATTAGCATAAACTCATTTCTAAGTGACGAGAGCCATACTTGATATAAAGATATACGCTGGAGCATCAGGCCAGAATTCTGAACGTAATGTGTCTCGAAGCAGACTGGGAACAGGTTCTTTAAAAAAAAAAAAATACACCTCCCGCAACTACACTTGATAAAAAGCTTCAGGCTGTGAAAGCCCAGGCGACCGAACACAAATGAACATCAGCTTAATTAATGACATTTCCCTTCGCACGCCATTCACGGTTACTTGTTTTGCTGGAGCTTAAGGATGCAGGATGCTTATACGTGTGATTGGCCCAGCGGTGCTGGTGGGATGCAGAGAGACGTCGTGATAGCCTGAGTCCCCAGGTGTCATGCTCAGAGTGAAATTGCACATATCCGTAATGGTGTCGATCAACTACCTGTAGTTTGTATAAAGGATGGATGAAGAACCAATGTAGAGAATGCTTCGTCAAAGCCCACCTTCACACATGCACATTTCTGGCAAATAAACAACACGACCGTGTACTTTTAAGGATGGCGGTAGTATTGAACGAATAGAACGATTGTGCATGGACGCTAGCTCGCAATGCAACTTTCAACAGAAGCTGCCTGTTAAAGGAAACCCCGACTCACTTTTCAGAAGTTGAGCAAAGACGACGAAAGCGACGAGCGCCCATCCACAGCAGCAAACCCGACGGCCAAGCCGCGCACGTCCAGTCTTCAGCATCACCGTCATCCCTCTCCCGGCTCGGCTTCCTTCAGCACATACTTGTGTCGCCAGCAGAAACTTTTTGTGCCCCCCTTCCTCGTTTCCCCGTGTCAGTCGCCTCCCTTGGGGCTGTCAACGCACGGCAGCGCTTTAAAGTCCCGCATCTCTTCACACTGAGTGCTTCGCTCCATCACCATGACACATGGTTGTGTCACCACGTTTACTGTATGTGGCCGATTCAGACAGCTGTCTTCCAGAGAAAGGAAATACGGTGTAGCAGGGAGAGATAAAGAGATACTGAAACAAATTCGCTGGTCGAAACCGCGTCTCCTCCCTCTTTCCCAGATGTCAACTGCGCCTCCTTAGAATAACACCACCATTAATAAAACTTGAGTTTTCATGCATAGCGGGTATTTAAACACCTCTTATCGTAGCTCGACTTGTTTGCAGTGTCTAGTGGCGTAGAAATAAACGGTAACTAAACCGATGTATCAAAATGTTCCACCACTGGGAGTCAGGTGAATATGTAATATGTAATTAATATTACAATGTGCAAGTTAAGCTTCCCAGACATATTTCTACCCACAGCGCTGAAATCTGAGAAGCTTTGTCACGTTTAGTTACTAGTATAATTATTGTTTTTGATTTTTTTTTTTTTCATCATTCTATAGGTTTAGTTTATTTACGCGAAACAAGGTGAAATAAAAGAAAATAAGAGTAGTGGGAAATTGTAATATGTATTTGCTTTGCTGGCCAATTAATGGCTTGCCTCCAGAAAGAAGAAGTTCTCACTGCTTTTCTGGAGCCACGCCGCCGTGACGCTTCCAGCAGTCATAAAGCGTTCACGTCTTTCCCGTGTTCTTCCCGTGTCTGTGGGGGCTTTACGTTTGTTTGATAGCAGTAATTCGTCCTCCGACGTCGGACAGAATTGTCGTAATGGCGCCAGGGAACTGGAGAACTTCGGTTTTCTACTAAAGGGAAGAAAGTACGCTGTGATCGATTCATGTGTTACTATTTAACGCCCCCCCCCCACACACACACACACACAGTGTCTCTGGTCTCTGTTTACTGAAGGCTGATGAGTGGAAGTTGTTCAGCTAAAGAGCCCGGCTTTACTAACTCCTGCCCCGCTGCGCTCCCAACCCATATAAAGGCACAAGACAGCATAGTGAAGTCATCTCACCTTGTATAGGTGTCAAGCCGTGAAAGATTAAAGACCACACTCTCTCTGGTGTTTAGTCAAGCTTTCCAGTGGACGGCTTCCAGAGAAGTGTTTGCATGCTGTTGTCTCTAGCTGTGTTATAAATTGCTCTTCTCGGGCATCCAGGAAAATGAATTCATCTTTATTTTATATGCATCACTATAAAAGCATATAAAGCACATGTTACTTTTCTGGAGATGTGCAGGTTTGCTGCATGGCACAACGGGAAACAGCCATTGCTCGTGACCCTCTATGAACTATACATTTATATAAATATATCTTATTGCTTCATGTCTAACCACCCCCCTGAATTATTTATAGTCATATTTTTAATTACCCTGCTGCAAAAGGAAGAGCAGTTAAAATTCTTTATGTCCGTCTATTGATCCCTGTGACCTATAGCTGCTTAGTGGCTTTGTCTCCTGTACATTATCTGGCAACTAAACCAACATTTTGGCTTGACGACTCTCATGGTGACAGTTGCCCTGCGACATGCTGGTGTCCCGTTTAGGGTGTTCCTCTGCCCTGTGCTGCCTGGGACAAGTTCCAGGTTCATCGTGATCCTGTACTGTAAGCGATAGGAAGATGGATGGAAGGACGGTGGAACTCTTTAAATCCCACCAAAATCCACGCATGCACCCAGCTAAACGCGTACCCAGTCTCCTTGCCACCATCTTCGCTTTCAGATGTACCGTCAGCCCAGCTGTGACTGGGAGTCCCTAGGAACTTTGGGTCAAAGACATGTACCCAAGTTTGCACAAACATTCCTCTGCAATAGCTATAAGCTCCTATCTTCTAAACTACAGCTTAGAGAGTCTGCATTGTGTACTTTGTTGATTTATAGGTTTAGTGCTTCCATCAAGGTTACAGCAGCTGTTTACTCTTGGTGGCCTTCACTTACCAGCTTGTGGCCTTTTTGATCTGTTATTGTGATGATGAGTATTAAAGGTTATCAGGACCATGTCAGTTGCCTCGCTCTCGGTCTGGTAGACTAGGCGCCGGCCGATTGGTCTCCAGTTTGTGACTTGCTTCCATGTAAAAGTTACTTCATTCACGGATAAATCAAGAGAGAGATAGTAGTTCAGACAAGGTCTTTATTGCCAGATGCTCTCCATTATCTATGTACAAGACTCGATTGATAGAATGGGAAAGCAGGACAGACATTCCCGTGCTTTTGTCTACTTGGTGCTTCCCGGTTCCTCTTCTCCGATGCGAGAACAGGCAGCTCTGTTCCGGAGCTACTGGGATGAGAGCATATGAACACCAACACTGTGATCTGCGGTAGTGCAGAGCACACTAAACAAAGTGTGTCTCCATACGACTAAATTACAAAGAGAAACACTATATAGGGTAGCTGAACCTTCTTCTCAGATTTACTGTCTCATATCGAACGTACTTCACAGATTCCACCATACATGCTTCACAGATTCACTGTCCCTTTCTCATTTCCTATAGCTTTCCTGCCAGATTTACCAGGCCTTATGAAACACCCTCCGCAGGTTTACGGTCCCTTACTGATCACTCTTCACATATTTATCGCACCCCTTGTGCATGACCTCAGATATATCGTACATTTACTCAAACACTGAGCGACCCAGAAAGCCGTTTCAAGGAGACACCCAGGCTTCCTACCAATATTTCAGAAGGGCGTGGTCTCAATGACTCCCACGTATTTTCGACCATTTGCCGCAGTCGACGTTTCCAATGACTTTCCATGGGTCGTGAGGGAGTTTTTCTTCTCCCTATGGCGAGCTCTAGCATCACAGTCTGGTAGCATATATGAAAAATGTATACATAACCTCTGGCGAAAGTGCAAGTGGAGGCGAGTCTGTGAAAAAAACGAACCGATAGGAGAGTTTAAGATGCCAGATTCTGCTGTTGGTTTCCAGGTAACGGTGCCACACTAGCAGTCACTTGTCCAGTGAAGTGTCTGGACGCTCGACGCTCAGCCAGCCGGAAAGGCCACGGTGAAGACCCAATCATCGTTGCAGTGATGTCACGGGAACGTTTTCACAATGCTACACGTGGGCTGGAATTGAGGATCCCCCTCTCAGGGGGCATCTCATAGGTGGTCTGCACACAAGCATGCCTGCAGGGTCCTGATAAAAACAGCCAGGGGGTTCTGGGGGCCCCAACTGTTTCCAGCTCTTTAGAAGGAGTGAAGGATAAGACCAATCCCAAGGAAAACGAATACCTTCCTCCACGCGTGTTTGAGCCGTAGATGGCACCTTGTCCAGTGAGCACCGGCTAACTGGCTGCTAGGCCAGAATGACTGTTTTAATGATTTCGGCTGTAAATTATGGATGACGATCTGAGGCACAGTGCCGGAAAAAAACGATTGTTTGCCGTTTCTGTGTAATTAGTGGTTTCCATTTCTGTCTTCAAGTTTCACGGTTATTTCAGCAAGTTTTTAAAATACCTTTAAGGTGCAACATGGGGTGTATTACCAGTAGTACACACACCTTGGATGAGCATGAAGAAAAACACCCTTCCGTAAACAAGGGACACGTTTCGACTCACCCTCTAGAATACTGTCTTTGCAACAGAACACAGGATCAAACACACGGTGATCAACCGTAGCACTTCTCGTGCCATTTTTTTGATTTCAGGGGAGGTAAAACAATTCTTTGCACGTACACACTTTTACAGCTGAACCGAGGAGTCGCCCTGCGCGTATTTACGCTGGGAATGACTCCACACAAATTACCGACACAGCGCACACTCACGGGGGGGAGACGATTCCTGACCACTCTCGATTATTTTATATGACGGGTCACTGAGACTAAAAGGATATCAGAGAAAATATCTAGATAGGGCACATTTAATTCCATTGACATAAATATTCTGTTATGAATAGGCTCCTGTAAACGTCATGTAACAGAGCATTTGTATACACTGTGTTCACATATGTACATATAGATATACTATAGAATTTAATTTCAATATATTGTAATCTGCTGGTACCAGGTAATCACAGTGACTATAAAATAAGAAGTGGTAAAATGATATTTTAAATTACCAGAGGAGGGGGTACGTATTTACAACACACAGGGTTGTTGACCAGCACGTCAAGTAGGGTTGGAATGATGCTCCCTGAACACAAAGGTCTGTTTTAACCGTGTGCCCCACCCGGCTAAAGTCGCCTCCCTTGTCTGCAGGAAGAAGCCCTGGTCAAGGGTCTCGTTAAGAGAATTCTCCAATTTTCAATTTTAATTGTCACTGTTCCCCCCCAACCCCCACGCTCTGCATTTTGGCTCACGTGCCTCCCCCCCGGTGCTCGGCATGCAGTCTGGGATGGGTGAGGCTGGGGTGGGGGGCGGGGGTGTCCCTCTGAATCTTGCCTGTACTTGGTGACGAAGGGACTCCCCGGTCTTCGAGCGCAGGGGAAAGGAGGCGAGTCGTTGGGCTCTTAGCACCCTGCACACTCGTGTGGCAGCGGGAATGACGGCAATCCTATCCAATGGGCGTGCAGCTATTCCAAGATCAGGCGTCGCCCTGCATGGTCGCCGCCCCAGAGGCGGGCTGAGAGGCAGACACAGCTGCCATAGATCATTTTCAATCCCTGAAATCCACACCGCCCGGGACAGACACAAGCCTGTATACTCTGAGGTAACCGAGGGAATCAAACGTGAGTTTTAACCACTGGCTCTGATATTTACTTAAATCCCATTCTGACTTAATTAATTACATTAACGAATCACATGAAAGTCCATAATCCTAGGAAAATGTCGTTCCTTCTCTTCAGATGCAGCCCTCCGTTCCTGTTAAGCTCTGATGGGGTGCTGAGAGCTCATCTTTTTCATTGCTCACGGTAATATACGTTGGGATGGTCGAATATTCATTGACTGCAGAGCCATAACTTGTTAAATTAGAATCGATATGGTCGCTTGTGAATGTTCACCGGCATTGCCAGACATCTGGAGCTTTACAGACAGAACCAACAAGAAATCCAAGGGGAGACAGGGAAAACGGTCAGGGGTCCTGCCAGGTGGGGTCTTCGGCCGCTCACAGTCGTGACCGGCGGGGGGTGGACTCTCTAACGTATCGGTGCTACGGAAATCCTAGACCCGGGCCACCAATGTCACCACGCCCTGGCATCCACCCTTATGGAGTGTGGAACGTGAACAAAAACACGGCACAGTATCTGTGAGAGAATCCATGAGAATTTCACATTGTCTCAGAGGGACACTCATCCTGTACAAGCGTTGGTCATGTCTCTTTCTGTTTTGACCATGGAAAAAAAAAAAAATCACCAGCCAGATAGACAAAGGTACACAGAGGACAAACGAAGGTTACGAATTGGTGTGGGGCAGAGGATGGGCCATTAATATAGTTTTGTCCGTCTGATGTGCTTTGCTATGAAGTCCGGGTAGGAGGTCTGGCTCGACTCTGGGAGATTTGCATAGAGCGGAATGGAGTCGCCTTGGTAACGCAGCGGACGAAAACGGTCAAGGAACGAACAGCTGTGTCCACGTGTGGTCCTATTGCTAATGCAGACGATATACTGAGGGCTTTCGATTCAGGTGTAGGAAGCCGATTAAAAAAAAATGTATAGACTTAGAGTTAATCTGATATACAATTTAAAGTAACCATCAAACATATTGCTATCCCATATTTCTCACCATATAAATAAAAGCTACAAACTCTGCATTTGCTATTATGCCCAACGTTCCAACAGGGTTGAAAGTTGGGAAATTTAACTACATTCATGCAGGTGTACACACGTACGCACTCACACTCCCACGTACACACACGCACGCACGCATCACCACCGTAGAGTTCCTCAGTTCTACAATGATGTGGCGGAGGAGAGTCCGTTTTTGAAAGAAGGTTGGTGTGCATACCATGGTCCAGCAGAGCCAGGTTAGACCTAGAGGGGTTAGACATACGAGGGTCAAAGGTCACCAGTCTTTTGGAATAGGGGCAGGGCTTGCACGGTGTGCTGGTAGATCTGTCGGCGGGACTCTGCTGGGGGTCTGATCCGATTGGCTAGCAAGGCTTGTTGACACTGCACAGGAGCTCGGTGACCTTGATGAGCCGAGCCACGGTGCTCTGCGACTCCTCCTGCAGCCGCTGGTTGTTCTGCCGGAGACTCTGCACTTCTGCCTGCAGGACTGCCTTATCCTCCTTCTCCTGGGGTGAGCGGGGGAGAAGATCCAGTTCAGGGGCAGAAATGGATGGGGGTTTGAGAAAGAGAAGGGGTATACAGAAGCACACCCTTCACGGAGAGATGCAAGCTGATCCAATCCCTATATCACTGACCCAACTTTATTATTATTATTATTATTATTATTAACACCCCTTCCAAAAAAATGCATACTTACTCATTCTCCAATGGGACAGAAAGAAAACAGTCAGACGTGGCCTGAAGGTATCGCTAAAGGGGGCTGCCTTCACTGAGCCGACGGAGTGTAATTGGCAAATAGATGCTAAGTGGTTCCCAAGGTATTAAACACAATCAGAATTCACTTCCAGTTTGCGTCAAGGAAAAAAAAAAAAAGGACTTTAGGGAAGGCTCAGCTAGTCGAGTCCCTAGTGTGAGCCGATGAAATGTAACGGCCCAGAGAAAAATCCAGAAACACCGCAGTTCTCCAAGGGTTCCTTTAAATAGAAATTTATGCAGCCTGCATAATCGAATGCACAGCCTGAAGGCAAAAACAAAAATAAAAAATCCTGCTTATTGTTCCAAATCGACCCAGATATAAATAAAAATAGAAAAAAAAAAGCAGGTCTAGTTACACAGGTCCGACGCGTCGTCATACGGCAGACAAAAAAAACGAGTGTCTGTTGTGTCGGCCCACCCGTGTCCATAAGACTCCTAATTGCTTTCCTGATACATCCACAAATCACCGCTTAATCCTCAGCTCAACAAAGCATATTACGGCTTCATCAAACATCGGACTCATATGACATTTGTCATGGGGAGGGCGCTTTGATAAAGGAAAACGTGGATTCCATTATAAAAGGCAGGTGCCATATGTACTGCATTACAAGGCTAATAGACAGGATGGACAAAACAGTCCGTCGCACCTAAATCAGAAGTCGAATCAGCATATCAATTACCGTTGAAACACATGCGGCCGTCTGCCATATGATTAGACGCCATATTCATTCCCGGGCCAGAATGGAAGGGAAATGTTCCCGTGTAAGGAAAATTAATAATGTCGTTTGACGGTTCACTTATTTCATTTTTATGGAGGCACAGTCTGCTTCAGTGACTTCCTCCATAGGCACAGATGAACTTAGGCTCCGTTTTCATAATGAGCTTACGTTTTATACAGATTCATTCAGGTCCCATAAAAGCGAATGGCCAGAGACATAATACCTCATCACATGACATTTACACATGTGCCTTTGCGGACGGTGAGTTGACATCCTGCTCCTGCTCTATTGCAATTGACCATCAAAATGGCTGGAAGGTGGCCCCAGTCTCCTCATTCTGCTTATCCTGAGGCTTAACCACCGAAAAAAAGGGCTGTACCTTCTGGAGATCCTCTTGAAGTCTCTTCAACATAGCCTCCAGCTGAGAAACCTTTTCCTCCAGGTGTCCTGGAGAATCGCTGCGATGAGGAAGAGAAAGTATGAAAAAAAATGAGAAGAAAGGCAGGAAAAACGAATGTCACAGTTCTAGGGGTAAAAAAAAAAAACAGTACTAAACAACAGGAAGACAGAGATATCTAGAAGTGAGTGAGTGAGTAGTGAATAGACCCAGAATTCGCCTGGAGTACAACACAGAACCTCTAGCTAAGCTTGGAGGTGAGGAAGGTCACCTGTCTCTCAGCTTAGTATCCATCTGTCCTGGAACATTAGCGCCCTCAGCAGTTGTTGGCCCATCCGCTTTACGATCTGAAAAATCATGTCAGGTTACTGCTCAACATCACAGAGAAACAGTGAAGGATCTTTCTGTGCATCATTTACATTAGGCTATTAAACAGGAAGTTCTAATAGAAGTCCTAATGATTGTAGTTTTTCCCCCCTTTACGGAAATTAGAAACTTTATTACATTTTTCACTCATTTATTAATTGTAATAAATGTGCTTTACCACAAAGCCTTACCCTTCACAACTTGCTTGTCTAGTGTACCGGGGCATTCTCTAAATTGGATGTTACCTTATATTGTGCTTGTAACTTTTTTCCACAAAGAAAGGCAGACAAATTTGGAATCTACGGTATTTCAGGCTTCAATTTTGAATTACAGCACCCCTTTTGTGCTTCTCATAAAGCTTTAATATCTGCAGCTTTGCCTCTAGGGTTTAGGTGTCCTTGGCTTTGCCTGCAGAAATTGCAGGACTGGCCTCCCTGTGTCCCTGTGTAATTTGCTTTTATTCAGCTCTAGTTTGTAATAATGATATATAAGAGACACTTCCATTAGCTGTGCAGAGGAGACAGGATACGTGCTGTTCTTTCCCTTGTAGTTTAATTGAATACAGTGAGAATTGGGACGTGTGCTGGGTTTAATTTTTCTGTACTGCCTGCGGTCCTGCGCACTTTCAAACGGTTTTATATGTTCTCTTCATTCTTTTCTACTCAGGCTTCTGCACCTGAAAGCCGGCTGCTAATTCTCAGGTCTTTACAGGAGCGGCTTTTGAAGAGCTACCAACAAACAGGATGCCGTCTAATGGTGATGCTGTCATCCACCACCTCGTATTCTCTCCCTCACAGTGGAGATTAACTCGTTTACACTAACTGCGTCTCGTATTTACTAGTCCCGTCACATGAGGGAAACATTATACACTTCTAAAAAGTCTTGGATACAACGATGTTCCCCCTCGTCCCGGGCACCGTTACCTTCTCGAGACAGGGCCTCCAGGATGCTCCGACAGGCAGTGGCCAAATCGGCAATGGACTGCCAGTCTTTCCCAGAGGACTCACTTGTCTCGGAAAGAACTGAAAGGGAATTTATGACACACATCTATTACACAGTGCTGTGCTGTTTGTGCAAGGTACTGCTAAGGACAAAGAATGACTTGCCAGGTACTGGAATGTTTAACATGACACCACCACCAGGGGGCACTAGTAATAACCGTAAGAGGACGTGGTCTCTTAGGCTGGTTCAGCACTACACGAATATATAGCCACTGTATCTTTAGGAATACGGTTTGCTGCCGTGAACACTACACCTTAAACCAGTTCAGGCTGCACTTTCTAACCCAAGCCACTGAATCGGTGTAGCTGTCTAAGAATTTACTTGGAGTCAATGGAAATCTATTTGAAACGCACTGAGATGTCCATCATAATTATTAGCACTGTGGACAGCTTCCACCAGGGAAGTTAATTGCACACGTAGAGCAGATCAAAACCGTGACTAATTGCCGAAAGCAAGTGCCAGGAGGGACACTGCGGTGGGGATGCTGAGCATGATGGGTAAGATTTTTTTTTTCTTTTGTAAAAAATACAAAAGGCTGTATAAAGGAGAGTAGGCAGTGACCGTAACGAGAGTTATCATACCCACTGACCATGAGGTGTAACCGATCGATTCAAAGGGTAAGGGACCAGATGGCTGGAAGGACTCGGGGTTATGGGGGCTGTCTAAAGCCCTGCCCCCATCTGTCTCTCTCTTACTTAGGGTGGTCAGAGGTGGTGGTGCTGGTAATGGGTGGTGGAGAGGATGGAGAGGACAGGTGATTAAAAACAGGAGAATGGATGGCCAAGGCTGTGAGATGACCATATAGAGGTGTTCAGAGATGATGAGGTTCCAACCTGCTTATGATTCTAATAGCATATTAAAGAGTCTCGTTAATTTACGATAATGGCACTGTTTAGTCTTTATATTCACCGCTGCCAATTTTTATGTGCAGTCATTATTAAATGTTTTTATTGAATAACTGTTGTTCAGCTGGCATGCCAGTGTGGGAGTCCCCCTGTGTCAGATACTGTACTGCCTGGGACACGTTCCAGGCTCAGCAAGGCTCCACGCTGTGATAGAAGATCGACGGACGGATGTACTGTTGTTTACGCTCAACTTTTCGTGCTGTATGTGAGGGCTTTCCAGAAAAAAAAAGCCTGGAAAGCATTTACTGGTATTGAAGGTCCAGTTGTTTCCTAATCTCAAGTTAATCTTTCAAGTCGGTGATTGGTTTCAATGTCCGTCAGGTCATTTTGGGGATGGTGTCCAGCGGTGATGCAGGGTGGTGCTTGCAGGAATGATCAGGAATGCGTAGAGGATCCATACTCTTGGTGATAGAGTGGTGGAGCCTCAAAGCCCGGGAGTTACGGTCGGCTCGGTCTGATCCGGCGAACACGCCCGGGGACTGAGGAGGGTCACTGGCCGAGGGCTGATCCTCCACCCCTATGGACTACACAGGAGGAAGGAGTGAATGTCCAGGCAAGCTGCGATGGACCTTATCTTTACACCCTTTCACGGAGTATCGTGTCACTTCTACTACGTTCTGCACAGCTAAAGGCTACTTGAGCCGTGCAGAATATTCTTCGATCGGCACATCAGGACAAAAGGGTGTAATATGTATCAATAAATGTATCACTCTGTAGAAATCTGGAACAATATGGACTAATTGTGTAACACACCAGAATAACCTGCCATACCAAGTCACCGGACAGGAGCAGTTACCAGATACATTAAGAACATGGTGACCTGTCTTTGGACTTAATGCCTACTTCAGTGCATCTGATAAGACTTTCTAATTCTGGTGTGGCATTTTGCTCCTCTTCATCAAAGCAGAACTCAGACCTACTTTGGCCAGTGCAATATCTACAGTAATTCTCAGTAACCAGACAGCGATCCCGTAGCTGTATGTCTCAGCCTGAATCCTCAATGAACCAATCGAAGATGGGGGGGGGGGGGGGGGGGGTGGGGGGGGGGGGCGGGGCT
>JAACJT020000003.1:258621-298142 GCA_009936485.2 Gymnarchus niloticus
GATGGGGGGATGGGGGGATTCTGCTCCCACCTGCATCTGCTGCTGTGGGCCTTCTATTGGCACTTTGGGTTTGGCCGCCAAGATGAGGTCGGGGGTGACATCGCACAGCTCCGTGGTCTTCTCATAGGGCGGCTCATCTGTTGCCATGCCAACATCTTCACTCAGTTGCCTGGGAGGTTGATGAGAATACAGAGGGATGGTTACTGGTGGAGAGAGACTTTAAAGCGTCACAGTGTGAGCCTGGTTGCTAAGCGAGCTAAATCCTGCACTTAGCGTGGTGCTAAGCTACATGAGCCCGATGTAACGGCGGAGTACCCGTCGCCGGAGTCCCGAAAATTGCCGCGCCTCTCCAGGGATAGGCTGCGTGTCAGTGGGGAGGTGCTGAGGTCTAGGGTTTCGGTGATGGGCTGGTCCTGCAGTGAGGTGGCCCGCAGGAGGGGCAGGCTCGGGGATGACAGTAAAGAGCCTGGCCGCACATCCTCAGGAGCTGTCGCCGCAGGGGGGTCCTCCCCGGCTCCGACCGGCTCCACGTCCTCGCATTCGCCCTCGCCTCGTGCCTCTTCCTCCTTGTCTTCCTCCGCCGGCTCCTCTTCCTCATCCTCCCTCTCATCGAGCACCCAGGCGTCTCTGGTTGGCTCCTCCCCCGCCTTGCGCTCCGCGTCCTGGATGGCTTTCTGATACAGCTCGGAAAAACTCCTACGGCCCGGACAGAGATCCATAACCGGCTGTTCATGGTCCGATCAGCAGCCACCCAGCACTACACAGAGTCCCTATTACCACCTACTGCTTGTCCTGTTTGTCAGCCATTAGCAACTAGGCTTAGTCAGTGTGGTGTAGATATACATTTAAGATGCTAACTTCTGTTCCTAACGACAGTTCTTATTGCTTCACTGAGATGTTCATTCACTATTTGTGCTGTCAGGTGAAGTGTGGCCCAAACCGGACTCGTTAAGTGAACGGTTAACACTGCCCGCTTCAAAGTAATACAGTGGACAAACAAATGGCCTGCATACACCCAGCAGTAAACGCCAGTGTCTATGAAGAGCAGTTTCGTACGAATGTCAGGTCAAAGCAGGCTTCAGTCATTCTGACAGTTCAAATAAAGTCAAACTGCTTATTGCATATGCTTGTTTTGTGGAAAGACAATATTACTATATACATACAAAATACCTATTGAAGTCCGGCAGCCTGAATGAAATTTTACAAAAAAAATGGCATGTTAATTGTTCAGCACCTGTTGGTCACATGTGGTTCTGTTTATGGGATTTGGTCTTGAACAATGTTTGAATTTCAAAATGAACATTTAAGAGGTTTAAAGTTGATGCTTTATCAGTTTGTGTTCAGCCATGCAGTATGTCAGATTAATACTGATATAATCGTATTAGTATTATGATTTTTTGAAAATATGATTCTGGAAGAGGAAATAGGGCATGAATATTATTGTCTCGTTGCCTGGCTGACAGGAAATCTCTGCAATCATTCCAGCTGTTTTGTAAACAAATCTATCCAGCTGACACCAAAAGAAAGAGGAATTATATATGTGTTCTTTATAAATAACATAAACTGCCAGTGAACTGGCTGTCAAAAATGAGTTCTGCCCGGGCATGCGGTTGCGGTGTTGTGTTGCCATGGCAACAGTCCCCCCTCCTCCCCTCACCTGCGGGGCTTGCCATTTTCATCCGGGGGGATGATGGTGAGCTGGATCTTAGGGGCGGAACGCAGCAGGCAGGCCCTGGCCTCGGGCTCCAGGGACACCAGAGGCTGACCGCACAGCCGCACCACCCGGTCCCCCAGCTGGAGCCCCCCGCTGTCAGCGTAGCCGAACCACTGGAGGTCCGTCACAAAGCCTTCTTCGCTCAGAGAGAAGCCTGGCTGCCCGGCTCCATCCCGCAGCGGCATCACCTCCCGAGCCTCACAGCCCCTGGTCACTATCTGTGGGTCGGATGCGTGTTTAGGTAGAGAGCTGTTAGAAGGGTGTTATAAAGCGGCAAAGCAACACTTCAGGCAGCCATTGACAGGATTACATAAGCTCAGAAACACTGAAAAATGTGACAAACAGCACTTCTCACCTCAAGCCTCTGCACCACTTCCCTGATATCCTCTGCTTGGCTATCAGGCACACTGACAGACACGGCTTCTCCCCTCTCATAGAAGATATCCAGTGAAGCCCCGCCCCTACCCCCACCATCCGTCATCACCTTCCAGCCAATCACATCGCGGCAGCAGCAGTTGAACACCACCCTCCGGCTGCATCGCTCAATCAGCACCACCGACTCAGCCGACACACCCAACAAGCAGGGTAGACTCTGCCCAAGAGCGCCGTCCCCTTGCGCCGTCACTGCCCACACCAGTGCCCCAGCGCTATGTAGCTCCACCCCTTTGGCCCCCTTCAGCTTGTCCTTGCGCTTGCCACCCAGCGAGAGCAAGGGGAACTTGGTGGAGGAGTCAATGGGAGTGGTGGTGACGTAGTTCTCCGCCAGGTCCTTCAGGTACTCCTGCCGTGTGCGCATGGCCATGGACCGGAACTTCTCGGACTTCTCTGCGGCATTTTCCGCGTTCACGGCCTTGGCCAACAGGAAGTCCCGGAAAGCTGGGGAGCGAGGGAATCGAGCCCCCTTAGGGAACAGTGGTCCAAACAGTGGGATGTCCTTGGAGCGCGTCACAGCGACCCTGAGGTACAATGTGCAGAAGACAAACAGAGTTTCACACAGAAGCGTAACGTTCAGGAGACTGGAACGCTTCTGCTGACACACTCATTCCTGACCTAAAGGCATATTGGATTGAGAAGATAATCCTAGCCTGGCCATGAAAACCTAAGAGATTTTCATGCATTGGAGAGTTTTGGGGATAATTTAATATGCTATTAAACAACTTGAGTTTAAGACAAACAAGTTTTTATGACGTGAACATGTAACTTGGCCCTGGAGAACCTACCTGTAGTAGGTGCGATCAGTGCACGGGTGGTGGACCTGGACGACAATGAACACGTGCTGAAAATGGGAGCGGATGGCTCTGGGTGTGAAGGGCAAGGCGCCGGGCTCCTGGAAGACGATGGTCACGATGTCGTTACCGATGTGCCTCTTCCTCAGCAGCTGTGGTATGGGGGATAAGGAGAGGATGGGTACGAGATCAGTTGTGGATCTTCACTTTTGGTCCCTGATGCTGTCTCTCCTACTCATGCAACAGGCCTCATGTATCGATTTCTAAGTAAACATTCAATCGATTGCCACGTGTTGCTATGTCGAGAACCATCACCATCAGCGTAACTTTACTGGGGCTGGTTTTGAGCCTTGCTGAGTCAAACACACGGAGCTTTTCTGGTCTGGATTACCATCTGGAGAATGGTGCTAGGAACCGTACCATCAGACACCTTCTCATACCTGCTGGTTGTTGTTGGCGGTGTATGGCAGCATGGTGGACACATGGAACATGACCTCATAGTCCTGGTAACGGGTGTACAGGGAATGGGTACCCGTAGAATCCGCTGCATGGAAATCAAATGGCAAGTTCTTAGGGAGAAACCAAGCTGACGGTGGGATCAATGAGGGTCTGCTCGGGCGGTAGGACTGACTCTTGGTGTCCAGCTGAGCCCGGTACTTCTCGAAGCCTCGCAGGCGTACACGCTCGCCCAGGAGGTCCAGGAACTCTTCAAAAGCTGGGCCGGCACTCTCGTTATTGTACATGTCCTCCTCGGAGCTCTGGCTGGCCCGGCAGTACATCACCCCCACCTTCCTCTGGAAATTCAGCTGCAAGGAGGCAAGGTGGCTGTACTTATTTGCTATTGTGTCAGGGAATCAATGTGTCCTCAGTATTAGAAGTACAGACACCATCTGCTGTCCTCCGCCAGTGTTCCTGCCTTCCGTCCATGTGTGACGGGTCTACTCCGTTAAACTCACCCCCTGCTCGTCCAGCTTCAGAAGGGTGTCCCGGACCTTGGGCGAGGTGGAGGCCAGCCTTAGGCAGTGCAGGTTCAGTTCTGGGATGATGTGCTCCAACAGCCGCTTCGGGGAGAGGCCGCGGGGGGTGGT
Organism: Gymnarchus niloticus; assembly: GCA_009936485.2. NCBI lineage: Eukaryota > Metazoa > Chordata > Actinopteri > Osteoglossiformes > Gymnarchidae > Gymnarchus > Gymnarchus niloticus. The sequence continues at coordinate 262,650 of JAACJT020000003.1, forward strand.
GTGTCGGGCTGCCGATGGCACCGACTCCTCTAGGACGGAACCCCTCAGGGTCTTGAGCTGGACGGAGAACCAGATGGTTTGACTGGCTGGCTGGCTTTGTGGCTGTGTGGTTTTGACCTCGTAGTTGTGTTGTGAGCTACGTCCACATGTGTGTCTGCATGCGTTTGCGGATTGGTGTAACTGGTACCTCCGTGGTACGAAAGATGATCCTGTAGTTATACTGAGCACCGCTGGAGCCTTCCTTCTCCTCCCGGCGGAAGCTGATGGCAACTGGTCCAAGGCGATCATCCACACCAAAGAAGTTCTGGTGGTCTGGGAACAAGAGCCAATGAATTATTAATGACGGTCATTTCAGGAGTATCGGTCGAGTGGAAACGGACTGATGTTTTCTACATTATTTTATCAACAAATCTCTTGTCCTATTTCTTCTGCTTCTCATTTTTGCTAAGGGCAGCAAGCAGAATCATGGGATCTCACAGACATGGGCCATGTAGGACAGAGCAGCAAGGACAAGCACAAAGAAGAGAAGAAGTTATCAAGCAAAGTCATTTCAACCAGGAGCATACAGAAAGCCCTGATTCTTCCTCCTGCAGGAGCTAGCCTGGCTTTATTTACACCATGTTAGCAAAGTGCTAATCAGTCGTGCGCTACCGGGCTGCTTCGTCTTCCATCCTGTGGCACTTTCACAACTGAGGGGCAGGATGGCTGCCAGTTTTCCGCAATATGTTCCTCAGTCCTGAGGCACGTGTGTAACCCCTGACGGAGTCTCTTGTTTGACTTGGTATATGCAGGTCCATGGCTAAGTCATGGATGCCAAGTCAACTGTTGGATATGAAAGATGTGTTCTCCACAGAGAAATGCAGGTGAATGAGATGACAACAGACAAGGTGAGAATGAACCACAGACATACAAGGGGCTGCATGTCTCACCTTTCATGTAGAAGTACTTGCGATAATAGTGGGCCCCCAGGTCGGCAAACTCGATGAAGTAGTTGCTCTTGCCCTGTTGCTGCACATGGCTCTCCTTTGGCTCCTCTAGGACCGAAACAGCATCGTTGGGGCACTGCAGGCTCTGCCGCAGCCCTCCTGGGCCCCGTTCCCCCCCGAGGCCTGCCCGCTCCTCTCCCCCCATCTCATTTCGGAAGTGGGGGCAGCTGAGGAGCAGGTCGTTGCCGTTGCCATCACCCTCGTCCAGCGGCAGTAGTGACTGCTCAGGGTCCTCGGTACCGGTAGCTCCGCCACCTCCCAGGGAGGGTGAGGGCGGGCCCCCGAGGGTCGGAGGTCGTAGCTGCGAGGCCGCAGAAGCACCCGAGGTGATGTTCTTTTTACGGCCGATGCTGTCTCTGCTCGATGCCACCTCTAGCAGGTCGAACAGGATGCTCTGCACATCATAGTGTGCAAAGTTGCGTACCCAGGCACCGCCTCCCAGGTTTTCGGCGGGAACGGGCTGGGGGACTGGAGGAGGGGTGGGCTTAGACTTCTTGCTCTGCACCTCCGGCTTTGGAGGCTTGGCCGGTTTGGCCGTATCCGTGGCAGGCATGGAAAGCCCCCGGAAAAAGCCATCGGGATCTGGGGCAGAATTCTGTAGGCCAAGAAGAAGGAAAGGGTCCTTAAAGCGTAGAGCTGAAGGGCTGAGTGCACCCTGATCCTCGCTGCTGGGTGCCTGGACTTGTGTCTGCCGCTCCAGAGATGAAAGACTGCCGTACTCCCTGTGCAGTGCCACCCCCGGGTCCCCCAGTGCACCCGCCTCTCCTGACCCTGCCTTTTCAACTCCCGCTCTGGCTGCCTTCCCCGCTGCTTTTGACGAGGAGTCCAAATCCCCCAGTGTGACATCGCTGTTGCTCCTCTGCATAATGTGGCCCCGGCCCAGGGCCCGCAAGTTCAGACCCACCCGGCCGGTCGTCAGGCTCTCTCTTTCCGGGGCATCTTCACCTTTCCTGGGAGGCCACTCCGCCACTCGCGACCTGACCCCGCTGTCACGTTTGGGGTCAAAGCTGACCAACGCGACAGGGGGCCGGGGGCTCTGCCGGCGGAACTTGCGAATGAAGAGGTCATCCGACTGCATGATCACTTCGGCCTTGTCTGGAAACTTCTTTCAAGCCTCTCTCCGGTGTGCTCCTTTTTGTTTTTCTCTTGCTCTGAGGAGAGCCGTGTTACAGTGTGTGTGTGGGGGGGGGGGTGAGTACAGGGGAAGGACACACACTCACATGCACACGCTGGCTACCCAAGACCACAGCTCGTGTACCAGAAATCCAGGACGAGTTCCTCATTCACAACGAACAAGAACCACGTCTTTTGCAATTTGTGCTTTTCGGGCAGCTTTCCAAAAAGCCTCCTTCGGGGAAAACGAGGGGAAGATCCTTATACGAAATTTAAATCATCGGTTCATCCTCAGGAGCAGGGAGGTATGGAAACATGGTATCCCATTGAGGATAGCATAGGACCCCCAGAAACAAAGCCTGGCTCCATGTTTATTTGACGCGCTTCTTTCCTACAGAATTAAGGTCTCTGTTCCCGACAACGTGGATTAGCCTTCCTTCACAAGACCACTGTAGCTTCACCAACCTGCCCATTGTAAATAGAACAAGCCAACGTGAACTACCCGAAAAGCCAGCTGCAAGGAGCGAGCTGATTCAGGTGGAAAGACCAGATCTATCGTGATGTTCCTCTCCTGACGAACGGGGACCCTTCTTCATCGGTCTCTGGGTCCCATCCCCCATAAGGCTTCACCACGAGTCTTCCAGGTGGTCTCTTTTGCTTTGGGTATTCATCGCGCCATCTAAACAGAGACACACAAAGCAACATGTCACCCAAAGCCATTCTCGTGTATTTTTTTTCAATGGCGTATTGTACAGTTTTTCCCAGCAGACTCTCCCTTAATGAGACGAGGGTGTCGGATTACACACCACGCCTGCACAGCTGGCTACACACGCAAAGCGACCCTCCTATGACGATTCCAGGATTACACATTTACGCTGCTCTAAAAGACCCACTGAAGACCGTTAAGGTTCACCAGCGGCTTAATCCGAGCCTAGCGTGCTGGCCGTAGCTGGACTTTGCATTTGGGATTGAGAGAAAGAGCGTAAACATGACCGACTGAGGAAATACGCTCCCCTGTAGTGTTAGCGACCACTGCTTTGCTACACCGCAGGCACGCGACCTGGGACACATCCATTATGCACAATCACGAGCCAAAGAAAAGTCATTGTGACAGCAGAGAGCGCTGAGTAAATACTCCCAGTTGGCATGGGAATGGAAGTATTTGTGTGTGAGTGCCTGTGTGGGTGTGGGGGCTGTGCGTGATCAATAGATGATCCAGCCGAAGGATTAAATAACAATGAAGGACCTGCAGCACCACCACGCTAACCACCAAAGTCCTATTCCCCCCATTCTTCTCTCTTATTAGTCCCCCCCCAGATGTTGTCGAGTAAACAAAGCGTGAGGAGTCCGGCATCACTGACGAGGCGCCAGGGTGCTGCAGAAGGAGCACCGATCCTGTGCGCAGCTCCCCGCCGGCGCCACGCCCAAGCATAGGACAATGGAGGCTGAACCCTGCACCAGAGATCACCGAGAGCAGACTGGCTCTCGGTTTCAACCAAAACTACAGTTATCTGATTCCTGTTGCCTGTGTATCTTTATGTAGTTACTGTGAAACCAAGGCATTTTTACTGCACCAATGACCCAAACATGGCAGTAAATATTAACATGATCTATAGTAATCTGCCTGCATGGTTTGAGTTAAGTACACAATTACACCCGTTTTGCATTTAAAAAATGAATCATCTTACCTCTAAATAATTAAAATTTTATTAGATCCAGTGCCACGGTAACCATGTAGACATCCACTTAAAGGTTGTAAATTAGAGTGACATAAAAGTGGAAATGAAAAAATGGCTATTTAGAGATCTCCTGTCTCACTCTCCTTCCTCTATGAATCACCACAAAAGAAAACGGTTTGTAGACTTTAACACAACGTGCAGCTCAATAGCTACAACCTTCCTTTGCCCTGGCTGGCGTTGATGTACACAGGAAATGGGGGGCTTAGTGTCCTCACATTGGCCTGTCACGCATGTACGCCAATATCCTAACCCAGGCAGAATAGGGTACAAGGCAGGGGTATACCCTGGATGGGATGCCAGCCCACTGCAGGACACACACTACAGTATTGGCAATTTTGAGACGCCAGTTGACGTCACGTTGTGTCTTTGGACTGTGGGAGACGGGTGGAGAGCAAGAGAACATCCACATAACACAGGAAGAAGGTGCAAACTCCACGCACACAGAGCGGGCGGTGGCATTTATACCCCCAGCAATGGAGGTGTGACACTACAGTGCTGTTTCATTGTTAATAAACAGGTAACTGCTATTAAAAATTCATAGAATTCATGTTCAAATATTAATTATGTGTTATAATGGACATGAAATTTGGCTTGGCCGCTGACTGTTCAAACAACTGCGCAGCGCGATGTGCGCAGAAAGACTGTTACAACTAAATGCAAATAATAAGGATCTAACGCACATGCAGTAGGCCTACACGAAAAGACACACGACAGTAATAATAAGGCTTTATTGGTTCTGTTTTTTTCGTTATTCGTTCCATGCTTCGTTTTTTCACGTGTTTTTTGTTAGAATTTAAATCTGGCACACTTCTGAGTATCTAGTTCACTGAACTTAACCATCTCGAAACATGAAGCGTGGGCTAGGTCTGCTATATGTCGTCAGTGTGTCAACAGAATTGTCCTAGTAATAATGAAAACTAAACTAAAAATAAGGCAATTTAACAGCTTTCTACAGAAGTGGGTCTAAATGAAAGTAAAGCGAAAGATGCCAGCACGCTCGCTGAAGTCGAAGCGGTGGGCGATTTTTGTTCGACTCTGGCGGGAAGCCACGCGCTATGGTGGCACGACTCCGCCAGCCCTGCGCTCCAGCAGTGAAGCTTCCACTCCGAGACGCATGGCGACGAGCAGTAAACGCTAGCGAAGGGAAACCGCAGTGCCGATATTTCAAATGCAGTTAAATATGTAGCGATTAAAACAATTCGTCGAAAAGAAGACGGACCTTTAGCACACGTGACACGGGCGTCCTCGCTTAGTTTGGTAGTGCTACATTAAATTACCGGAGACGTAGACTTGGGGTTAAATTTCACAGCGACGTATTTAATTTGCGTTGTATATTCTTTTTAAAGATTGGTGACCACTATATCTGACATATATTTGAGATATTGCTATTTGAATTCATAAAAGGCATAAATCGATTGAGGTGTAAAAGAGAAACTTGGCAGAGATATAGTAAAGGCTTTTATTTCTGCAGCGGGCTCTTGTTTAGGGTTGTGTAGTGTTGATATTTCATATCTGCCTGTTACAGCTTATACCTTGGGTGCAAATAAAGCCACGCGTTCATCCGAGTTTGGTTATCATTATGTAGTCTCACACCTCCAGGGCTGCCGGTTCGATCCCCCTTTTGTCTATGGTTGACTGTCCTCATGTGGAGTGGGATCCTGACACTGGGACTGTTGTTTTGTTAAGGATTTTGTTCTTCCCTTACTGGTGCAGGTCTGTTCTGGGTACTGTGGTCTCCTACCTCCATTCAAAGACATGCAGTTATTGAGAAATACTATCCAAATTGCCCATAACGTGCATGTAATAGAATAGCATCCCATCCAGCGTGTCCTTCGGCTCATGCCCGTACTTCTGGGGATCCACACCAACACAACTGTGTATAGACTATGCGATTATGGAAGACGGATGGATTATTATGCAATTTATCTCACATAATTAAAAAAAGGAAATAAACATTGTCCCATTTTCTTATACAGGATTTTGAATACAGTTATGACTTTAATAGCAACTAGAACTATAGCGAATTCATTTCACAATTTCAGCATCTATATGAAGTAAGCACGTGTCCTGCCTCGACTCAGTTCAGCGGGCAGAAGGCCTGCCTGCCGCCCTCAGAGCTGGCTGCAGCTCCACGCGGCACTGGGAAAATCTGGCGTGACCCTTTGCCTCATGTGACTGGACTGGCGATCGTTTCACGTGATGACTTTTCAAAGGCACTCCCACGCTTGGTGCACCTGAGGCCACGTCAAGGTTCGACACAGGCTTTGCAGAGAGACTCCCGGTAACTGGCAGGTGTTACGTTTGCCTCCTGCGCTTACTGCCGCGTCACAGGTAAACCGTCGCAGCATACAAGAAGGACGTCAGTCTCGATGGAACGTCTGTGCTTGTCACGTCTGAGAGGCCGCTCTGTAGCTATGAGTCACTACCAAGGCTAAATCTCAGAATGCAGTGCTAGGTCCCTGAAGTGCTGCGAGCTCTAGAACCGTGACGGCATTGAGTGTTGTGGAGCCACGACCAAATTACGCACCGCTGAGCACGTCGGTAAAAAAAAAAAAATGTCCAGAACGGGCTGCTGAGAAGTTGGAGCAAATTGTTGTCACTCATGAGCGGTTTTTTGAACAGGTTTAAGGGCAGAGGTGTTGCATCACGCTCCAGGACTTGATGTTACTGGTCACATGACTCCCAGCCACCCAAGCCCTCCAGTGAAAGTCAAAGGTTGTTGTAGGAAGCACAGAATTCATCAAACCCCACCTTAAATCCCAAATCAGGCAATGCTGCAACATACGCAGATTGAACAAACTCTCAGATACCGGATGACATAGAGCGTGAAGTAATCAGGATTCCGATTGGTCCAAAACTGACGACATCATTGCACTGAGAGTCTGAGCTAAAACTGTTATTACGGCTTTAATTTTGTCATTTAATATGTGTCTACTTGATTTTTATTCATAAAGAGGATAAAATATAACAGGATTCAAATGAAGAATACAACGGGATCATGGCCTAGAGATTTAACCGCTTTCCAGGATTCTAGAAAGATTTGAAAAACTGCAAAGTGGCATAAACAAAAAACAACACATTGCTCTAAAAAGCTTATAGGCATTCAAAAGTGATTCTCGATAAACTGATAAAATAATCTGGCACTTGTCGATATCCGTCATCCACAGCGGAGCATTTAAATTAACACGACAGATGTGACTAACGCGATTCTCTTCATCGGCATCACACTTATTATTTTGCAAGTCCGTGTGCCTTCCTCAGACATCCCTATTACTGCATTCCTGCGATGTGACCCCGCCCTACAGTCGCCTCTGCCCAAGGTCAAGCCAGAGGCACCTGAGAACCTCGGGGGATTTCCCACCTGTGTGTGCTGGTGCTCACACATGACCATGCGGCCCTCGCTCTACGGTCTTTATTCCAAGGACATCCTGACACCTAATTGCTCATTACTGCGGCGTGCATAAAATTAGCAGCGAATTAACTTGCCTGATTCCAGCATTACGACATACGGCATCATAATAAAAAATGATCGTTTCGTTCATCAACTGCAAACGTGAGTCAGTATATACGTACATATAAATGTAATCAACTACAGTATCTGCACCAGTCACAGTGAACAGCAGTGTCACGGTAACCACGTTTCTGTCCACTATTTCAACTCTATTTTTAACAGCAAAATGACTCAAACGAAAGTTTGCGAATTTTGTAGCCTCATGTGCAATTCATTTAAACTATCTGTTTTTATCGATAACATTGTGTGTGTGATGATGTTACTTCCTCCAAAAAAGCATTGCTGCATATGTTTTGTTTAATCACAAACAAAATCTGTGTTTGAAGCATTTTGTGCGTGTCACAGACGCTGTATCTTTGCCTTTCCCGATATTGTATGAGGAACAAAGGAACTTTATGTGACTTTTATGGTATCAGACAAAATTGGGAGGATTTCGATGTTCTTATCATTTTAATATCGAAACTAAGTGAAACAATTTTAAATATCCAGTGACGACAACGATGAAGCGAAAATGCTCGGGCAGCAATAAATAACCATTTCAATTAAATGTAGCCCAATCGTCTTGCCTTATTATTAATGGTGACTAATATTACGATTATTATTAATAATAATCATAAATGCAAATTCTGTCTTTATCGTGTGTGGAAACAGCTAAAACAAATAAAGGATTAATCAATTGTTTTGTTTCTTACTTTGTTTTCTTACTTTATTGAAAGAAAACTATAATTCTATAAATTGTATATGTGTTATTCTCAATCTACACTGAATACAAACCCGGGGTTTGAGTTGGTATAAATCCTATCATATGGCACTATAGTTTTTTGCATTAATGCCAGATTTGTCCCGAAAAAGTGTCTCCGGTTGAGCTTTGTGAAATTCCAAGTATCTATATAGGATTTATGTGCAAAACTTCATGCAAAAATATTATGTTGACATTTGGGAAATATCATTTATAATTTCCGTTTCCATCAGCTATATCGACAAAATTGTAGCTGTGATAAAACATTTTTCACAAAAAATAGCTTGGACGGGAACGGGTTAATTACTTTGCAGCTTCACATTCAGAAATTGGGCTGGTTCGACTGATGTTCATGTGGAAATTGGGTAGTTTTCCCACCTTGCTCTCTACGTACAGATGAGAGCAGGTTTTGAGGTCAGAGCATACGTTCAGCCAGCATCCAGTGCCCTGGAGCAATTGGGGTTAATGACCTTGCTCGAGGGCCCAATGGCGACATGGTCATCCTGCTGACGGTGGGATTTGAACCAGCAACCTTTCAGATACGGAGTCCTAACCACACACCGCCCCCAAAACTCTCCAGTCAATATCGACTTGTTTGCTCACCTGCTTTCTCTTTAAAGAATCCTAAAACCATTTTCTAATTTAGATGAGGAAAAAGGCTGGGAGATGACCAAAAATAACCAAGTCTAAAATGTGATTGTGTTTCAGTTCCTGTATGGCCATTATTTTAAAGGAAGTCATGCTTTCTTCCTGACCTTGGTTTAATCTCTTAAACCCCCAGTTGAGTCTACTGCTGTTAAGCAGCTCAAAGGTTAGCCAACGACCTTTAAGCTAATAGTGGTGACACCTCACTTTCAATGGATAATCAAGATCATCAGGAATGAGGCACATGCATCACGTTAATCCCAAAGATAATCTCTTCCAGTCTAATACGAATATATACTACATGACTGTGAATTACTATTAGCTACCCCAGTGTAGCACAAGCTTTGACTGCTATCCTGGGTTACATATTGCTGTCGTTACCCAATTAATATTTTGCCCACTTGACTGCATTGTGAACAGCTATTGATTTGCACGATCTTCATTAAGTTCCTTTGATAATGTCCCGCTGATAGCTCAGTTTGGCATAATTAGTTTGCAGATCTGCGAGTCCTGAAAAGTGTTGTTACCCACGTTTTCCAGTCTCCTGGGGTTATGAATTTCCAGCTAGCCTGGTTTCCTTTGCAGTTACATTCCTTATTCATCGCAGACCGCTTCCCTGGATCGATGCGACCTGTTTCGAATGAAAAAGAAATCAGCCAGCATACAGGTACATATACTGTATGATGTTCCATCGTTGTGAAAAAAAACCAGCTCATTTTCACAAATCACAGGTCAACCACACAAAGTCCCGTGGACTTAGCGTACGAGGCTAGCTGTTCTTCACGACAGCTTACACAACAGTAATAGTCACTGTTCTTGTCTCTGAATCCCATTTTCCTTAACGTGGTGTGTAAACCAGGACGTCGATTGTATGGGCCGCTAACGCATTGCAAGACCATCCCCGGCAAAGGTGTGATGGGTGGAGATAAGGATCTGAGCTCTGCGTTCTTCCGCATACAGCTGACAACACGAAGAGATAGAAGTAAAACAACAATGAAAAGAATGAAAGCCAAACGGAGAGTGGAGATAGCATTATGTTTTGCGAGTGTTTTTTTTTTTTTTGCAAAAAACAGTCATTAGGTCTGGTTCAATGATACAAGGGGCACTAAGTGAACTGAGATCGATTGTTTTGCCAGTTGAAGAGTGGCAGACAGTGCAGAAGCGAGAACACTTTCTCCAGGCCTAACAGGCTCTTTCTGAAGAGCTGCGACTGAATTAGGGCCTTTTTCGTTTTTGTTTTAATGGCGCAGACCTTCATGGATCAACACTACAGACCGTCACCCCGATTCCCACCTGTCCTAGCCGGTTATAAATTATTGATGAACCAGATATCACACCCCATCCGCCTGCCCTTTCTTCCCTGGGTGTTCCCGCGGAAACGCTGGGCGTGGCCTGCGGAACCTGCCACGCCGAAGCCGCGCAGCGTATCGCCCGGTCTAAAAAACAAACCCCCGGCCCCCGAGGGTGGTGACGCTCTTTTGGTGATTAACTGTTTTTTTTTAGATCAATAATTCACAACGACGTCAAAATAAAAGCCCATGACACCCGGAGGGCATTGCATCGCCCCCTTTTCTCTCTTTCTGTCTGACATTCTGTCTCCATCCTTCTTCCACTGTCTAGCAGGGAAAGAGCTGACGGAGGCCACTGGGTGCTAAGTAATTGGTTTTGGCCCACACTCTCCTTTTGTCATGCATTTATCTGTGCTTTTATTTTACACTGCTGCCTGGTGTCTAATTGAGTTATTGGGTCCCTGGAGAAATTCTGGACCTCCCATTTAATAGATTGACTGGAAATAAGGTTACTTGTCGAAATGGGTGGGGTGAGGGTAGGCCGTCTCAGTTCAGGGACAGTTTTCCATATCAGCCTATTTGATACAAGGTCCCCTTGGTTTTGCTGGTGTACTGTGCCGCATTAGGGCATGCTGGGAATGCACAGTGCTAAACCCTGTACTAGATCTTAGGAGCACGCAGCACTAATTAGGGGTTTGGTGCTGTTTTCTCATTAGTTTCCACACTGGAAACTGACATTAGGTAGCCTGGTGATGAGGAGGATCCATCTCTTCTAAGCCAGTCATCTTCCCTATGGTGAGGAGCCACAGGAAAAATGCAAACATACTCAAACACAACAGAAACATTGCCTCATATCTGGTATCACCCTTGCAATGTAGTGCCACATTTTTATTTAGGAATACGATTTAAAGGCCCAAGCGACATTGACTGGCTTTGACAGCCTCCTTTGCTTACACTGAGATGGTCAATAAAAACTTAATCACGTCTTGCATCGGGAGATTAGTTCATTGGATGAGAGGAAAGCGAATATAGGCCACAGACAGGAGGTGACAGTCGTGGGTTAATAGCCAGGCATGTACTTCTACGTTTAGTCATTCCATTCAGTTAGTTAGTGATAGCTTCCTGAGCCCAACCCAGGGAGTATCTAGTCTTGTGAAGGACAAACCAAGAAGAGAAACTGCAGACACCATTTTGATCCCAGCTTGGGGCTTGTTCTTCGTGTTGCAATGATCATTAGAGGATTTGGCTAAGTCAGGCTTAGTATTCATTATTGATACATTTGGTAAAAGATGGAGCGAGTATGGGGGAGAGACTGGCTCCGGGTGGAGAGGGGGGCACACCGGTGATTCTCAAGGTGCGCCTATCACCTTGTCTCCAACCTGGAGGATGTGCTTTCAGAAAGGTACCATGTTAGCAGCCAAAGCTACAAGCCCACACCATGCTGTCTTAGGTAAATCCCTCGCTTCTCCACACATACCTCACTGATCATCTGCACTGTCTTCTTATGGATGTTCTGGCTGCTGTGGGTGGCCATTATTTTCTACTACTCCCTTATCACGCCTTCTCCGGTGACACGTTCAGGTAGAGTGCCATATGTAAATAATGGCGCTACGCGATAACCACCAAAACGGCTACACGTTTTCCGAAACAAGGAAGGTGCTTTTGAAATTCAAGGGTACAGCAGCAAGGATATCTCCAGGGATTACCATCCAATATTGAGCCAGTGACCACCTGACGACCCCATGCTTCCTATAACCTCATTTTCCTGACACGTGTCAGTCCCACATGGCCTGCACTGTGAACGGCGGGTGTCTATCGACGGCGGACATACACACACAAAAGAAAACACTGAAGCAGGTTTGCTGCAGATTTTACCAAAGGATCTCTATATTTACATTGTTTGCATGTTTAGATTACAATCCTGGTCTTGCCTGTGATATGGGAGCATTCAATAGGAAACATAAATATACATTAATTACACAATTCAACAACATTCTAACCACGGAACCAAGGCTTCATCTTTGCATTTTTGCGACATGATGTTATGTGGGATCGGCTACACCAGTAAAAAAGCACATTTAAATAATTTATCATAAGTTTGGCAGCACACACTGCCAGAATAGGTGTGATGCCAAATCCAGAATTTGAGGGGCTTTATGATTGGTTGAATCTGTCAAGGTAGGTGGGGCCTAAGTTAATCGTTCACCAACCAGCTGGAAGGTTCAAAATACATAATCTTCTAGTTTGTCAATTCTGTCTCAAAATGGTGGACTGATTCAAACAAATAAACGTGAAAATAAATTATATATGCATGCTGTTGCATGCTGCTATATAAATATTGCTAGGTTTCAGACTCGTATCACGACTAGCGTTTTCATTCAGTTCTACGGAAATCGGTTGATGTTTTAAACAATTAATCGCTTATTAAAGGCACAAATTGCAGAAGTCGCTTTTTGCATTTACCCTCACATACGACCACAGAAAGACATCTTCCTCTTTCGGAAAGGGTTATTTAGACTCTCCGAGGCACACCGCACTCTCGATACCTCGCTGAGAATATTAACTGATAACGCATGCCTAAGTCAAACTCGCTTATTTTGGAAACGGCCAGTATAGCCTTCGTAATTCTTTTGCCTACAGCACTGACTATAAACAAGTCTAGAAGTTTCAGGCTAATCGGGCTTTTGTTTGTGAATAAACGCTCACCTGTCATGTGCCAGACGGTATCACTACTGTTCGCTGTGGCAGGATGCAGCCTGAACGGGCCTCAGAGTTTCTCTTCCCCATCGCGGGTGATACAGAATCATTTTGTGTACCTCTCAAAAGCAGCGCCTGAGGAATGTATTCTCGCCCCGCCGTTCGCTGTAGAACGCAGCCCTACCCTCCGTATCCAGACGTGTCTCTGTCTGTTTCTGCTTGTTGAGGCCTTCATTTGTCCCTACACGTGACTTTTTAAACACGTGCCGTGTGTTTAGCTGCTTGCCGCTATTACGCGTCGTTTGCCGGAGTGAATCAGGCTGAGGGTAGCCGAGCTCGTCTCTGGACCTGAACCGGTCAAAAAGGACAGGTGCGTGCCCTTTACCTCGACACTGCCCAATATCCTCTCCTGTGGAGGACAGCCCACTTCAATCTCCTCAAAGCCAATCTCCGGTATTAAAAAGCCTTTGCTGGTTTTGCCACAGTGCTAGCAATGGGGCCATGTACGGCTATGGCCACCACGGCCGTAATGGAGCATACAGAATCCAGCAGCGCTCGGATTCCTCGAGACGTCTGGTTCCCGAATTCGGCTAACGTGTACGATCCACACTCTGTCACATGGTTATTCACACTGCGATGTATGTCATCATAGACGTCTGTTTTATAATTGTCTCTTATCAGGGCTGCTGTGGGTGGTGGTCCTATGGGGGAGGAAATCTTTACAACGGAAGAAAGATCAGAATAGATGTTGGAGGCAAACAGAAATTCAAAATTAATTCAACAAAGAGAAAGGAGGATAAAGATTTAACAACCCTGTACACAAAAATTCTGAATTTCTCCGTGTCATTTTATGGAATATTAAATCATACAGTACTCATCAAAATTAACCAACGTGGTGAAGGGATTTCAACCAGAGAGAGCTAAATAAGGTTAAGGAGAAGAGGAAATGTGGTTTTCATTTTATGTTTTCTGTTGCATTTATTGCCAGTTTTTAATTTTTTATTCTTTTTATTTTTGGCAGAGGCATTTCAAAACCCCTGCTAGTTTTGTGGCTAAATCTGCTATTACTGTAAATTCCTTAGTTATACTTTAGCTCAGATCTTTTATATTGCTTTCCTTTATTTTAAGGACAAGAATTTGGGTTATCAAGACCAACAACTTTGTAAAAAAAATAAATAAATAAAACACAACAAATGAACCATTTTCTCACACATATTTCCACCTGAAAATCAAGCCCCGCCCAAAGGAGGTGGAACCATCTCAACTGGCTTCCGTTACCAAGCAACCATTTTAACCCTCATCCGCCCATACAGAACACAAAAGCGATGTGACACGTACCCCCCAGGGATTGCATCTCGTGTGCATTCCCCATCCACACCGAGCGAGAGAGGGCTGAAGTTGCTGACCCGGCGTGCCGATACAACAGTACACCGTAGTGCGACAACCAGAAAGGATAAGGCGGAGAGGAGCGCAGCAGTTTTACGGCGGACGGCACTCTGCAGCGACTATTATGGGCCAGGGAGGGGCCCAAAGCAGCCTGGAAGCAGGATGGTTTTGGAGATGGACTCGTGAACGAAAGGATTCACCTCGGATCACCCATCAAAACATTTGAGGAGTTTAATATATATATCTAAACGTTCGACACATTTCCACAGAATATCTTGTGCCTCGTTCAAAATCAATATGGCTTCTTGACTGGCAGAAAGATAATCATATTTATATAGTTATGAGACCGTATGTGTGACCACCGTTAGTCCTGCTGGCATGGATCTCGAACCTGGGCTCTGTGGACAGTTTGTCATCTTCTGTAATTCTTGGAAATCACGTTTTTTATTCAGAGGTGCAGGAGAGCAAGTAGAACGGTGTCACTTCACAGCTAGCAAACAGCACTGTGGACAAACGGTGAAATTAAACATTAAGCAACCTGTCAGATGGAGTGTCATCGGCTAAGAATGGCTTCTTCCCAAAGCAAAGCTAAACAAATGATTTCGCCAGCTAGTATGCAGTAAGGCTGTACAATGATCCAATATGATTACCTGGCACAATGACAGGAAATTAACAAAAATAAAGCTGTTAGCCTTTAGCCTGAACAACAGCATTACAATGGTCTGTGAAAAAGGACATAGACTATTGCTTATCAGCAAAAAAGTACTGCTGACCATATCCCATCGACACTGCTAGCCATACCTCGTGCATCCACCCTGCTGGCCATATCACATTCACAGTGCTAGTCATACCTCATCCATCCACCCCGCTGGCCATATCCCATCCACACTGCTGACCTTTGGCAATATCCTATCCACCCTGCTGGCCTCTAGCCATATCCCATCCACCCTGCTGGCCATATCCCATCCACACTGATAGCCATACCTCATCCATCCACCCCGCTGGCCATATCCCATCCACACTGATAGCCATACCTCATCCATCCACCCCGCTGGCCATATCCCATCCACACTGCTGACCTTTGGCAATATCCCATCCACCCTGCTGGCCATATCCCATCCACACTGCTGGCCATATCCCATCCACACTGATAGCCTTCCTCTCGCCCGCACAACTGGCTGCACAATCACCGGCATGTTCCGCACACGTAACGGGCTGAACCTTTGGACCAGCGACACCCACAAAAAGAACAGGCATGACCAGCATCTGCCTCCCACTGCCCTCTGCTTGTTATTGAGTGCCACGGGAAGAATCAAAGACAGAGAGATGACGGGGTGCGTGTGTCAGCACACGTGTGGGCGGCATAGCTCAGTCAGTTCATGAGTACACTGAGCGCCATGACATCACCTGCCCAAAGTAAAGACAAAGGGGTCTTGAGTTAATAATACAGCGAGCTAATCGTATCCCTTTCCCAGGGGTCTTCTCTCCGAGGCTGACCACCCTCCTAGCTTCGCTGACACTCAGCCCTCGACTTCAATTCCTTTCCACGCTTGCAGCTAAAGGTCTCTGCATTTATCACCGTCTCTCACCGATGACTGGAAACTGGGACATTGAAGGAAAAGTGTCGCAGAGGTCTGCTCTTAATGAACCGGCCTGTAGCCGATTGCGTTTTACACATGAGCTTCGCCTCACACTTGCCATAATAACCAATAAAATATTCAGTCAATCAGGATTGCTTGGCCAGTTGTTTCATTGATGAAGAATAGTTTTTGCATATATTTATACATAGCGACATGGCATCACAGTCAGTCAGGCTGTACCCCAGCCGTCTGCTCTAAGCTCCACATTGGCTGGGGGAGGCTCCATGCTCCGTTTGCGACCCTGACCAAGAAAAGCCGTTGCAAAATCTGTGATGGATGGCTAAATGGATAATACAACATCGTGCCACAATTTCAGTTGAAGACTCCCTGAAAAAAAATACATTTTAAATAACATAAAAGTGTGCTCTTTACTCAAAGCCAGGAAATCTACAGCACACGTTACTGAACAAGAGTGCCATCCGGACACTTTGCTGTAGGGAGGTGGTTGAGCCGCGGCCTCTGAGGCCTGGGATGGGGAGACGATGCGGGCCGTGACAACACACCGATTGGCACATGTGTATGAATGCAAGGATACACCTGTGTCGATAGCTAAGGTATGTCCTGGAGCTCATCACCAATATTTAACAGAAATGAAACCTGGAACCTCAGTGTCTGTTTCAGGGTATCCCCCACCTTGTGGCCCCTGTTGCCTGGGATAGGCTCGAGGGCCTCCAGTACCATGGACTACATGAGCCATTAGTAACAAGGAAGACTGAAAACCTGGATCCTTCTTCTGTACGTACAGCATACTGGAGGTGACTCTATACAAACCCTGACTTTACTTAAAAGAGATTTTAGTTCCAGTTTGTTTGTTATGTTATAAAGACACAGAGGCAAATTGCACTGAATCTTGTTGTGCTATTCCCATTGTACTAAACCATAATGTACTGCATGAAACTCTCATTAGCGCCTCCTACTGGTCAGGAAATGTAGTGAAATGTAACTTTTGGAGGGAAGACGAACGCCACCAAATCGACGAAAGGACCCGGCTAAGCCATCGTGGCAATCGCTGACCACCAGGTCACTATGAAACCCGCCGTCCATCCCCTTTGGCGGTGGGGGGGTCACCACCGCCAAGAGTCCATTTCATACAGCAGGAAAATGTGACGAATCTAATGCCACACTCATTCCCTGAGTGCCCGGGACCAGTCGACAGGTATGTTCGGTGCTGTTTTTGGCCCGTCTGATCCCCTGTCGCTGATTCCACCGTGGCACTGGCATTTCCAAGCTGTGCCGTCGCTCCACTGCTTGATTATTTGAGCTCTGTAGGCCGATAGCTCGATTTAACGTCCGTACGTGTGTACTTTGAGAATCAGCACCATGCGCTGTAGTGTGTGCCCCATAAAGATAAGGTTTCATCAAGTTAAAGAAATACTGAAACCCTGCGGTCTAATTTAACTGCACTGAATTTTCTTTTGACCACAACAACCTGGGGTCTCGAGGCACCTCCATCGTTGGACTGTAGCTTCACACACACACACACACACACACACACACACACACACACACACACACACACCTTCAGACAGGTGTGTCCATAGAATTTGTATATTCTCCCTGTGGTTAAGCAGGTTTTCTCAGGGTACTCTGGTTTAGTTCATAAGCAAAACCATGTGGTTAGGGGAACTGGCCTCTCTAAATTGCCGGTAGTGTGTGAGTGCGTGCCCTGCAATGAACTGGCATCCCATTAACGATGTACTAGATCAGCGGTTATGAAAGGGAGACAGATGTAATAAACCGCCGTAACTTATTTATAGACGCTTGTACTCTGCTTGTGACTATGCTTCAGTCAACACACAAAAATATAATTATAACGGGCTTTGTGAGTGCAGCGTCAAGCAGCGAATGTGATTTGCAAGTTTAACATCAGGAAGAGGCAGCATGAGGTATCGGTGGAGCCCGGGGGAGGATGGGATTTGCAGGTGGAGAATAAAAAGTGTTGGGATTCGTAAGCGGCATGTGAAAAGCCATTCTCGGGAATAAATTTGAATTGTACATGCTAAATCGTTCCATGGGGTGTGTCAGGTGGTCTGTGTCTTGATGCACGTGCCTGTTTGCGTACTTATGTGTGCAGCAAAATGCCAGATATGATGCAGTAGGTTCTCCGGAAATGCAACACCGCTTCACATTACAACCGAGGCACATATGAAATAATCTGCATGTGTTGCAAAGAGCAATACTGCGGATTGATGGCGGTGGCTTTGTTTTTATTTTTTTTTTTAGCCGCTCGTCCGTTCCTTCTTAGTCTAAAGCAATCCCAATGACGGCGTAGAGCAAAACTCATCCAGAGTTTCTTCTGTAATATCGTTTGGCTGTTATCCTGAAAGCACTGAAACAGGAACCCACACCTGAAAACGGCCATAAAGATAGATTTCTTGTCAACGTTTTCCAATTAATGCCGTAAGAGGCGAATCCTCTGACATACCGAGAGAGGATTTTTAGCATGGCGAGAAATGAGAACGTGAGGGGGGGAAATGAGAACGTGGGGGGTGGGAATGACTGAAGGGAGACAATTCATCAAGTAGGTTAATATCTCCTCTGAGGCTGGCAGCTGGTATCTCCAAAGGTGACGTCTCTCTTAAGCTGCTTGGGTACACTCGACCCCTGTTCATATACCAAAGAGAGGGCAGTTCTCTTTTTATCAGCTGTGTTTCCCTGCTATCGGTGCTCTAGATGGCCAATCAAACGAGAATTCTTTGGAATATCACTGAGCTAATCGCCGTGCAAACTAGAAACGCATAAATCTGACTGTGGCATGGAAATGGAGGTTGACCTCATTGAAGAGGGGGCCGCAGACCAGGCCTGGAGTGTGCTGGTCTTTAACGGTGCACTGTCTTTACTGCCCAGGCTGAGGTGTGCAGCTCTTTAACAGCACACAACGCTTACCACCCAGGCCAGGCGCTTTATCTCCAACAAGTTAAAAATGTGTCATTGCTGTGTCATTTCCTCAACGTGCAAGATCTGAGATCGTGCGCGTTGTTGCTATGGATATTGGCTCCCGCCAAGCACGTAAACAGAAAAGAGGCGACTATGGGGAGCTGTCATTCAGTTTGCACCGCAGACTGTAATTGCCTTAATGATATTTCAGTCATGGGTGTTATGGCTGCCTTAGACAGACAGCTGTGTGAAATCTCAAGAAGACAGACATTCCACTCAAAAAAGAACCAAGGGATTTTAATAAGGGATGGATGCTTATTAAAACCCCGATTTCCATTGACAGGGTCAATGATGGAGACACTTTATGACTATGACTATTTATGACTGTTTTATACTGGCCCAATGCTCCGCGTCCAGCCTCGAATTAAGACCAGACAGAAGCAAGTGATGACTTTGACTCAGTTATGCCTTCATCTGTTGACTGTGGAACCTGACATCTCAGTGAACTGATGGTCAAATGTGCATGGTGCATTTTCCCATAAAAAACTCATCCATCCATTTTCTAGCCATTTGTCCAGGTCCTGATCACAGGGGGCTGGAGCGTCTCCTTAAGAGCACGGGATATAAGGCTGTGGTATACCCAAAAAGGGATACCAGCCCAATCTAATGGCGTAAAAAGTTTAAACTGTTTAACACCTAACGATCATACCCTACCTCTGGACACTGCATGCCTCCCGGGACTAATTAAAATCCACATCCCCAATTTTTCCTACCACTCAAACTGTACAGGCGACAACCAATGCAAATCCGTTCTGGTACCGTCCACCCCAGCTTTGACCAAGCGTTTGAAACTCAGTCCCGGCAGCAGTCGCAAGAAAACCCTTGTAAAAGGTTGCCGTGGACAACGGGCTGCTTAGTTACTGCATCGCCCTCTGGCTTCCTCAGCATCCTCACCAGTATGACATGGCACTCAGCTCCGACGTAGGTGGGTTCGATTCACCGTATCCCTGAAAAATGATAGGACTCCTGCCACTTTAAAATATGCATGTAGTTATGACATAATAATAAGGAAATGTTTCATTTCTAAATAAAAGTCCTTATTTCCAGTCAAAATGTTCCCATCTCCTTTTGTTTACAGCTTTCAGCATTTCTGTGTATTTAATGTCACCTCACATGGCCCCGACTCACATTCTCAGGTCAGGGCACACTGGGATTGCACCTGAGACCCGTTCTGCGAAATCCTTCATCTGGACCCGGTCTGCATCGGGTTCACCCAGCTTACATCACTGCCCTGTGACTGAGACCGAAATGAGCGCCGTGGCTTTAAGACATGCGTCTCTCTCTCTCTCTCTCTCTCTCTCTCTCTCTCTGCTGTCGGAGCATCTCATGAGCAGCTGACATCAGCCGTTACCGGGGTCTCAACAGAAATGGTCTCTAACAAAGCACCTCTGGACCATACAAGCCTGGACCCGTCCGAATCGGTCCGCAGCCAGCCAATCAGCTGCTTTGCATGCCGAAGCCCCCTTATATATATACAGTGTATATATATATATACATACACATATATGTTCTTCTGTGATGCGTGTGCAGACAAAGCAGGGCTGCGTGTGCATTCACGCGAGTGGACATACGTGGCTTCGCCCGTGAGAAACACGCAGGCCTTTGTGGATCCAGTCCAGGCTGCCCTGCAGACTGAATTAAACGGAGATATAAATCCCGTTCTAGGCAGAGTTGACCTGCCGGCAGGGTGCTGTGAGCTGCCCTCCACCGCTAAATTCGGAAGCGCCGAGGCGAGCGTCACTGGGGACAAAAGCAATGGAGAGTGGCTGGCCAGCCGGACCCCCCGTACGGACGCCCTTGTGCGATCTCGGCGGTATCAGTGAGCGAAACGCACTAAACGCGGCATAACTCAGCATCACCCCCCCATTCTGCCTCTCTTCCCAAACCGCTACCCTGACGACCACCGCCCCCCCCCACCACCACCACAGACGTTCCCCTACATCTTCCATCTCCGCAGCTCCGCAGCCACCTTGACAACAATACCCCAGGATTCCAGTACCTCCCCTTACCCCCCCCTTTATCTCTGTGACACTTACGTCCCCTATGCCAGCCCCGGTTCACAAGTTGCCACTTAATCCGCAACCAAAGAACAACCGTGGTGGAATTTTTTTCAGTACAAGACAACAAAAATTCCCATTTGTCTTACCTCCTGTGTCTGTGAATGAATGCACTCTTCTCCCTCTCCTGCTCTCGCTCTCTCCCCGTCTCCCTCTCCCCCGCCCTCCCTCCCTCTATCTTTCTCTCTTCCTAGCCCCCCTCTCCAAGTCCTGCAGCGCAGAAAACCCAGCGGCAAGAGCTGCATTGGCTTCATGTCAATGTCATAGTGCCGTTTCGGTGCCGGAGTGTGACAGAAACACCAGGGGGGCAGGGAGGGAATCCACGCGAAACCTCATTTCCTCTCTTTCACAAAGTGTTTCCTTCACCGAATTGACACGTCTCCTCTGCCGGCTTTTTGTTGTTGTTTTTATGCCGGAATGCTGGCGTGTGTGCGCGCTCGTGTCCATACCCGTGCTCTGGACCTCGCTTTCCTGCAAAACGCACCGGTCCACCACCGTCACGGACGAGGCACAGACGCGGATGTGCACGGCCAGGCAAATCTGGGTCAGCGTGACGGCGAGTGTTACCTTCACATGTCACCCCTTGTCCTCTTTCTCTCGTTTCATCTCAGTGCCTTCTCACACCTCTTCTGGTGATGGTAGTATCTCCTCTGCTGTCAGTCCCATCGATGGGATGTTTCTCGTCCCGCCTCTCGCTTTTTCTTCTGCCTTGATTATTACCGTATTTCCTCTCTGGTTCACTGTGCTGGGGAGCTTATTTTCCCCATCAAACCTCTCAGTCAGAAGAAGCAGGCTGACTTGCTTGCTCTCTCTCTTTCTCTCTCTCTCTCTCCCTCCCCCTCCCTCTCTCCCTCCCTCCCTCACCCTGTCTTGCTGTTTCTATTCCATACACATCATAGCTAAAGTCAGCACGTCTCTCAACACCACATCCCCGGTCCCCCACCTCCTCTGTCAAAAAGATGCAGCGATGACAACAGACAGGATGTTCCCCTGTCTTTCTCTGGAGATCTGTCTGGAAGACCGGTGGCTGGATGATTAGGCAAGCGAGATTAAGACTCTGGTGATGATGTGCATCGCCGCGTGTGTCTGCATGCATGAGGAGGGGTCTTTTTTCCATCCACTGTGTTTTGTGGGAATTCGTCAGTGCGGTCGACTTAGCTGTTCAGACTATGACGGATCCCCGTGGATAGCAGCTGAACTAGTAATGGTTTGCGTCAGGAAACGATGCCCCCCCCCCCCCCCCAAACACATATAGACACACATGCCAGCAAATGACAGCATGTAAGTTAACCACGGAACACACCCTTACATCACCTGCCCAAAACCATTGGATCATCGTGTTGAGTCAGCAACAAGAAAGTGAATATATTCCGTGAAGATTATTATGAAATTAAATGATTATCATGAAGGAAGTTGCAGCTTATGGAACATCTTAACTATTTCTATGACAATCTTAAAACTGGCTCATGTTTCTTTTTTTTTTTAACCAACCAGATTTGGTTCTGTCTGAACAGCAATTATAATTAAGAAATGCCGTACGCAAAAGGTGACGTTAATTCAATCAGGTTACCTTCATAAAAAAATGAATGCAAACACACTTCCTGAACCTTGACTCCAATATACTCGGGCTGAAGATATTCAGGTTAACTACCTGCACAAAGGTACAAGAGAAACTCCCTTTAAACTGCGAGGCCTTTAGGACACGCGGAGTGTTTTACCTCTGCCCAGCGCTGTTGATGAGCAACGGAGTAGCATCCTTGAATGAGCTTCAGTGTTGCGACACTGAAGATAAGTTACGGATAGGGCCACACATATCATTAATATCCCACGGCCCAAATTACGAACAACAGCATGTTCTCCTGCAGCGGCGTTAACAGAACTCAATTTGTCCCGCTAAAGCCAGAACCCAGGGGCTCATTAAGAACCTCTCATTCGACGTGTGACGACCTCACGTTACTTCAACACTCGGTGCCACTACCACTTTAACACCAGTTCACGGGATGCAGATTCGGTCACCCAGTTTGAAAACTAATTAATGTTTAACACCAGCTAACAGCAAAGGGTCTTCTTTCAGAACTCCGGAATGGTGAAAAGCCTGGGGTCAAAGGTCACTATGACTAGTGGACTAAAACATTGGCAGCGAGGTATAACCCTTAATACTGACCAAACACTTCCACCTTCCCATTGTGTCCTCACATCGAGCATCTGCCGCGGGAGATATCCCCCAGCCTGATGACTAAAAGACCACGAAACCCCCCCCACCCCCCGCACCCTGAAAAAAACCCCCATTGCCTGGCCATATGGCCTTAGCCATGAGGTCAGAGATGCTGGTCAATCGCATGACAGTGAAGGCTGGAGGTGGGGGTAGGGCGGGGTACGTTCGTGATGGGCAGGACCGTGTCTGCTAGAGACGAGACGGAGATGGGGGTCAAACGGGGGTGGTTATCTAAAGCTCCCGAATGTGTGAGTATTGGCATCATTGTGCGCGTCACTGACGTGCACGTGACAGCACGGCATCTGACAGATGCGGCGGCCTGTCGTTCCCTGCAGCCGCCCGCCTCATCTGCCGCTCATCCCTTTGTCTTTGCACAGCTTTACCCATCGTAGAGCATGCGACGAGTAACTAGGAGCACGCGCTTCCGTCTTCGCAAGACTGAGGTATGGCAAGCTGCAACGTGCAGCTTACATTCGAAGCGGATTCCATCGCTCACCCGGCACCCATTATAAACCACCCGTCGCGTGAGCTTCACGAACGACGTGGTCCTAACCCACGGTGCGGCCTCGCGCTTAAGCAAAAAACCTGCTGCTCTCATAGTCCCTGTACAACAATGACCACATGACAGTAACTCACACGCCTTCTTCCATTCTAATTTCCAAATACCATCCATTACCATCCAGCCCCCTGAAACAGAACAAAAACACAAAACAGACTGACAATCAATTGTCTATAATCCGCACGCTAACCTTAACCTCTGCGAGCTGGGACTCAAATATATTGTGCATTAAAATCACAAAGGGTGCATGATATAAAGTCCACGATCGATATGTGTGAACTCGTGAAGCATACCTTGTCCTGACTGCCCATATATCATATTGGATTCACCTTAAATCGCAGAGTAATTAATAACTGCCTCCTGAGTTTTGTCGGTATTGACGATTAGGGTTTGATAGATTGTCTGTCTTGCATTCTATACAACAGCACGAAATAATGAGGTTTACACAAATCTTATACTGTTTTGTATTATGGAAACACTAGAATTAGCCAACCAATTGATTAGTGCTTTGCAAGCAGGGTTGGGAGGGTTACTTTTAAAATGTATTCCATTACAGATTACACACCCTAAAATATGACCATTTGTAACATATTCCATTATTTTACTCAATGCATACAACGTAATCTACATATTTTGGATTAAGCGTATGTAGCTGAAATGGGACTGGTTTTTCAACTATAGCCTTAGTAATTCATCTGTAATTTTAATGTGTTTACATGCGTTTTTTAATAACCCGATTACTGCTGTTACATGACCACTGTAGCTGCATGACTGGGTTATTGTAGGAAGTTTCTAAGCTCGCACAGGAAATAACTTTTGTTACTGTTTCTCGCTCAGAGGTGGCGATTCTTAGCACTTTCCGCGGCCAGTGTGTTTGCGCGAGCGACCTGATTTCCTTCATTCTACTCTTCGCGTTATGCATCGTGGATTTTTTGGCTGTCCAAAAAAATCAGTGTTTCATTCTTTCATTTGTGTTAGCATAAAAGCTGACTCCTCACGCCTCCAAAAGTGATTAATATCAGTAGCCATTTCCAAGGCCCTACAGACGCTATTGTTTTGGGTTGAGTTGTTCACCTTAGCGTGAAAGTGAGCATGATTTGGCGCCCATCATAACCCTCGCGTGCCACTTGTAATCGGTTTATGATTGTATAACCTTGGTTGGATAAACGGATTTCTTAATAACCGGTTAAGGTGTTTACATGACATTTGAATAATCGGTTTAAGGACCATACACTGTTTATAACCGACTTATTAAGGCGCATGTATACGATTGTAACGTTGTTGTTTTGACCATACGACATACTTTGTATAATATACAGTACGTGTTTTTGCCCAAAGCCAAGGAGTATAAAAAATCAAAATTGCACCTTTCAAAATCGATACAGGATTTTGCTCAGATAAAAAAAAAAAATGTAACATTAATAACCCCAGAGGACCTAAAAAGAGAACTTAATGACTTCACGGTGCCAATTCAGGTTAGACGTCGAATCTTTTGAAGCAGTTAGCAGTTTTGTTGGTGGCAAACAGCTGGCGCCGTACTGTTATGTTGCGGCCTTTGCAGAATTTGACGATGAAATGCGTTTATTTTTAGTGTTTCCCAGACATGAGCGCGTCGTCTTTCTGTATCCTCCTCCATTTTCGGCGTTAAGAAGTTTCGTAGTGAATTTACGCTGTAAAGCACTGCGTGACGCTCGCCTCACGCGACTTAATTTCAAATTTAATTACAATAATGCTAATAGATGTTTTTTGATAATGTAACTGTTTCGGATTACCATCAATTTAATTGCTAGCTGTGACGATATACAGTTACTCGTATTTTGTATTCTAAGCATGTAACCGCGTTACGTGTATTCCGTTGCTCCCCAGCCCCGTTTGCAGGTATGGTCATCCTCAAGAAAGTGTCTTCGGATAAATCCCGTTTGAAATCGCAGGCTTTATGTATTGGTTTGGTATACGAATAGTTTATGAATTATACCCAAAAAAATGTATCAGACAATGTGCCTGTTAGTAGTGTAAGCCATATTCTGTTATTGGAGATTAAGCTATAAAGGCATTAAATGTATCTCAGTAATAAATGTTAATGCACACACGCACAAACCTTATAATATGGAAGCTGAAATGGTTCCAGGAGTTATGCGTGGAGTGACCGAATCAAGTTGTCGCCACGCTGAGCAAAGTCGAATATGTAGCAGCATTCATAATAAATATCACGGCACCTTTCAGTTAAAAAATACTTTACGAGATGAATTCTTCGACACGGCTAAATACGGTTTTAATGTTAATTGGTATGTTTGGGAAAATGTGTAGGAATCTGATTTGATGTCGCTTAATTCTCCTAAAACAAATTGAAATAATACCGTACTGTATTATCGTTCTCTAATGGCCAGCTACTGACGAAGGGTGCAATTACTCTACGTAATTATCATGCACTGTATATGTTTACCTTTTTAGGTGGAAATGTGTTTTATATTTAAATAGAACTGGAATAACCGGGTGGAATGTAGAGCTCAAATGTTTCCGTGACATCTCATCAGTGGCGTTTTAGTCAAGATTACAGTATACAGTACTGAAAATGATTTGCAACATACTTGTGTAAAAATTTGCTGTCTGGTTGCGGTATTTAACTTAAAATCCAGTGCAATCATAGAGACAGAAAGACAGACGGTGAGGACACACAGATTTCCAACATGTCATTTTACGATTTCTTGAAGATGGATCAAAAAAAAGGAAATGCTTCGATTTTAATCCGACATCTCGTACGCAACAATTTAGTTGAAAAGACAAAGGCGCCGCCTAGTGGTTGGATTGTTGAAACAGCAGAAATCGTATCGATTCCCTATTCGCCGATCACGCGGCCGTCGTACTGACGCACAGCTAGCCAGCCACCATCCGAGGAGGTCGTCATGGGTGTAGTTTATTAACATACAGCAAGTGCAGCTTTATCGGTGCTTAAAACAATATTACTGAATTTAGGCGTTACTGTGTACTGCCTTTGTTCCCCATAAATGGCCTAGAACAAAACACATGGCATTTATCCAAGCTATAGTTTTGGATATCGTCAGCCTGGTTTTTTTCCAACAGGTTTAATGTTGATGTGAGTAGGGATTGTGGCTATTAAATGTACGTGTGTAAATATCTACGTAAACGTGAAGAGACACAATCAGATTTTCTTGGGGAAAAAGCAAGGTGCAAACGGGACTTTCATTCCATGTTTATCGTCATTAATTGATTCATTGCCGTGCAGACTTTTAAAATTTGCATCCTTATGCAAATACGGGTCAGAGAAATAAGAAATAGCGGGGGGGGGGGGGGTACAGGCACACTTTGGAGGCGCCCAAGGACAAAATGAAAGTGACGGCGACGATGAAAGAACGACTCTCTGGAGACTGCCGGCAAGCTTTCCTATATTAATTTTATTTAAACGCTTTGTACTTTTTTATTTTAATTGCTCATGTGTTTTAATATACCTCTGGCGGTACATTGTTTAAACCTATTTGAAAAGCCTTGTCTTTTTGGTATGTATCGTTCTTGTTTATATTGTCGTTTTGTATTGTTCATGCAATTTAAAAAAAATTTATAAACCAGTCCTGCATTGCAGAAAAAAAAAGACTGCCGGCAAGTTCGGGGTACCTCACAAAAGCTGGTTTCTCTTCTAAAACGTGTGTGTGTGTGTGTGTGTGTGTGTGTGTGTGTGTGTGTGTGTGTGTGTGTGTGTTTTAAAGTCGGATCAAACTGGGTGAAATGCACGCTTATGGGTAGCCTGTTTAAAAACATCAATGAACCTCGAGATTAATTTGGACAAGGATCATGTTGGTTCACATTGTCATTTTCAAGCTATAGTTGTATGACTTTGTGGAGTCATGAGCATCAGTTTGAAAACTAAGAACTTGTGGTCTACATAAAAGTAATATGAACACTCACGGGTATTCTTAACTGTTCCAATAAAATGTATCATATAAAAGTATAATATAATGCATTTTTATCAAGCGTCTGGCCTAATAGTAGGGTACTAGACCTGACAGTTTAAATGGGTAAACACGTACATTTGTTTCTTTGCTTGGGAAAATGTTTATGCAACAGACATACATTTAATTTATTAACAGTTTTTTACATTTATTGTCTCACCAAGAGAAGTATAATTTCCTCAAGGCTATCTCAATATTTGTGTGAAAGGGGGGTAGGAATATGACAGGTTTGAGAAACATAACATTATATGCTGGGATTGGATGTTGAGCTTTGGCAGTAACTATATATATTCCATCTTCTTTGCGCCTTGCGCCTTTGCTTTATGGGGTTACCGTGACCTTGTCACCTTCTGTCTTGCCCCCAGAGCACACGTAAACTTCCATTGTTCTCCCTGATAAATTATAGGGAAAGCTACGGCACGTGTGCCCAATGAGTGGAATCCCAGAGGATGCGGACAAACAAAGGATGTACATAGGCGGCGTGTGGAAGGGTCCAGTTCTGCATAATGACAGACCACGAGTCCCGGAAAGGGTGGTCGTGTGTGTATGGGGGGGGGTTAGGCTGACATCTGCCACAGTAGTCCTTGGAGACCTCGAATGCGTCGTGTTGTCAACGGTTTGCCACTGAAGATTGTACTGCGGCCATCTGGGTTACCGTTGACGCGCCACAGAATTCCCGGTGCCTTTAAAAACTCCAGACGGGAGAATCAATCCGTAGAGAGCAAAGCGCGCTGGACGGCTTACTTCAATTCTCTGTAGGCTCGCGAACCTTAAAGAAGGTGTTGCGAGTGAGAGGAATTCCTGTTGCCAGCCGATATTGGGTACCGACAGCCGTGATGCCGAAGGGTTTTTTGGTAAAGCGAACGAAGAGAACCGCTTCAGTCTCCTATAGGATGCGTGAGGAAGGCTCCCTTGAGCAAGCGTCCCCGGTGCTCTCTTTTGCTTCACATACTCCTTACTCTGATGAGAAATCAGGACAGTTTTCAGACGTTCAGCCTTTGGTTTGCAACAGAGAGATCGCTAATATTCCAAGTCTGACACGTTTCAGAGACATCGCCATGGAGCATTGCATTACGCCTCTGGGCACGACTCCGCCAACAAGTCCAGAATCTCCGCCACGACATCCACTGGGAGAACGCTTTGCGCAAACCCTCAGATTTCAAACAGTCAGCTCCAATTCCCCCTTCCGGGCGCAATCCTTCGCTGGACCACAAGAAAGCAGCTTCAAATCTTCCCAATCACCAGCGGCATTTTCAGCATCTCTCACGGAAGTGACCACCAAACGGGGCTCTCTGAGCAGCAATGGAGTTTCTCCAGCATTCAGGCGCCCAACTTCTCCGACTACCAGGCTCAAACAGAAGAACCCCAAAAGACACGATCTTTCAAGCGTCACTCCAAGCAAGAAGCGACCGCTCCGTCCGGACGAATTTGGTACATCGCCCGTCTTAGGGTTGCGCATCAAGGAGTTTTCAGAGGTGGAAGATTCAGAAGTCAAGCAGCGACTCGACAGAAGCCTCTTGCTAGGGGAAATCATATGTCAGCTCTGCAAGGAGAGATACTCGGATACCCTGACGTTGGCGCAGCATCAGTGCTCCCGTATAGCTCGAGTAGAATACCGCTGCCCCGACTGCGAGAAGGTCTTCAGCTGCCCGGCCAATCTGGCCTCGCACCGGCGCTGGCACAAGCCAAGGAGTGCGCAGACCGACACGATGTCTCTTGGGGAAGATGCGGTAAAGATCGTGCGTTCTGTCGCAGTTAAAAACGCAAACATCCAGCATGCGTTCCTGGCGTCTGCAAAACCTTCAAACCCGTGTTCTGAAGGAAATGTTACTTTTGACTGCACTTTGTGTCGCAAGAAATTCCGACGTCGCTCCTACCTGAGGAAGCACCTTGCGGTGCACAGCAGAAAGAAAACGAGTTTACAACACGACCTGCGTGCCACGGAAGAAAACGACGCGAGACCTAACGGCGGTGTCTCGAAGCACAGTTTCCATGCCTCGCCCGGTCCTCTGAGTCTGAGACGAGAGTCTCAGGCCGCATCAATAAGTGCCAATAGTGAAACCTACCCGTGTAGATTTTGCGGGGATACATTTTTCTCCTCTCCTGGGTTGACTAGGCACATCGATAAATGTCACTCAGCAGAAACCGGAGAGGTGGTATTTTTTCCACAGCGTGTCTGATTGGCGTCAAATAAGACTTGTCGTCCACAGAACCGTGTTGCAGTGTTTGGAAAGTGCCTTTTGCACGCCAGAATGCAGATTTAGCATAACAATGTCTAATATCGATGAAAATATGCAGCACTATAACTAATTTGATATGTTCAGCATCTGTGTAAGTATTCATTATAAGCGTATTTATTTTTTCTATTTATTCCCACTGTAGGGACGTTATATTGTTCACCTTATCATTAGAAAGGATTAATACTCTGTACTAACCTAGAGCTCTCGTGATCGCAGTACAGATACATCACTGGAATTTGTGAGTATCGTATTTAGGAAAATGACGTTTCCTAATATGTGAAATAAAAATGTAAGAATCAATTTAATCAGTTTCTCTTTTTTGTATTTTTAACGTGTTGCTTATTTCCCGTTCCTGCAGCGAACGAACAACTAGAGTGCCTGACATTCCTGGCCAAGAACTCATGTCAATACCCAGTTTGAATAGCAAATCATTCCTTATTCACTCTGACGCAGTATAAATTCCTTAGATGTACGCTTACGGAAAAAATAACTTGTCAAGAACACCACTGCGAGCAGATGTCTTGAGTTCAGTTACCTTTCAAGGTTCACTGCTTTAGTTGAAATGGAGCTTATCGAGTTTTTTTCCTTTTTTATACAGAGAGATTTAATGTCACATTCCGCTTAACAAACTCACATTGTCTCCTAATAAAAATGTGTTGGATCTCCATTCACCTATCCGGGTTGCAATAGGTCCTGGAATCTGTTCCAGGCAGCACAGGGCACATGACTGGGGTACAGCCTGGATGGGATGCCAGTCCATCGCAGGGTGTACACACACACACACACACACACACACACACACACACACGGAGTCATGCTCTACCGGCAATTCAGAGACACCTATTAGCCTAACTGCTCGGCTTTGGACTGTGGGAGGAGCCCAGGGTACCCAGAGGTAACCCACGAGACTCGGGGAGAACAAGCAGACTCCAGACACACTGGAGGTGAGATCTGAACATGCATATCTGGAACTGAGCAGCAAAAGTCACAGAGCCACAGAGCTACCACTGCTACCCTTTGTTGTATCTCACACGCCAAATTTAAATGTATTTCTGGATGATCGTGTGGCTGTATTTACCAATGTGAAGCCATTCGATTCCACTTGCATCTGTGTTGTACTGCTATATCCAGCAGAAAGACCTCAGTTATTTTCCTGGTCATATCATTGGGTTAAAGTGCAAGTTTTCCCACTAAATAAAGGCAAACTACACATCTTGTTGCCTGAACAAGTTAGTATTTTTACGTTTAAATTATATTATTATATTTTTCATTTATTTTACTGTATCAACAGTTAAAATATGGATGGATTAAGTGTATGCGAATTTAGACACGACCATCGGCAGTCTCGTAAAACGGCAGTAGAGCAACAACGGGTATAGCAAGTCTCCACCCGAAGGTTGTTTGTTCAAGTCCCAGGAGACACTTTGCTATTGTCCCATATTGCCCATGATGCTTAACCTACATTGCACTGCTTTGCAGTATGTCCAACTGCGCAGGAATGCGCAGGACTAAGCAACTAGTAAAACATACACACAACTGGCAATGTGAAGGAAATGGGTGGAGAGGGACGATTTCAAAAACACGCCAAGCTCTATGCTGATACAGAAGGTTTAAACATGTAAGATGGGGTAAGTCATGTGATGATGTTACTCGCTGGGCAGTGAGTCTGTGCCGAGTTCACATGCAACATCTGGGACGGGTAGATTGTGTATTCCTTGGGGAGACCGGAAAAACAGCTGAGCGGTATACTCTGGCAAAACTACATCTAGAAGTGGATGATG
Source organism: Gymnarchus niloticus (assembly GCA_009936485.2). NCBI lineage: Eukaryota > Metazoa > Chordata > Actinopteri > Osteoglossiformes > Gymnarchidae > Gymnarchus > Gymnarchus niloticus. The sequence continues at coordinate 294,149 of JAACJT020000003.1, forward strand.
TTTATTAACTGACACAGAAGATGGAAAGATGTTTTTGACGCATTGCTATTGTAAGTGGGCCGCTGGGCGAATTTTTGTTAAAGCTGTTTTTTTCTCGATGAAAAAATATTCAGTGTGTCATGTGTTTGTTGTTGTATTGTGAGAACTTTGCTAAACAAAGAGAGAGGACAGGTATGTACATTTTTTCAAACTAGGGAATCTTCCGGAATGGTTACTTCACACACAGAAACACCAGTACAATAAGAAAAAGCCTCACAAACTGTTTAAGCCTTCCTTCTGAGGCAGAGGTCGACATACCGCGACTAAAACGTGCCCAACACTGGGGTCGATTACCAGCCGTCTGGGTCATGCGGCCAACTGTCGGCAACCCAACAGTGACCAGCTGGGAGCCCAATTAACCTTGACCGGCTTTTGAGGCAAAGGTGAGACCGGTAGTGTGGTAGCACGACAAAGACGGCACAAGTTAGCAGTGGACGCCGCACCGATCTGCAAGAGCATCGCAAACACTCTAAAACGGCCCGAAAGAGCCGATCATTTAAAACGACTGTCTGTTGAGAAAACGATAACGATTATGAGACACGTTAAAGTCAGTTAACAGGAAAGCCACTTAACATTATAATTCATTCGGGTTTAAATTTTGGGCTTCCGTTCGCCGTGAGTGCCGACGAACGATTAGGAATGAGAGCTATACTCATCATCGACAGACTGGAAGGGCCACGAATTATTCTACTGTTCATTTCGTCCTAACGCTTTGTGAAAATTTAGCCTGTGTAGTATGGGAAGTGTGCTGTATGGTAGCGGCTGTTGGACCAGGGGCCCGTAGTGAGGATTCAGGACATCCGCAATCACATTTTGATACGCAGGTCGCGGGACACTCCAGTTTGGATGCATATGCACGGTGGTGAACTGCACATATACCAGAAAATCGATGATTCGGTGTCGTCCTCTGAGCAGGTGGTGGAGGCAGAGCAGACCCCTGCTCGGGGCCCACACCGGCTGGGGCTCCGGGAACAGATGCCTGCGGGGAGACTTGGGGGTGGGGCAAGCAGCCGGCTCTTGAGTGACAGGGTCTCAGCAGAGTGGCCGATAGGCTTCATCCAACTGCTCCTGGCTCCTGAAACACCAGCTGGAGGAGAAGCTTCATTCATAAGAGTCTGGCTCGAACCCCTAGGGGGTGGCAGACTGACAGCCCTACCATTTTTCGTTTCTTCAGCCCCAAGAGGACGCAGCGGCACCTTTATTAAATCAGAAGAGGAGGACCCATTCCCGAATTCGGACTGACAGTTAATTCAACGCGTTCCAAATGAGCTTAGCTCACTGACAGGGAATGACGGGAGATTTTAATCCATAGAAAAGCTAGTATCGATTGAGAGGGACAGTTGCTTTTTGAGAGACTCAGCCAGCAATTCATTTCTTTTCTTTTCTTTTTTTTTCCTGCATGGACACAAGCAAGCTGTTAAAATGGCTTGGCACACTGCGACCGACTTATTTATACTGCTGATTATCCGTTTCTTATTTTTCCCCCCGCAGATAATTATTTTCTAGTCAGTATTTGTTTGGCTGATTTTTTTATTCATCGCGAAAATATATCCTGAATTTCGCGATGACCAGTTTTAAAATTCAACGCGCTTCCAAGAACGATTTCGGTTATTAATATAATTTAGACTTACTGTTGGGAAACTCGCGCACTCTTATTTATCAAAGGTACGTTTTTACGAGTGTTATTCTCCGTAACCGCGACAGTTCCTTGGGACTTAAATGTGTAGTTTGTTTGTACGTATTAGTGTACGGGGGTCGAAGATATGGCGGGACGTAACAAAAGCGGCCCCATACAAACCGCTCAGCGTCACATTCGGATAAGAGGAGGGGTGCATAACTGAAGCAGTACTGCCGATGCACGAAAAGACAATGCGACGCATGGATACTCCATTAACCCAAGGCATGGAGAACGATGCCGAAGAAGACGCCGTTGAATAATTATTTTACGACTCAGTAGCCTTTCCTTTTTTCCGCGCACACAATAGAACGAGGTGACAGTCGCATCTGCTCTCGTTTCAATGCCTTTCTACGATCTGTCCACGACCCCAAGCCAAAAATTCCGTTGAAAATGCTGACTGAATTAATGACGCCTCAACACAGCAGAATGTGGACTATTATTCGAACGCTTGGGAATCATGCTCATTGGCATGATGGGTAAGTTGAAGGAAATTCCACTAGAATGAATGCGCGAAAAGATTCATCGAAAATTAAAGTTCAAAGAGCGTGTTTTATTCGGGCATTAAGATAAAGACGATACCTTTAATATTATTACAAGAAAAAATGTCTTTGCGTGCTCCTCTGCATTTCACGGGTCAAATATCCTATTTTTATTTTAAGTCTGCAGAACGCACGCTCATCTCTGCCTTGTGAGCTACGCCCCCGTGTGGCACATGAATAAATAGACACTCGTTTTAAACTGCACGAGTTCAAAACCCCGCAGTTGATCGTCTTTTTGTTCGAGGTCCGAGTTTCTAAGTACAGGGCTGTAGCCTTCGGGCGACGTAAAAATGAATGCGACTAATTCAAAATTACTTACAAAAATCCAATACCTTTATAAAAGATAAAATAATATTATTATACGGTATCATTATAACTTATATCACTTTTTCTAATTTGCACACAAACCACGCTTAATTTAAATAACGAACGCTTTAGGTTATTATCCGTTTGAATCGTCAAGCGGTACATCTTTATGGTTTTAGGCGCCGTTATACTCCCCATTATAGGTATCGCTCGTCTACTAATTTGATTTAACAAATCTGGCAAAAAAAAAAAATGACAGGGCGCCATTCACGGGCTGCTTTTATCGTGCCATTGAGAAAAATACAATGAAAGGAAGTCATGCACCGTGCAACACCTTCGTGTGGACCTCTGAAACCCCGACATGGAAATTCAAAGTTTCGAAATCTGGAATTCGCTGTGTAAAAATACTACGATGAAGTCAAATTCGTCTGTATATAAACTGAGTATATTAAGAGCGAAAATAACTGCTAACTGCGTATTTTTGCACGATCGCTTTAGCTGTAGTTATATCACAATACTACAAATAAGCATATTTAATTGTTCTCTTTCATTTGCAGGAAGTCCGTATTTCTGTTATCGTTCTTGTCAGTCACGGTTTTAAGGGAAATATATTAACAGAACGCTGAAATTAGACTCAGAACTGGAATTGTGCAAGTGTCCGGTGTCCCGTTTCCCCCCCTTTTTTCAGTGTTGTCTAGCTGGGAAAGATGGAACGTGAGAAATCAATTTCAATCTCAAGCAAGGCAGCACAGCTGATCAGCACACTAACCTCTGTGATTCTTTCATATTGTCTGCCCGCCAGCACTAGGTTTGCCTTGGCTGAGCTCACGTGTACTCGTGCGTCTCTGTATATGCAGGCGAGTGCGCGCGATACTAATCATTAATAACCATTAATACGATAATTATTAGACATTTGGAGTACAGACCAACGCGCCCTACCACCGGAAACACCTTCCGTAAGGAGGGGTGTATTTTTTACTTGTTGGGAAATAGAAAGGGATTTATTGCAGGTCCCGATTTGCAACGGTAAGACGCTGGACACGAAATTGCGTAAGAATGAATGAGGAGAAAGACATTTAAGCACTCCCGGCTGACTAAGAGATGAACTGAGGAGATCGAGAACAGCTCCGAACCGGCTGGTCGCGACAGCTGTTCGGGAACATTGTAGCCTTTACAAATGACATCACTCCCCCCACTTCATCCTGTTCGTCGTGGTGCTCGACACTGCAACACTGGTGGCACAGACGTTTGGTATGGGGGGTGATTCCTGCCGTTATTTATTAAGATGCACAGTCGGAAGGAAGACGTGCACGCGGAACATTCACATTCGCCATGAAGGTGTGAAGATCCGCTTTCGGAAGATTCGCGTTTGTATACCGGGTTGCTATGGATACTGAAGGCCGCCCAAAGTTCATCGCTCGCGTTAATGCGC
>JAACJT020000003.1:298242-327452 GCA_009936485.2 Gymnarchus niloticus
GCGGGCCTCAAGTGCGCACCGGCCCCCTTACTTCAACACCCCCCCCCCCTTTACCTCCCCCCCCCCCCCGCCGTGGGCGCAATTTTCCCGCCTCCCCCCCCCCCCCCCCGCATCGGCCACGCATGTCAAGTGTCTGCTAAGTGGGCAAATGTAGATGAAAGATTTCGTGTTCCGCTCAAAGAATTCTGAAAACTACCAATGAGTCAGTGACGTTATTTATTTTCCATTTTCTTATGTGCGAAAGGATTCCAAAGTACACTTGGTTTCTTAAAATAAGTTTATCAAAAGCGACAGAAAAGGCCGATGAAAACCAATAATCATTTGAAAACCCTCATAAGGTTCGTAATCTGCTCAATACTTATTCTTCGTGACTATCTGTCATCAGTAAACTTTGTAAATGAAGTCGCGGGTGCATATACACCGACAAGCGCGAGATGGGAAGCTAAATATGACACAGCTACAGACAGTCTGTCGATTGGCGCGTGATACCGGCGTCGTGCTGCTTCCTTGCTCTCTAGGGAGCTTGCTGTGGAACACAGGAGGTCATTCTTAACAAGGGGTCTTGGTCCCCACACAGATTTAGTCAAGGAAAAAAAAAAAAAAAAATCTTTCAGATATGTATTTATATTTCGGGTTAGGGAAAAAATATATATTTTTGTACGTAGGTTTCAGGCGTACTGTATCGCATCCAAATAAGCGACACTTGTAACGACAACATTAAAGAGTGTATGCTCACAGACAATGTAACGAACATAGGTCAGCTTTCTCCAGTTTAGTTCCTTTTCACTTTTTCACATATATCCTAAACTTGAACCTCAATTCTGGTTACGGAAAACTGAAAACCCGACTTCAGGATTTCCCGAGGTTCAAACCTTGAAGTCGGGCATTCAGTTCTCTCTAAATGAGAATTAAAACCTAACTATAGGATATGTTAAACCCGCATTCTGGAATACCACCCCTGCATGAAGCATTACGTTATTTCTGAAGCCATGTCCAGGACAGTTATGGTTTTCGAAACCAGCTTCCAAAAGCTGTGTTCATTTTGCAGGTAATAATAAAAATGAACGAGTACGGTGACGGCCGGGGGGCTGAATATATCGCTCGGCTCACTGTGCCAACGACACCGCGTTGTTTACAGGGTGAGCCCATGTTTGTCAACACTTCGCCGTCCACGTTGACAGGATGCTGCGTGGCCTTCCACTCCCGCCACTCATTTCCGTTATGGTTTCTGGCGGCAAAAAAAAAAAAAAAAAAACACGGGGCGCGGGTGCCGTTCAAGCAAAATGTGCCGCCTCAACTGCATTGTCGTAATATAACGAAGAAATACAAAGCATCACTGCGTCCGCCATCTTCCGCCACCTCCGGACACAAACAGCGATATTGTGGGAAACCAGCCTGCTTTGGAGATGCTTTACAAGTTTTCCACAGGAAAGGGCTCACTCTCAGAAACTGTCAACATTTCGAATTGAATTTATAGACACAGTGCTTATATCTAATTTCGTCTGATTGTGGTATGCATTTCGCCAAGCATCTATTCCATTGCCTCTCATATGTTCTCATAAATACATTCGATTCTCAGCCCTTCGTTCCTTGTACTACTTCAGTGATAGGTTCTCCCCCTCTTCTTTAAAGCGCTGATCTTTAAAAAGAAAAATAACAACTCCCTTAGTATTAGAATGCCAACAACATACGGAAAGGCCAACTAAATATTGTCTCCGTCCACTCATCTATTCTAAATTGTAGAGTGTATTTCTGTAAATGATACATTCTCTTGGGTAGACCTATTGTCAAACGTGGGACTACATTGAATGGATGGTAACTGTAATGTGGTTTATTCCTTCTTACGTTTCTCATTAATCAGATTTGTAACCTTTATTAATTCTCCTGCGATGCTTTTTAGGGCTCGTTTAGCGTCTGCTTGCTTTAGGTTCACCTTTTTCTTCTGACAGCCATTAGCTAACTAACTTATGCATTATCGATGGTTGTTGCTTTGCTAATGAAATAAATGCACAAGTAAGTCAGGACGACATGCACGCCGAGATGGGCCCACGTGGGGTGACAACGCACGTTGTGCGGGAAGCGAAAAGCAAGTGTGATGCCACCCCAAGCCTCATTAAAGCCGTTCATATAAACTCCGCTGAACCATGAAATATTGCAGCTGTAATATGTGCCTCGCCGCTCACTGAGAATTTAAAGCCCATTCGCTGATATTCAAACATTTATAACGGAGCCTAACCGTTAAAAAGACTCCATACATGTAGTGAGAAACTCAGGGAACGGTCCGTGATCAAAACTGGACGCCAGGCTCAATCTCTCTGTAAACTGCTTATCATCTCGATGCTAATTGGATAAACGACACCGAATACGTACGGATAGTGAAGTGAAAATCCACAAGTCTTACTGGTATCTAGAAAGCAACCGGTATAACAGCGATCTATTAGCAACAGAACTCCAACACGTCGGCTTTCGTAAAATGTATTGCGGTACACCTTATATCCGGCACGCAGTAGGCCTGCTAATTGTACTTCGAACACCTACATACTGTATATTAGACAGTGCGACAGACAGAAATGTACTCAATTCCCAGATTAAATTCCTAAACGGGCAATTACGGCACAGACAAAACTCACTAGTATCGGTGTGGTGTCTTGAAAAAAGGTGGGATAAGTTGATAAAATAAAAGTTCGGTCAGAAAATATACAGCTTGTCTGTAAGTGGTCTTTTTCTTCTTTGAAAATTGCGTATCTCTTTGCGGCACTCTGTGGATTATTACTGCGGGGGTGCCCATGCTGTGGCTGGCATTTATAATGTCCCCTAATCCGCTATCTGCAGGTGGACGCGAAGCAGTTCTATGCGACACTGGGAAAAATCTCTCGGTGGCTCTCATGGAATAGCGGTTTAGGAGCACGGCTGGCGGCCAATAAGTTGTTGGTTCCATGCGCTTCTGTGACGTGCTGTGCTTAAACGGGCCGGCTACAGAATACAAGTCAATAAATAAGCATTACGTCAAATGTAAGATCGCCCAAGTCCACTCCTCACTGCTGCCGTGATGAATAATGTACAGTAATGTAAGGTGCAGGATGCAAAGTTTGCAGATACAACGTCCGCAAACGGTTATGCATTTCCATAATAACCTATGGAACAACTATACCGCACTGACGTTTGGCCCTTTCGTATGGTGTTATGAGGAAACTGAAACGGTTCCAGAAATACCATTCAGGATTAATAAGGCAAATAATGCATGCATTATTCATTCATCCGAAATGACAGCTCGGACAGTTCCACCACAGTAATAGCACTCTATTGAGCAAGATCCGCAAATCTGATTTGCTGTTATGACGCAAGACATATACGGAGCGAGCGAGAGATCCACGTTAATGCAGATCCATTAAGGGAGAATAACTAACCAGTCTAATCACTCGAAAGACAAAGAGAGGCTACTTGAACCAATGTAGTCTCACATTAACCGTGGTTACCAGGTTAACTCCGGTTACAGGTTTACTAGACCGTGAATGAATCACGGTTTGGCCACCTCACGCGTTCCTGTGGTGTGGAACGCAAGACGCAGATGCTCTGCGCCATTTTCAACCGCCGGACGGTGCTCCTGGGAGACGGACAGGGCTTGGAGGGGGCAGGAGGTCGCTTTAAAACCACAGAGAACTCAGGACAGGTGAAAATGCACAAAACCTTAAGACCCAGTGCTGCATTTACTGTATGTCTCACCAATGAAATGCTAGTCCACGCATCTTTTTAACCCCCCTCAGTCTCACTGTAAGATTTTATCCACACTTGTGCATGAGTACTGTTTCTCACAGCGTCGGAAACGTGACGTGCTGCGGCAAGCCCAGATCAGGAAGCAGCAGGTGTGAGAAACCACTGTATAACAATATCGCCAGTTTCATTTGCCGCTATGCACTTCCTACCGCACTTGGTAAAACTTCTAAATTAAGCTAAAATAAGCTATTTATAGCGGCAAACGGTTCATCTTCCAACCACTTGTCACTGCATAGTGGTGATGTGTCCAGAGCCCAATGGGAACTACAGTGAGCAATACCCATCACGTGATACCGGTCCATCATCGGACACACATACATGTACGTGCACACGGTTGGTTTATTTCTATTCATCTGCAAAAGTGGGCCACGGGATCGTATGGACCAGGTTCCAATTTACACGGTTTCGTTACTGCAGCGGTCTGCTCAGGTGCTCGCAGCTCACGTCTATTTTGTGGTGAGATTTGCTTTAAAAGGCCCCGACGAAAACATTCCGTTCCCAAGCATGCTTAACTATGATCTTCACGTGAAGAACGGGAGCTACATTTGTCGGACGTAAATTTGCTACCGAGCGGCCAAAGTCACAGATGGGGCATGACTGCAGCAATCTTACGCAGGGTACTTAAGAATAATTGCATCAGTAAAAATCCAGATGTACAAGTGTGCGGTTGTGTCAGCAATCGTGCACTACATAGCTCTCTTTGGGTAACAGCGAATGCTAAACATGCTAAGAAAAATTTGGGGTGCGCACTTGTACACTCTCCTTCAGATGTTCATCCTCCCCCTCGCCACCACCTCACGAACGAAGCTCCAAACCAAAATTGATGCCAATTCCAGTCTTCTCAGTCTTAGCTACCCCACAGTATGAACTCCCTGCATTCGAATCTGTAAGCTCATCATAATAAATAGATTTTCACTGTCCCGAGATGTTCACCTAATCCAATGTACTCCTAAAACACAGTTAAAGGCAATGAATGATGCTGCTGTCTGGAGGAAGCTAGCCACTGTAAAATAAGTCATTTTTATGCAGTTTATTGAGTGGCATAATGTTCCCGTGTACCTTTTTTTAATCGCTGACAGTTTTACGCCCGCACAGTTACACTACGTATCAACAACACAATAAAGGATCAGTAAATTTGTTTCCTGGCAGTCTGGCTGGTCAGACCAGTTTGCTGGAAAGCAGATGCATTCAGGTTGAGGGCCAAACATGGGTGAGGTTTTCAATGCCCAAGTTTTCCTTGCATTTTCAGATTTTAATGTGTGGAGGCACCTCTGAAATTACCGGAAAACCCATCATAAACAAAACTCCTCAGAGTACCCGGGACTGCTTTTCCCCCCCCAAGGACCTCAGAGATATTCAGCCCCTGGACAGTGAGCACCTCCTCCAAAGAGCACCTATGGAGACTTTCAAAAAAAAAATCAGTGGACGCCCCCAGAAGTGACAGAATTTGACACCTGTGAGCCAGAGGTTCACACCTTGTCAACGAAGCATTGCTACGGAAACTGAGTCACACGGGGTCCTCACCCACATCATGAGAAAGCTCCTGGCATTGAACACCTAACGAGGCCCTGGTGGGGAAGAGAGGAGAAGAATTAGGCTTGGTAAGGTTGAAAATGTAGTCAAGGATCAGCAGGTGGTTTAATATGGGATCTGTCCCCCCCCCCCAATCAAGGAGAACGGCCCGATTATGACCTGAATCGGCCACTGTTGTTGTCTGAGACCATGTTAGGCCAGAATCTTATTGGGTAGAAAGTGTACTGAGCACAGAAGCAATCATGAGCAATCAGGCTGACAAACCAGAAACCCTGCACAAGCTCTTCTACCCCCAGGAAAATGGGTCAGGTGACTAGCTGACCTAATTGTGACACAGCTTCTCAGAAAGTTAGAAATATCCTTTTTCTAACTTTCCAAAGGTGAATGCATGCAAGAACCAGCAATGATCACGTGTATCTTGAGAAAGACAGGTCCTGCGGCACTTTTAGACTTTCTTGCCCCAAAGGAGGCAAACAAAGGGTTAGACGGACAGTCTGACATTCTGGAGTAGGACCGCTCCTGCCCGGTTCTTGTGGGTCACGTTGAACATGAGCTTCAGTGCCAACTTTCATGGAGGAATCAGTCGAGCTTCATAAAGAATGTTATTGTTTGGCTCGAAACATAAAAACAGAATGACAAGCACTTCGGGTAATCCGAAAAAGATAACAGCACATTTATGCTTGCAAAGCACAGTTTTTTGTCTTGCAGCTGGCTGACCACTTCCCAACAAGGACTTTGCTAGAACAGAAGCCTGCACACAATTCAGCCCCTATGAAGGGGAATTGTGTAGCCCTGCTCCAAGTCCCGGCTCTGGAACCCATCTTTCTGATGGCAAGCTGGCAAAAAAAAAAAAAAAGAAATGGTGTGAATATGGATGCGAAGCCGCGCACCTTCGATTCCGCTGTCGGCACTCGAATTGCACTGAGTACCAGTTACTTGGTGTTTTGGCTAAAATCGGCGCCGCATCCGTGCTTTCAGCAGAAAGCCTGTAGGGAATCATTTCTATATTGGCACCGAACAAGCACAATAATCACTAAAAAGCAGAATGAGCATCAGTAAATATATCACACGGAAAAAACGCCATGGTTTTATCAGTGAGGAGGTTAGTAGCAGCCAATTAATAAGAGTGGGCTGTAAGAATTATTAACAGGCGTTACTCTGATTACATGCCAAACTGTTTTTCACGTTCATTACGGTTTTCTTTAAATTTCTAAAAAAATTATTTAAAAAAAGAACAGTAGGAGCATACCCCCAAAACATGTACTGCGCAATGAGCTAGACTACAACTGGTTGCTTTGTTCAACAATCCTAGTGTTTGCTCATCAGTGCTTTGAATGACCGCAACGTTCCTTGACCGTCTCACCAACCGCTGCTGGTCGGAAGTGAGAAAGCCGGCCGAGCAGGAAGGACCATATTAAAAAACAAAAATCGTGAACACCGGGAAATCCTTACAGACACGGCACAACATGCGTTAAAATGTCGACAAATACTAAATGCGAGCTCAGCCCACAAGCATCGGCTATACAGTACAGACCGTGACCTTTCTTACTCCGCGCTTCCGGTGCTCTAAAAGGTTTCGTCTACTCAGACTCAAAGGTGTGACTCGACTGATAATTAATTAATATCCAGCGACTCTCCACGTAGGCCTACTTAAAGAGTCGCCAAAAAAATAACACGTTGCCTGACCATGACTAATTCAGTTAAATCGGCACGTTACATAATCAACAAAATGCGTAATGAGATAAATACGACGTGACGTTTCATTTACATAATAATAATAATAACTATTATTATTATACAATATACTACTACTAACAGCAATACTAATAAGCACACTGGGACTCAATAAAACGATTGCGAGTATGCATTACGTTTTCGAAAAGCAGTACAATCGAGAAAGTCGCAAAAATAGAGCGAAAATGATAAATCGATGACGCAATTCGCATGTATCATATTTATAAACAAAGATGAGTATGCCGGCGTTGGGGGACTCGGGCCCGTTGAGGACCACAGAAGGTGCTGATTTCTGCTCTGCAAATATCTTCAGTCGATCCATTTTTAGGAGAGGGTCTAAAATCACCCGTTGCTCCAGATGTATCGCAGCTGCTAGCAGAAAGGTGACCCAAAAACCTGTAGATACGGTGACCGACCACAGGAGAAGGTGTCCCACCTCTGGACTTCTTAGTATGTCGCACTTACTAAAGGCGATCGGCTGATGCAGCTGTTTGGCTGGCATGAATAAAACGTAAGGATGCTAATCCGGTTTCTAGTGTCTTCCTAAACCCACGTCCGCTTAATCGGACCAAAACCCCTTCGTTCGACTTGATACTGGTGTGCTAGTGTGTGCATGCACTCTGGCATCAATTTTCTATGAAAAGTTGTGCGTAGCCAGGAAAAATAGCTTTTTTTTTTTTTTTACTATGTTTCAAAATTCTATGTCTTTTCGTTTCAGCCGTGTTTGACCACTAGACCGTACACATCCGCCGAGCACAAATCAGACTGCAATACCTTTTGGGATGAACTAAACACGGAACGAATTGAAGAAGTAACGAGATTTCCTTTTGCTCTTCCATCTGTCACTGTCATCATTGGTTTTCGCGGCTATTCGCCTTCGTGACTCAAAGTTCGGCTGGTTTTGAGGCGACACTGCACCGCACCTGCCCCATTGTCTCCTGTCCATTTCACTGCCCCGATTGTTCCACACAGAGTGGAGTAGCGAAAGAGCTACGCCGAGGGCAAAGGCACTTGTGGTAGAGAAAGACTCCGATGGAAGAGACGGATATTATTGCTAAGTATATTGAAAAGACAGTGAAGCACAGCGAGAGCTGGATCTCAGTCCACACCCGGTTTCGTCCCCAGGAAACAATCAGGACTTAAGCTCTCTGTGTAACCACCCGAGCTACAATAGCTGGTGTGTACTGTGAGTTGTATAGGTGGTGAGCGTAGTTACACTGCTACCCAGTGAATGCTGTGTGCTATGTGAATGGATACAGACTTATCTGTGTAGCAAGTTTGTATTTAGGCAAAATCTTCATTTGGCCAACAGATTTCCATGTGGAGGCAGGCAGGCTGGAGAAGAAATAATGTGATTTGCAATGGGCGACTGGCAACGTGCATTATGGGAGTTCTCCAAAGGTGGCATGTGAGTCAGACCCACTTCTCGCCTGGGAATCTTCTGCCTGCAGACTGGAAAGTCAGTTTCTGACCCTGTATTTACAGGCAGAATGTAGAAAAACAATTTTTGAAGGAGACTTTATTTTTACTGTTAAAATCCATCTGGTTGTTAAATAATGCACCTTCCACCTTGCCTGCCCCCACTCTCCCGGCTTGTAATGTCACTTTGGTCGTGAAAAGTTGAACCGTTAAGAGAAATGAAAACACACGCGGTATGTCAACAATTACAGAACCAAAATCCCGGCAAAGACATTACAAGTGTGACCAAATTTTGGACCCGGGCTGACAGAAAGGGGTGGATTGCAAATGTCGGTGCCAGCTGCAAAAGGCTCGAGAGAGTGGGAGAGGGACACGCAGGTGCGATAAGGAGAGGTTCAGAGGTCGCGGGAGGTCAGAACGGGGGCAGGTACCGAGTGACGCAGGTGTTGGAGTGTGAAACGGGACAGCACATTATCTTATATAAGGCTGTAAGTAGTGGAAGTCTGAATGTGTCACAAGACATTATTTCACAACACTGGCGCGGTCTGGCAAGCACATACGGGGAGTTGAGATAAGCGGGGAGGGGGTGTGGAGGATGGGAATAAATGGGAAAGTGAAAATTGAGGGAGCTGGGAGAGGGCAAGGTGGACGGTAGAGCGGAGGAGAGAGACGGAGAAGGGTGGAGGGGATGGAGACTCGATGGAGAGACGGTTGGAAGCGGGGCCAACGAGAGTGCTTCGGCGTGACCGTGAAAAATGAGAAGGAAGGCAGGAAAAAAAAAAAAAGCAGGGAAGGAGGAGGGGCTAACACGGGTACGAGAGCGTGTGCCAGGCTACCGATTGATTTATCCTAGTGGTATTGATCTCTTGACCGCCTAGTCAGTATGCATGGAAAAAAAAAAGGCAAGCAAGAACATAAGACTTGGCACGTGTGATTAATGGGTTTCACGGGCTGGAGATGGTCACGGTTAAATAAGCACAAAGCTGAAGTGGTTCCCCTACTCGGTCCCTGTGCTTGACACTCACTCTCACGCAACCGATGGATCCCGAGGCCTACATTCTGGAGCGAAACCACAGCCAAGAAACACATGCATTTAATGTTATTAGTCTGGGTCGGGAGATATCTCCTGCACAGTCTTACTTCGGTTTGGAGCAAATCAGATCAGCCTTCATGAAATTAGGGAAACCAAATCTGACCAAATCATGTTGTTATAATCGGGAATATAATTAGGCAAAAGATGTCAAAGACCACTGGTGTTACAGCAAATAAAATAGATTGCTATTGACTCAGTCTACATATCATCAGTCAGTTTAAATGTATACATGTAAGAAAATAAGTAAAAAATAAATATATAGAGTTCCAGAAACGTGGTCAGCAAAAAATGCAGTCTCACAATTGCCCACAGAGTGTCACTGGGTGTGTGATAGTGTGCGTGTCTGTGTGTGTGCGCACGCAAAGAGATGGACTGCCTTCTCGTTCGGGGTGTGCCATGTGACCTGAGGTTCCCGAGATCCAGACTTGCCAAAACGCTCTATCAAAAAAGTGCCGTGGACGATAAACATCTTACATGTATATGTACATCTGTTATGGAAATAAAAGGAAGACATTCCACAATGTCATGCTGGGAGGACTGAAAGGCTTAGGGAACAAATAAATCCAGCAGGGGTTATGAAGAAGACAGAGAGGAAGAGAGTGAAAAAACACAAGGACTGGAGCAAACCAGCAGCAGAACATGCAGCAGGCTGAGATCTAACCCTGACCCCTGCTGGCGGCAGACTGAAATGCCCCAACTGGCGGTTTCTCCCCCTTCCCCATTCTCCACCTCTCCACCCGCACCATCCAACTGAGCATTTTTTTTTTTTAAATTATTTTTTGTGCTTGCACCTCCTGCGTGTTCCCAGTAAACAAAACAAGCACTTGGACACGGTGGGAAAAGGCAATTAACTGAAGGTGCGAGTGTGGACCTGCAGTTAGAAAGTGGGAAGGGGAAACAGACCATGCCTTACTTTGTTATTTATGGTCTGTACTCTTTGTGTATGAAGTCTCAGTTACCGGAAAATGCAGCTTGTTAATCCTTTCATCCATCCTTCTGTTCATCAGCCGTCTCTCCCTCCTCGGTGGCCACCTTGTTTCTAAACCAGGTCGCCAGCCATCAGTTTAAACGTATTGATTGATCTCCCCGATGTGGTTACGTGGACGTTCCCTCCCCGCTGAGCAAGGCGATACTCCCGGCGGCCGTGGCGCTGGGCTGGCAGTGCTTCGGGTTTCCATGACCTCCTCGGTAACCCCTCTGTTGTTGTTCACCACCTCCCCACCCCCCTCACATCCAGTAGACTGTGTCCAGGTTTCAGCTGTTTTTTTTTTTTTTTCCCCGTCGGCTCTTGGCAGCGGTTTGACAGCCGTGAAAGCTTGACTGTGCCGAGGACCACCACCCGGTGGAGAATACTTCACGAGATCCCGCAGCCGGGGAGGAGCCACTAAGAGGCCGCTACGAGCACCAACGTCTGGCCTGAAGGGCGGTTAGGCGTAAAACCGACAACCACAGGATTAAACACCGAATAAGCGATTGCGGTTGGGGATTGGGAATGTGGCGTGAAAGCTCTTCCGTCGGTGACCGGAGGGGCTTGCATCAGAAAATAACTGGAGATGCAGGTGATCTCTCGTGTCCACCTGGGACATCGAGGCTACGTCGCAGGGAAGCTGCACGCTGGAACCAGGTGCACGGGGCTGTGGATGTCTGCAGGGAGCTGCAGGCTGTGCACATGTGCTTGTCTGCTGAGGACTTTGGCAGGTGGATGAGTCATCGGAACATATTGTACACCCCCAACATCCTCACCAGGCAATGGCTCTTAATGCCCCATTGAGTGCCTTCTCACATATATTATATGCTGTTAGGCTTTCAAGGAAACTGTTGACTGACATCCAGGATCAGAGAGAAATGTCAATCCCCCAGGACAGGTTGATAATTGCTTTGGTAAATATTAGGTGGAATTAAATGATTAAAAGTGCAAAATCTAAATCTTTGGATTTTGATTAATGCTTTGATAAATAACGTGACGTGACTCTTAGAGGTGAAGAACTGAGATATTACTCCAAATTAATGATACTACAATTTTTTTTTCCACTTGGTACTGGAATATGTTAGTAATCATTAATTAAATAATCATTCCTTAAGCAAATTAAAATAATAATGGAATGGAATAAAAAAAGAAAATGCACCTCAAAACATAATTTATGGATCACCCTCCACCTATTTAATAATTCCTGTTTAACGGGCGGTTTAATCCAAAGTGATTTATGAAGAGTACAATTGTACAACTGATGCAAAGTTAACGAAACACACTCTTTTCGAGGAGACGGGACTTGAACCAACAACCTATCGCAACCTAGTCATGCTAAAATGCCATTTGAGGTTCAAACCCTTGACTGAAGAAATAGAACACGTGAAAATGCATATGGGAATATATGGGAATTGGTAAACCCTATAGTGTGCAGACAAAATCAAAGTTAAAAGTTATTCCGATTTAAGGGCAAATTCTACGTCGCTGTTCTTGCAGGCCTGAGTTAATGCTGAAAGCAATGTATGTAAGTGAAACTGACAACCACGTACATATGCATTCATATATATTTATATGTGCATGGATTTAAATGTGTTTGTAACGTTACACACACGCAGAGAGAGAGAGAGAGAGTGAGAGAGAGAGAGAGAGAGAGATTTGTTGTGTGTATTGGCAGCCAGACTCAAGCACCGTGAGCGGTACACCAATGGAGATCAATATATCTTAGCGTGGCAGACAGACGGAGCAGTGTTATGGAGGAGAAATCAGTGTGCATTTAGCACCAGTTCTCGGACGGCCTCAAGTATACACTCAACAAGCCATGTATGTTCGTGTGTGTGTGTGTCTCACACGTATGTGATCATTCTAGCTGTGCGCCGACCCACGACGATATTAGCCTGCTATCCATACCATATTCCGCAGTGAAATCTGAGAACTCATACATACTCAACAGCTTGAAGACATATGCTTTCCCCGTAAGCACTGGGCTTTACATTCAACGACGTAGAGTCTACGATCTGTCGCGTCTTCGCTCGATCGGAGCCTTCACGTCGAGACTGGGCTCGACAAGTACAAGGTAACCCGCCCCTCCGGAAAGCTACGGCGAGAGAGCCGCACATTTTTTTTAAATAGCTAATAATTACAACAGCAAATATTAACGGCGGCTATTTACATTGTATATCTGACAGCCACATCACACGGATGAATGAAACAAAATACAAAGGTGGAACTTTATTTTGTTTAACGTCGGGAACCCATTTGATATGTTTCAATATCGCGTTGCCTTCAAATCATGAGATCGACCGCATATTCTAATGTGGCCTAAGCATAATTTCTGCCGTATTTTCACTCTGGCAGACAAAAAGCAATTCATATGGTATAAGAAAAACTTGCATTGTTTAACCCAACCCGAACCAAACCAACATCCCAGACAGACACGTGCGATACGCCGGTATTTCCGTCCATGGGCCTCGGTGTGCCTGTAGGCCTAAACCCCAGCATCTGGACAGCCTTGTAAAATCTCAGACTAGACAGTCTGAGTGAACATCACCGTTAATGAGAACAAACAAAAAACTACATGTAATCAGCCAAATACCATTTTCACATTTTCTTACTTCATTTACATAATACAATCCGACAGCGGAGGGGAGAACTGTTCTTTGAACGCATTAACGGCAAAAGCTCCCCACGCAACACTCAAAGTACTGTATCATTTTGCTGGGTTATTCTGTTATCGCATTCCACCTGCACGTAAGCCATGCAAAGCGCTTCCAGATCAAACTTCAGCTGTTACCTACCAAAACCATCATCTCGGATGTCCAAGGAACAATCTCCTTTATGAGATTTAAATCGACACATTAATAACGCATTAATAGTAACGATCTTACTCGTTGATAACTGTGTTTGAAAATACAGATAATTACAGGGCACTGTGGAAAAGGCTCTGAACAGACCATCATTTCTACCATAAAAGGCCTACAGGTAAGGCACTGACGGTGACAACACTGGTATGGCAATCTAGACTACCCCGATAACACCCCGAAAATAAACATTTCACTTAAGCTGACCCGTTAAGCATCACGCGCGAAAGCCTGGATTTTTGAATCTTGACCCCGTATGATTCAATACAAATGTCCAATTACGGTACCCTCGACATCTGTTTAAAAGGAGCTCTGTTATTCTCGCACAATCAGATTATTCGGAAGCTCTGCTGAAGGCAATACGAGATATCCGTGTTAATGGGCAGCAGGAGAAGCTGCCGATAAGAGAAGCTTTGGGTTGGACCTGAGCGAAAGAACAATACCTGCACATTCTTATTCTTCTCAGAGCCGCAAGAAACCGATGGGAAGTGACATGTTTTAGAGATGAGAAAGAAAGGAGGAAAAACACTGAATTGTGCTGCCTTGGTTTAGAAATCAAGATGGATTCACAGAACCCTTCACTCACACCGTTATAATTAGGGATTCGAGAACGCACTGCTGAAACCCTGTCGTTTTTGTCAATTTTTCTTATTATTCCGATTCTGCCTTAAAACTGAATGTCTAGGCAAAATTGTAAGTCCTACAAACACCAAATTTGGTAGGAAAGTATAGTATGTTACCCACTACTCAGGCCTCAACAGTCAGTCCATTCCAGCCATAGGGGGTGCAATAATTAAGGAAAATATAAATTTTACATTTTGGTGTATATCTGATCAACCGTGAGACAAACAGTCAAAATTCTTTTTTCGTCTTATTGCCTGGTTCATGCCCTACCAAAGCTCAAGAAACAGCATGGAGCTCCGCCCACTTAGATTTTTAGTTAATTTGTATAATTTGTAAAATCAGTTTTTGACTACTAGTTCTTAGGTATTGAATAAATCTAGACATCTGCGGCGTTGCTCGAATCACAAGATTGTGTTGGTCAGTAATTATCAAAAAAATCTTCAGTCCTCTATACAGAGTGGCTACCGGCCATGCCCATACTGTACCCGCTTCATCCCATTTCAATTCGACAGTTATAACTCATGCGTGTTTTATCCAAAATTCACCACATATGACAGGCATAATCAGATTCCAACCCTGTCCAAGTCCACCAAATGGCACCTCATTCCACCTTTAGGGGGTGAAACAGTTAAAGCATGCATTTTAAGATATATTATAGTAAATATCTCATGATTTGTGATACATACAATCGGAATTCTTTTGGTTTCTGATTCCATGGATCATGCTTCATCAAAATGCCATTCACGCTATTTAAATCCTCCTCTTGGTTTTTTCCCAATGCACCCATACTGCTCATACTTCACGCCATTTTGATTAAACACTTACAACGCATGCATGATTTATCCAAAATTCACCAAATTTGACAGGCATGTGCAAATTCTGACCCTTTCCTAGTTCCCCGAAGGGCAACCCATTCCACCTTTAGGGGGCGCAACAGTTAAAGCATATACGTGATGTTTAGGTGCATGATCGTAAATATCTCGTCACTTGTGATACATATAATCAGAATTCTTTATGAGATGTGTTCTCCTGCCAGCCATATTCCAACATATACAGTCTGTGAATCTTTCTGTAATATTTTCATATATGTACTTTTTGCTAGCACGTTTTCTTTCGGTCTTCTTCCGGGATGAGTACTTGTTTGTGTCCTGTAGCATGCCGTACATTCTACTTGTTTCCAATTTGTTCAAACTGTCAGAATACTACTCATCGGTACCACGTGTCCATTCCAGTTTTCATCAGTTTACATTTCCATCCATCTCCATGTCCTTCCCACCATCCTTCCATTTTCCCCTTTATGCAAATGTGCTTGAACCCCCTAATCACCGATTGCGGTTATATTTTATAATCGCAATTCCACAGAGCTGGCGTTGATTTTTACTCTCAAAACATGTCGGAATGTGTCTGACATATAAGAAATGACTTCATAAAACCAGGCAATACTTTAGTTAGGTGAAATGTCTCAAATACTTCACAAGCCGTGTGGAGATACGGCCTTGACTCCATTACGCCATCACGGCATTTTCGATCACGAACAAGCCCTTTAAAACGTTCCCCTCGTTCCTTGTCCCGTCATGATTCTTGTATCAGCTTTGGGAGGTACGCTACGTTTTTTGCGATATAAAGTACGTCGTCTTGAACCGTCATGGCGTTAGTGTTAAACGCACCCAAAAAGAGCAGACACAATTGTGCAAATTAATCTCTTTTAAATAGCTCAATAGTAGTTCTTTATTAATGAAGGAAAAAATGAATAGCAATACAATGTGAAATATCAGGTCTTGACAAACGAGTAAATTAAGGAGTCTCACGACTCTTTCTTCTCGATCGCTCTGTCCTTCAGTGTCTCTGCCCGTCGCCGCCTCTTTATACACGTCCCTGTCCTCGTCTTCCTTTGTTAGGTTAAATGCTGCTCGTCTTTAAATTTCTGAAAATTCTGCAGTGACGTCGGCCACACCTAACAAACATTTCAATTCTATACAGTGTTATTGGCATCTCCCTGATTTTAATAGCGATTCACTACTCCTGTGGCCCCTGCGTGCCCTCCTCCCCCTAATCTGAGCTCAATGGAAAAGTGAGTCCCAAGGTGACTGTTGCCGAGTTATGAGCCTTCCCCCGCGTAAAAGACGACTGTTAAGCTTGGCTTACGTAGTCTTAAAGGGAATTGTTTTAACCTTGCCAGCAGTTTTCAGTGATTAACTTTCCCGTTAATCCCCCTGTTTAAACTACGTGGGTTTATCACTCGCCGGCAATCGCGTTTTTTTCCTTTTCGTCTCTCATTGATTTTTTTCTGCAACCTTGCTTGGAAACCTTCCCTTTGCGATTGTCATCACATAGCCGTCATGTTGTTCTGGGTACTCCCCACTGCTGTTCAGAAATTCATCTTGGAGGTGATTTTTTTTTTTTTCCTTTTTGGTCCAAACAAAAAATGTCTTGAACAAGAGTGAAATTTTACCAACTCTCTCTTCCCTCTTCTCTAGCACCAACCATTCCCATCAACATGTTCCTTTCAGTCATTCAAACAAAAAGAAATTCTGATAGAAATTTGGGCCCCTACGTCGTCAGATCTGTCATCTCCATTGTCAGTTTTTTTTTTTTTTTTCCCTTTCTAACAGGAACAAGGCGTCTCTTCAGTGTGCAAAGGAAATATAAAAATGTTAACGTAAAACTAAGGCAGAGAGGAACAAAGATGAAGCGCATCTCAGAACACATAACTCTCTGGCTTTCAAAGCCATCATCCTAGGGATCTACACACTTGCTCTTCCTTGTAGCGTTCCAACAGTTGTCTGCCCGGATTCTGGAAAAAAAAAAAACCTTTTTTGCTTCTCGTTTTCAATAAAGGGCCAGGAGAATGCTTCTAGCTTAGTCCCATTTCAGTGTGGCGATTCTGTGTACAGAGAAAACAGAACTAATCCCTAAGCCTGGGAATCATCTGTTAAAAGCCTAGGGTGTTTTACCCTAGAGAGGGCAACCTCAATATTTACTTCGGTGACACTCTGGAATATATAAAACTAAGTAACCAAAAGTTATTGATTAGAAGCAGCAATCGATCGTTATATGACGTCCCTTCGAAAGTCTCTAGACAGTACATTATGTAATGGTCTAAGTCGTAATAGAACCCAATGGGCAAAACAAGTCCTATAGAACCAAGCGTGAGAACCTTTGCCAGGTATTAAGTATAGAAGTCTATCACGTGTACGTGTAGTCTATATCTGGAATGCCCCCTTCTCTGTGGCCACGATTAGTACCAAACGCAGAGTTAGTCGTGTGGTGGGTACTTTTGTAAACTCCAGCGCCATTGGATGGAAATATGGTGTGGATGATGTAATCTTCACGGAGATTCTTGGTGTGAAGGGACTGATGGGCAGCCATGGGAGTCATCTGGAAGCCAGGGCCCCGGATCTCCAAGATGGACGTGTCCTTTTTGGTGCCTGACTCCACGTAATCGTCGTAGCGCTTTTTGCTGCGGTAGATGGTGCGACCGGAATGCTCGCGGTCCGAGATATGCCGGGCCCGGTGGCTGCACCAGCACAGGACTGCGCAAATCAGGGCCAAGAGGACGAGGGCGGTGGCCCCGCCGACGATCCCTGCAAGTGGGAGCACGGTCAGGTGCTCGGAGCCCTGGTCCTCGCTTTTATCGGGACCGGACTGAGCGAGCTCGGACGTCTCGGCCCTGGCGCACACTGGGGCGTCGTCGGGGTCCGTGCTGGCATCCATCATCGTACTTCTGCCATCGGCGGGGAGGGGGGCCATGCAGATGATGTAGCTGGACTGCGGCTGCAGGGCACTGAGCAGGTACTCTCGTCGGTCACCGGGCACCAGGGTCTCGGTGATGGAGCCCATGGCGGCGCTGTTGCCCAGGCGGAGCCAACTGAGCCGGAACGAGGACGTGGGTTGCGGCACACGCCAGGTCAGGTGGATGGAGTCGGCGCTCAGGGGCTTCACGGTGAGGACCAGTGCCTTGCCGCTGGCGCTGCTGCCGAGCGAGTAATCCAGGTCGGAATCTGGGAGCTGGAAGCCAGGTCGTTTGGATTTCAGAGTGAACAGGGAGCCCTGGAGAGGCGACAGTGTGGTGGACGTGGCGGTTGCCCGCTCCCCGGTTCCTCGCTCTCGGGCCACACCTCCTGCCCCGACGTTGCCGCTCTCGCACTCCTCCATGTAGACGGCAAGGTCCCCCAAGGCCATGCCCCTCACTCTCTCCGGACCCTGGCAGGTGAAACCGCGCACCGTGATGGAGGTGCCCCGGGCCTGCAGCCAGTCGTGCAGCCAGCGGAGGTTGCAGCTGCAGTGCCAGGGGTTTCCTCGCACCAGCAGCTGCGACAGGCTGTCCAGGTCTCGGAATAAGCCCCGCGGCAGGGTGGTCAGGTTGTTACCCGACAGGTCCAGCCTCTGCAGCCGCCGCATGCCATCCAGGGACCCCCTTGGCATGTGGGTCAAGGCATTGTCCTGCAGGCTTAGCCGCTGCAGGTGGGCGCTGGGCAGGTTGAACGGGGGCGTCTGCAGGGAGTTGCGCACCAGCGAGAGCTCCGTCAGGTTGGACAGGCGGGAGAAGGTGTCGTCGGCTATGCGCTGGTTAGCCAAGAGGTTCCCGTCCAGAATGAGCCGTCGCAGCGAGGACAGGCCCCGGAAGGCATGGGTGGGGATGGTGGAGATCCGGTTGTCGTCCAGCCGCAGCTCCTCCAAGGAGGCCGGCAGCCCGGAGGGAATACTGGAGAGATGGTTCCTGGAGAGGAAGAGGAGGCGGAGGCGTGGGTTGTCGGCAAAGGCCTGGTCCTCGATGCTCACTGTGGAGACGGAGTTGTCGTCCAGGTGCAGCTTCTCCAGCAGCGGCAGGCGGGCCAGTGCCGAGCGGGGCAGGGTGCGGATGTTGTTGTCCTGCAGGTGGAGCTCGCGTAGCGACGGGGGCAGGTGCATGGGGAAGTCGTCAAGCTCGTTGTCGTACAGGTAGACCACCTGGACGGTCAGGTGCTTCTCCAGGGAGGTGGGCAGCCCGGCGTTGTCGATGTGGTTGTTCTGCAGGTAGAGGATGGTGGCGGTGCGCGGGAGTGGGGGGATGGCATTCAGGCCTCGGTCGTTGCAGTAGATGAAGTCCTCGTCGCAGCGGCACGCCGAGGGGCACGCCACGTCGTCTTCGGGCCCCGCCCCCCGCGTGGCCGCCACGGCCGCCGCCAGCTCCAGCACCTCGGACAGCAGAGTCAGGCAGAGGAGGAGCAAAAAGAGCCAGTCGCGGAGTTCCGACGCACCTTCGGGGGCCATTGCCGTCCCTCCACCACCTGCCCACCCACCTTAATCTGGGGATGGAGTGACTCGGGCTCCGATTCAGGTGGATGCGCCCTGAATCGCGTACAGCCAACGTCCTAACGGAGAACGGGGGGAAGAAAAAAGAACAGACACGAGAGTTTACTGTCAGCTGAGAGATTGTGCCACCCGCATTGTAGCACGGCGGGCACAGCCACTTTCGCTGTTTACCCAGACCACAATCTCGGACTGATATTTTAGCGTCGTTCTCCTTATAGACTCTATGCAGACTGGAAGCGGCAGAAACTTCGCATCATCAAACGGAGGCATATCGAAAAAAAGTTCTAAATCTTAAGCTGCAGATTCCCTTTGCTGAGGTAGAGCAGGAACTGCCATTGATTAACGGAATGATCTGGAAGCGCGGGCTGCCGTGTGGATGCATATATCTGGGTGAACGCCATGCTTACACGGTATTATTCCCATACTCGACGAATGCCCGCACACAACGTAGGGACTAAATAAATTATTTCTAAACCAGCAGGTGACAAAACAGACGTGCCTTTTATTTATTTTCCTGTTATAAAATTCCTCTTCTTGAACTCCTTTAAACACAGAGAGCGCTGCAAATATTCTTAAAGCCTGCATACGTGCAAATTCCCCACAAGGTACGAGAGACAGCTGTTTCAGTGCAGTTATTGTATTGTTTCAGCCATGCTGTGCATCACTTTGGACTAATAATAAATAAATAAATGTAAAGGTGTCAGTCCATTTCTTGAGCCTTCAGCCTTCTAATGGCGTCTATAACTTCGGGCTCCCGTCCATGAGAGCAGATGCTGACATGAATTTCGATAACTCGTCCGATTACAAGTTCAAAGCCGCCGATCAAACGAAGCAGTCATGATCAGCTTACGCCTTCGGTTTACTGCCAGGCGGTGCGTGAACCCATCCGGGCAGGGACCTGGAGGAACAGGTATGCCCTCTCTGAGGTACAGGGTCCTGTAGGTTTTAAAGGACGCGTTTCTGTTTGCATTAACCCGTTTAGTGGGGAGAGCTGATAATTACTTCAGCAAAGCAATTAAGAGGTGAAGTGAACATCTCCTCACCGAACAGGCATTTTGGGAAGCCTGGAGTAAAGCAGCATGGGAATCCCATAACAGTGGTCGCAATATAAATCCAGATACCCCAGACAAAAAGTAGACACTCTAGTCACATCATCAACACGTCTGCAATGAGGCCCGTATGACTGAAAATATCCCACAAAAGCCGCACACAAACAACCTCTGGATAACTGGATGTCCGTCCATCAGCCATAACCGCTAATCCAGTTTAGGGTCACGGTGCACCTAGAAGTTCTCCCAGGAACCACAGGGCAGGAGGCAGGGAACACCCAGGATGGGATTCCGGTATTACTAGATGGATTAAATGTCAAAGAACTACACAGTTCTTTACTGTAAAAGGAATACATGAATCATTAATCGGAGCAATATATGTTTACCTCTTGTTATTACCTGTTTTTGCACTGGGGTACATCAGGCACTGAGGGAGAAGTTTATCACAGTACGATCGCATCCCTGGCATCAAAAAAAGGGTAGTTACGTGGGCGGATTACAGTGCGATTGTGACACGGAGCACGTTGGACATTTATACAGCTGGGGAAAACAGTCTGCCAAACGGCCCTCATTTCTTGGGTCGCTCCTATCAAAGGAGAGATGAAGGGAGGAGAGCACGGAAAGAGTGCTGCCGGCAACAGACGGCAGATGAAGGTTTTCCAGTGACTTCTGTGTGCAGGCGCTCACACAGAAGGCCCGCCTCGTACACACGCATCTCCAGCCTGCGGTCGGCTACACGTAAGGGATATCCGGGTTGGTCAGTGAGCCACACGCACGCTTCCTCCACACGTGAACAAGTGCGTCCTGGGCCGTTTTCTCTGTTTACCGCATGTGGATCATAAAACGGGGGGGACTGACCGCAGGTTATGCCAAACCGCTGTCCATTTTTGGAAATGTGGTATGGGACCAAGCAGCCTTGAAGTATGCGACTCACGTTCGGCGTGATGTCCGAGACCGAGGAACGCCTACGAGAGATATCGTACAGCTCTGTGGGCCGGCCGGGGGACTTTGAGTTCAAGTCACCTCTCACGGTGCTGTGCTGTTTACGGTAAAGCTTGTACCGTAATCTGCCGCTCACATAATGCAGAGGCAAGGCTCTTCTTTCTGCACCTCTAATGCCAGATCTTTCCAGAATCATTTGGGCTCCCTTCACCGTCCATGCCATGGCCAAACGTGATGTGATTTTACCAAAAGTAAAATGTTCAGCTCATCCGGATCAATATAACCTCTTTCCTATGCATTTCTTCATAATTAATGTCCACATTTACATTACATGTATACTTATTTGACAGATGCTGGCCTGTAGATACATGC
The DNA here is from genome assembly GCA_009936485.2 of Gymnarchus niloticus. Taxonomy (NCBI): domain Eukaryota; kingdom Metazoa; phylum Chordata; class Actinopteri; order Osteoglossiformes; family Gymnarchidae; genus Gymnarchus; species Gymnarchus niloticus. The sequence continues at coordinate 319,903 of JAACJT020000003.1, forward strand.
ATATCTGCTTTTATGTTTAACAATGAAGAAATTCTTATCTGCAATGCAGATGGTTCACACTTTTGAATGTCTTTAGTCTAACGTAATCTCCCAGCAAACCCCAGCGAGTCATCTCGGTTCTGTTCATTTTAACGTCGACGGAGATGTGTATTCACTTTGCACTTTGGTCCATCTGACATTCCGTAAGTGGACGGCAGCGCGACTGCTCCCAGGCGAAGATAACGTTTGACCGTCTGTTGCGAAGAATACTCGACCTCCAAAAGTCGACGGGCAGGTGGTCACGAAACTCCTGTGGGTTTGAAGGCCATTTTTGAGACCGGGTGGAACGCTGCACTACGGCGTACAAATCAGCCAATCCGTCTGACGGGTTTTTCGCAGCCAGTCTAGGAGAACAAATGCATTATGGTGGAACGTGTGGATCGTGCTCAAGCACAGGAAATCCTTTCAGTGCCATGGTTTTTTTTTGTTTTTTTTTGTGAAATAATTAAAATAAATGAACTGGATGCACTCCAGGGGCACCTGCTCTGAGGACAACATGGGGACACTCTGGGAAGCCCGGTCCCCTCTCGGCATCAAGCCTGCCTCTGGCCCTGGTCCAGGCTTTGCAGAGTCTGCACAATCTCCCCTGCGTTTGCCTGGATTCTCTCCTTGAACGTCAGCCGCGTAGAGACACGCTGTTCGGCGAATTGCTTTTGTCGCGCGTGCATATGTGCAAGGACTGCGTGCGTGTGCGTGTGCCCTTAGATGATTTCACACCCCATTTGCTGTGTATCTGGCCTAGCACCTCACGCTTCCCAGGGAAGGTTCTAGATCACCACGACCTCACACGATCTAATTGGATAAACAGTTACTAAAAATGTCTGGACGCATCCCTCTTCGAATTCCTCCGAACGATGTTCATAGGCAACAGAAAGAAGAGGAACATCTAAGCAAAATTTTATTTTGGCTAAGATCCATTCTGCTAATTTCCCTCACCCCTTTTTTTCTCTCTGACCCGTTTATTTTCAGTGCAAGCTGTCTAATCAAGTACTAGGCCCTATTGGCCCTTATTATATTTTACAGTTTCGAACCTGTAAAAAATTCTGTGCCTGTCTGTGTGCACATATGCATGAGTTCCCTGCTTACTGCCTCTCTCTCATGCCTGCATCCTCCTGGAAACGCCCGGTCTGTCCTTAAAAAAATCTCCTCTACCTGTTTCTCATTATTCTTTCCACAAGCAGAGTTTAATCATACTTCCTTCCAGCAACCCCCCCTCCCCGCTTCGTAATCGCTCCTTTCACTCATCCTCTGCTTGTAAAGCTCTCCGCAGCTCATCCTCGGGTTTAGTTGACCTGTGTCCATTGTACATGATTTGGGTTTCCTACACCGTACCTTCCTTGGCTAATCTGAGGAACCAGGAACCGTAGAATATGTGACACCTTAAGAATCCTTAAATAAACAATATTAAGTACATTACACTTTTGTCCTGAACTGTAAATATAACAATATGACACTCGAAAATTTTAAATTAGGTACTGCATAGTTTAACATCATCGATCTAATAGAATAACGCAATCGTAAAAATAACGAAACGGAGAGATAAATGAACCCACTGCAGGCATTTTTGGCATAGTAAAGACTATCTATATTGTATGCAAAGAGCTGTGTAAGTGTAAAATTGGCCATAAATAAGTTTACAGTTGACAGTTTGACTAATGTTTAGCCCTATGTGTGTAATGTATATCCATGATAAACAATAAGACCCTACCTCAAACACAACGGGCCTCTTTGGGTCGATCTGGGATGTTACACTCACTGTTCAGCACCTTCTCTTGCAACCGTGAGACAGCAGGGTCAACAGTTATGGGGGGAGGGCACGGTCACACTGCCCGGGCAGTTTCCCCAGCCTGCGGCGGGAGTTAAAATCCAGCTCGGGTTCAGCTGTCGTGCCTGACGTGACCCCGCATGACCACCCTAGCGTGACGCCGTCTGACCGCAGAGGCTGTGCTGGTCTGCTGCAGGGTCCACGGTGTCACAGGGCAGAACTCTCCCCATTGAGCGTCTCGTCCACATCGGAGATACACGAATGATAAAGGACGCCGTCTAAATGTCAGATTCAAACCTTTATTTTTTTTCTTTGGTGTGATAACGGGCAGCACAGAATATTTTCTCTGCCTCAAATCGATCCTCTCCGAAGACCAATACAATTTGCTCTGGTCGTCTTCTTCGAAAGGCGTCGCTTAATTGTTGCTTTATTCCACCTGTCGATATTAACCCAACAGTTTGGTGTTACTTCCATGATAATCTGTAAAAAATGTCTTAGATTCAATGTGTAAAATATTCATGTTTCCTTTAACGCTTCTGCAGCTCTTTGGAGAGGCTTATCTGAAAGCCCGTGATAATGATGCTGAAGTCTCCGTTTTCTCTCTGTTGGTTGGGCTGGGCCTATTGGTGATGCAGTCCCGCTTCATCGCAACCCAACGGCATCACCTAGTGGAGAAAACCGTAAAAACACCGTATTAAATTTGACGGACACCCAAGAACATTACAACAATTCACTTAACCTTGTCTAAAACCATTACAGCATGTACAACGCCATTATTGTAATTTCTACAACTGGATATTCCTCTCTACGAATTTCAGGTCACGCAGCCCCATCAAACATAAAGCTGAGCCCCCGTTGGGCCTGATTGTGCTGTTCCAAGCAAAAATCTGCTTCCACTGATCACTAGTCAGTCTAGAACAAAATCAGAAGAATAGTTGTCATGATTTACCTTTCCAAACTGTCTCGAGTGCCATTCGGCACAACGGCGCCGGGCTTGGTTGACTCTTCAGGAACCCTTAACCTGTCTTTCATGCCAGATTATGAGTATCATCTGAATACATAAAATATGGCTAACTGGCCGTACCAGCGTTTAGGCGTCTGAACGAAGTGTAAATACATGCCTAGTTTACCGTTTACCCGGAACTGATGAAGATGCGATGAAAATGCACACCTTCAAACAATGAGGCGCAGTAAATGCGGCATTGCTGCTATGCTTTGACTTCCATCAGCTTTGACTTTGTGAAGAAAAAGCTAAATGAAATAATAATAATATTAATAAAAACTGTGGTGCGTGAGTACACTAACACCAACACCCGGCTTTCGTATACAAAGAGGAGAGAGAGCATCTGAGATTGGAGTGGGTACAGCTAAAAAGGTACACTGGGGAGAAAGAAAGGCATTATTTTCACTCTCCAGTACTGAGCCCAACATCCATTTGATGTTTATACTTCCTGTAAAAATCCCCGTAGCTTAATATCTTTTCTTTTTTCTCTCTCTCTTTAAAGACGGATTCCTGACAGTACTTAACCAACCCGTTTAATTGCTATCTAAACAAAACGTCACACTGGGGTTTGGCAAATGTGAGGCATTTTGAAATGGGGCTGTTGAAAGGTTTACCCTGTATTATGTATGAAAATGAACAGTCCATTTCACATGGCAGTCGTTAGAGAACCTCGCGACTTGGAAGTTGTGTATTTGCCTGCTTTATAAAGGTTGATTAAGCAGCGTATGCTTTGATGCATGCGGATGAGCGTGTGTGTGTGTGTGTGTGTGTGTGTGTGTGTGTGCATGCGTGGATTCATGTTTTACGTGAGTTGAATGAATCTTCTCATTCTCCCATGTTTGCTGTTACTTTTACCAGGTCTCCGTGAGGCAGTCTAAGCACCGCCTGCAGTTCGCTTCATAAATCTGGGCTATCGAGCCGACCTGTCTCCAATGTAATCACAAAAACCGTGAGGAAACGGACTCGTTTGTTAACAAATTATCCCAATTTAAGGAAACGCCCGATCCATCGTATATCTCTAAAAAGCCCGAAGTAGATCCTGAAAACAATGAGTTTGTGTTTTAATTAGCGATAATGCATGTTTTCCTATCCGTTTAATAACTTGTTACTAAAGATAAACGATGCCATTGCATTGACTTACGTTTAAATTTCCCCCGTCACTTAGTCTGCTTAGAGCCGTTCATTTCAATGGAAGCTGACTTACTGTGCAGCAACTCAAGCGCTGTGATTCGTGTAACCATACTAGGTAAACTCCAGCCGAATGGCCCAGTTATTATTTCCAAAATAAAATAAAATAACAAGAAATGCACAGAAAACCCTAAATCCGCGTTGTTTTTCAGCATCGGAGATAATCGGCACCTTTTCACTAAACTGACACGGGTAATTGGTCACCTAGCGAACCGGCCGGGCACCAAAAGCTTACAAGTAGGAGGAAATATGAATAAATACATCCCGCTAGAAAAATATTTGGCCCTCCATGCAGAGCTTGTCGTGAACTCCAGTCAAACCGCAGTGAAATGTCAGCAAAATGGTCACTTGACTACGTACTCCGTGAATGAAAGGATCGAAATGGCACGAAGCTCTTCTAATTGCCATGGACACGATTGATTCTAGTTTTTGGTTTTTTTTTTTTAAACCGCACTTAGACGTATCGGACATACCGGGACATGCGTTACTAGGGTAAATTCATCTGAAGGACATCTGGAAATAAAATGGCAAATAGACACTAGAAATGAATCCATCCATCCATCCATCCATCCTCCAGCTGCATATAAATGCCAGGGACGCGAGAGGGCCTGGAACCCCTGACCCCAGGCAACACAGAGCACAAGGCAGGGGTACTGTACACACTGTACGGAGCATCAGTTCATGTTCAGTAGCCTATACACGAAATCATGTAACACGTTAGAATCATCCCATTTCCGTCTCAGAACTACTTTGTCGAATTCACAATACACATAATAATAATAATCATAATAATAATTCTGCGCGCCAGGCAAATTAAAATAGCAGCAAATAAAAACATCTATCAACAGTATTTTGTTTGCAACTTTTTTTTAGCTCGGTCGGATGTGCTTCAGCTTTAGGAAGACAAGAGAATATTTACATATGAAGCAAAAGAATACGAGCAAATAAACCATTCATGTATTTATGGTTAAGATTTTCAGGGAGAAGACATTTCTTCAATCTATCTCTCAGTCTTTTCAAAATGATTTTTATGCTGTTTTGTTCTCTTTTGTTTGTGCCCACACCTTGCAGCTACTCGGGTTTTACTCTGGGGTTTTCTTTTGTTTTGCCGCGTGTGGTTCATGGCCGTCGTCGACGTAAAGGAACGAGCAAGAAGAACGATGGTAATTAAAAGAGTAGATGATAATTAAAAGATTAAAGAAGGTCGTGTGTCGGGGGGAGGGACGAATCACTCAGGAGGTCTATAATGTACAGACTGAAATCACATTTTTAAATGAATCGAAGGAGGGAAAGTCAAGGCTGCCTATGAAAGTTCGCTTGTATCTATAGATGCGCTTAAATAACAATTACCCTTTCACAGAAGGTAAACAGTAAGCACTAAAATATGTAGATGTGTCTGTTTTATGGCTCAGGTTTTACGAGTGTATTCTATTATTAAAATAACACTCATCACCCTGTAACCTTCCACCCCAGCCCCGTTTCTCATCCTCTGCAGCGCTTCCTGGAGGATTTATCGGCCGGAGTGGAACTCCCACAGCTCGGGACTGATCCAGTGTAGCAGAGACCATCCGAATTATGTACACAGTTCACGGAACATTTGAGTAACATGACTAAACACACACTCTGATTCAGTTCAAATGAAATTTGCAGTCAGATATATCTATACTGTACGTGTTTCTGCGTCCCGGACCAAGACTGCCGAATTCAGGCTGTCAGTTTTGTTTTGTTACACGCGGATATTACACACCAGCTAGTAAAGACATCTATATAGCGACATTCCCACCAGGCTGCAAAAAAGGGGGATGTGGGTGTATGCGGGTTTTTCAGTCCGTCAATGCGATTTGATATTGATTAGAGACCGTAATCCGTATGGGGGCAGTGACTGGAAATGCGCCCACGGCGCAGGCGCACACATGCACCGCGGGATGTGATCGGACTGCTAACGTTGCCGCACATTGGACCATTCAGTGAGGAAGACGCGGAGGGGAGAGGATGAGAGAGAGATGGGGGGGGGGGGGAGGAGAGGGAGAGACAGAGAAAGAGGGAGAGATGCAGATAACTCGACAGAATGGGTGAAGAGAATGAGAGAGAGAGAGAAAGAGAGAAAGGTAGAATGAGAGAGACAGAAACAAAGAGACAGAAAAGGGGTAGGGCGAGAGAGTGTATGGAGTCAGATGAGAATGGAGACAGAGGAAAGAGTGAGACGGTGAGCAAGTGATGCCCAAAAACCGAAAGAGAGACATGGACAGGCAGTGAATCCTCCCTTTTCTGTAAACCTAGTCTCCTCTGCTGGGTCCCGTCGCTTCTCCCCCATTAGGTAAAGCTTCAGACCTAACGAGAAAGCTTTTAGCTGAGTTAATTAAGAGACATACATATGCAGTGTGTAATGCTCAATTTACATTCCCTGCCCCTCTCTTCCTGTCACCCCATCTACATATCTGCTTATCTAAATATGTCCCACTCTCCCTTTTTATCAAATTCAGAATAATGTCCATCGCTACTGGATTCGGATGATCTCTTTGTCATTTTATTTTTGTCCTGTTTTTTTTTACCTGAGTGGTCCATATGATCAAAACTCAATTCTACCGTGCATATTGCGATAATACTTCCAGGCTCCGTAACTGGTGGGCATGATTTCTGATTGCATTATTGGGTGCCTTTTTTAAAACCGTCCACCCACAAATACTTCTGATGTCTTTTGTGTCTTTTTTTATTCTGTGTCGCTTAAACCGTGGCCCCGTTTTCTTGCCCTTGTCTACTAAACCCTGGGTGTGCGTCGGAGAGAAAGAAACCCTCCGACAGGAAGAAACAGAGAGAGAGAAGGAGTCTTGGGATGCACAGAGACAGTGTCATGATAGTGTATCCACAAGTTGTAAGAGTATACCAGCAACACACAGGTAGACGTGATTCGTTCCATTTTGAATGTGACTTTGGAATTTCGGAGAGGGAAAAGATAAATTAATTGATTGGCACATAAATAGGAGACTGGATTGCTTTCATAAGCAGATAAACCAGCGTGAATGGATCCGCCTATACCCGCTAGCAATGCAGACGCACATGCAGAAAGGAGAAAATGTAAATACAGTCTTAGAACTCCTGGAACGACAGGTGGGGAACAAAAAAAGGACATTTTTAAATATTCATTTCATCTAATTATACTGGGACTCAATTAGCTGGCAGAAAAAGTGACCATTATTTAAATATCTGTGCCAGAATCTCAGAGCGTAGCAGCGAAGCCTGTACGACGATTGTATATCTGAGTGAGCGTGTGTGTCTGTCAGGGTAGGCATGTATCTATGCGAGCAAATGTGTGTACAGCGTGTATCTGAGCATAGCTAAAGTGCGTAAAGATCTAGAACGTTCCTGATGTAGAGCAGTCCCAGTCAGTGGGAAAAAAAAAAAATGGTTCACATGTGTATTTATTCCAGGGTATTTTACACATACAGTAAAACAACCCCCCCCCCCCGCCCCCCCCCCCCCCCCCGCCCCCCCCCCCCCCCCCCCCACACAAGGAACCAACACACACACCACCACACCCACCCCCAGACGGACACC
>JAACJT020000003.1:345443-360316 GCA_009936485.2 Gymnarchus niloticus
TCAAGCACCTTGTTGAATTTATGCCATGAAGAATTAAAGCAGTTCTGAAGGCCAAAGGGGGTCCATCCAGGTACTAGCGAGGTCTACCTAATGAAGTCCCTGGTAAGTATGTGTGGTACAACCTTATCACACCTCTTATAAAACTAGCTTTTGGTGTGTAGTACACATGGCTTTAGTGTAGGTTTGTCTTACATTGTTTTACGTTCCTTGCCTACATGCACCAAGCAAAATTTAATATATTACTTATTCACAAGTTAAAGGACTAAAGTATAGGAATGAACTTTTGACTCAGGTTCAATATTTTATGCCATATTCTTAACCAAAATGGCATTTTTTCCATGCGTTCTTGGTGCAAGAGTAAAGTCTAAGAGTTGCATGCTAGGAATGTTAAATTTCCATCGAGTTACTCATATGTGGAAAGCAAACATCCCACAAAGAATCCAAGAAAGACAAACATTAAAGGTAAGTAAAGAGAAGTATTATCAGGAATATTCACATCATTGTTTATCTTGATTGACATTTGTCTTTAAAAAAAAAAAGACATTGGTTGGCAAGAAAGTCCTGTTAGGCAACATTTTAAAGTACTATGTTTTGTACAAGAAATGTTTTGCCAGCAAGATGTGAATATTTTTCATGCAATTTTTCATCCAGTTGTTGTGGGACTGACACTTAGTGACAACCCCAAAGTAGTAACGTGATAATCAGCAATTTTGTTTTGTTCTGTTTGCCGCTCATAACTGATATAATAAAGCATATCTTTAACAGGACACGCTCGGCTCTGATGTTTTATGAGGAGAGAAACCACATTTCAACATACGGATGGAAAGAAGATCTTATTCTTTTAGAGTAGTAGAGAGAAGGCAGTTATTAATATGAACAAAAGTTGTACAAAAAGCAGCATTTCGTCTTTTAACTCCAAAACGGTAACTCGAGAGGTCACAAGGAGGTGACCAGCCAACACAAATGCTCAATCCGGCTGGCTGTTCGGTGCAGTTCTGGTCAGTGATGTGTGTTTTTGTCAAGGTACTGTGTAATGCTTGCTTATCTGCATCCCATTTACCCTTCAGCTGAAGGAGTAATGTAGCCGTACCCTCCCAATGGATGTAAGCATCAACAACGAGGAACAAAACACCGTGACATCGTAAGAATGTAATTTTTGTGTTTTTTAATCACCGCCAAAATGCTGAAGTACAAGAGGTGCGGGGGGGGGGGGGGGGGGGGGGGGGTGACAGTCCTCTGTCTCCCTCGGACCCCTGCTCTTTGGCGTGGTGAAACCCAGAAGTTACTCAGAAGGTAATGAGGTAGAAAGAGGCAGAATGCTTAACCGACCAACGATTTTACAATTGACACCAGAGGCGTAGGTTTGGTTTGAAAGTGAGTTGGGACCAAAACAGTTGCAAACGATTGCTTCAGTTACACGTGTAAAAGCTGGTAGGGATGTTTTCAGTTTTCCTGAGAGTGGGTCGGTACGTGTCCCTACCATCCCTATCTAAATCTATGCCTATGATTGACACGTATTTACAGCTCACTCTACAAAGAAAATACCGGCACATTGGCCTTTCCACTGATGGTATTTTATAACTCTTTTTGTCTCTATCAAAATTCATTACTTTACTCATCTTTCAGTGGTTTCTGAAGTATTCTGACACAGTGGTTCTTAAACTATTTAATCCGAGGACCCAAATTACAAACTGGGTACCGTGTTGGCGCCCAAGAAGAGGATGACCACGATGACCGCAGACACGTGCCAAAGCCGTCACGAACACATTCACGACCCAATCTGGGTCACCTCTCAGAGTAGAGGAAGCATCGTTCTAACAGAAACGTCACCAAAGCGTGATGTCCAATCTGTGGTCACGTACAAACAAGCTAATATAGTTAACGCAATACATATCTCACAGTGTTTGATTTTGGCAACTCACGGCAGAGGTAAACCTCTAGCTGAATCCAGGTGAGAGCGTGCGAGGGACACGGTGGACAGCTGGTCCGATTAAGTTCGGTCAAGTGGGTAAGTTCTAGCATTTTTACAGGGGGCCAAACTGGAGATGACATCCTTGTCCGCCGTACATCTTTGAAGGGCTTGTCTGGTTTGGAGACTGTTGTACAATATTCACTGTCTTCTCAAGATAGGTAGGAGACAAGCTGAAACAGGGAGCACTGAAGCTCTACTTTGCAGTGGTAAAATAAAAATAAATATCCAAAGCTACATCACTTTGATGAAGTGCTTTTCAGGCATATGGATTATTAGTCAGTACTGTGAAAGTCATGAAGGATACTGCCTTTTTTGGTTAGGAACAGATTTGTTATGAAAGACACTCCATATTTTCCTTTAAAAGGCTGCTTCTCTCTTCTCCAAGTCTGTGAAAAAGACCATTGTTCATTGCTGTGAAGTAATTGCTCTCTTTAAGTTATTTCAGGCGGGATCGAGCGTGTGGCTCGATCTGTTGTGTGTGCTCGTTTCAGTCACGTCTCCCTGATCCCGGGCTGATCCGTGTGGATTCCTCAAACCCGGCCGTGGTTTCGAATGAGATTGGGAGGGGGTTCTTCGTCAGCTGACTAGGAATAGAACCGCGGAAGCCCTGTGCGACACGGTGAATGACAAACCAAGCGTTCCCAAAAGGCCAGCCATAAGCCGAAGACTGCCCTCATTTCCCCTCTGACAGACCCGCTACTGCCGAGAGGAGATGTGACGAGACAACCACTGGCACAGTTTCGGAAGACTAGACTTTTCACCGAAAGGCAGCGGATCCTAAGAACTAAAATTAACAAATATGAATGCATTACGTAGCTATAAAAACTCAGATAAAGGGCAGATGCAGATTTCTCTTTGCGTTTCACACGAGGCCCTACGTCCACTGATGACTTTTTATTACTGTGAAAGGTAGTTGAGAATCTGCATTCAGGTGCGAGTTGGTCCTGAAGCGCAGCCAATCAAGAGGAATAAGACTTCGACTTGTTCCTGTTGAAGCCAATCACATGGCTCCCAGTGGGACTGTAGGCCACACCCTTTGCCAGTTGCCATAGATCTCTTAGGGACCTGTGTGTTAATCCTATACAGTGACAGGACTTAGCCTGGAGAACATCTCCCTTGCTACCTGAATGCTATCATTACCACATTTTTGTGCTGACAGGTTACTTACAACCATGAATTACAGACCATACTTAAAATTATGATTAACAGTATATGCAATTTAAGTATTATTGAGTTACATTTCCGAAGCTGCAAAATAGAGATATCCTTCAATATCCGAAGGCTGCCATTGACCGTTAAATAGTATTCCTGCCAGTACTTGCGCATCAGTTATTGACCTTCCGCCTTGCCGTTCCGTCCCCTCTCCCTGACTTGCGTCATCGCCCACTGCCATTTAGCAGACACCGCTGCCGGCGACACCCCGTACCGTCGCCGAGAGTAACTGATCTTTTTTTTTTGGCAGTATCAATATCTTTGATACCAGCTCAGCTTCTTCCCCCGTCCCCGTTTCATTTCCCGTCTGTTTCCCGTGTATCGCACAGAGAGAGAGAGAGTGGTGCCACCAGAGACAGATAAAGCTATTCCCTGCTACCCATAATTAACTCCGTTTCAGTAACTTGCCTTTAGCCTTTGGGGTTGCCATGGTTACCTCCGCGGCCACACTCTCTCCTGGGCCGTCTGCGCGTTCTCCTCTCCTCTTTGATTCGTGCCTCGCAAACGTAGACTTTCGGTTCACGTGTTGCATTCACAGATCTTCCAGCTGGCTTTACTGCGTTTGATAATTACACTACCGCATCTTCACGTGGGCTGCTGAATATCATCTATGTGTAAAATTACATTTTTGTTTATTTATTTTTTTAACCGGTAGTCAAACTGTCAGCGATATCCTCTTTATTTGCGGAGTGGGTATTCGCCTGTCATATCATGAATATGCTTAGAAGGCACTGTCACGTTTTATCTGGGTTGTTTATTTTTCTGCGTGTAACTTTGCTATCCTGTGGCCCGGTGAAATTGGGCATCCTGTAAAAGCGTGCTGGTTCTCTGGGTCCCTGGTCTGAATCCCAATAAGCCAGATAATATCTCATGCTACACTGGGTGTTTTGGCTCCATAATCCTCATTTATTTCAAGGAGGCTGTGTTGTTCTGTTTTTTTTTTCTTTCTTTCTTGTTCCCTCCAAAGATAATGGAAGGATCACAAATGTATTGTGCGAGTATTATTATAGCCACAGGGATTTCTGTAAAGGTTTGAAGTGTGCACCGTCAGATTTCGAGGGCGCAGTAATGAGTGTTGAGCGGAGTGCTCAATAAGAAGGCTCAGGTTTAGTGCAGCAGGTGCGTCGTCCCATGCACCGGAACGGGACTCGACCACAACCTCCAAAGATCACATAGCTCTGCATGCTTGCAAGTGTCCCGATGTTGCCTTATCTCGTGTTTTTGTGTGCGTTGTGTTTGCCTGTGTAACACAAAAATAACGCAGAGGACAGCATTTCTCAGGGAAAACGTCGGTTTTGCCTAGATGGAGGCTGATTACTGGGTTAGGGTTATGGGTGTGAAATGTTCTTCTCATTCCTATCAGAACCAATCATCTTATTTCCTCTTCCTCCTTCCCCCAAATCCTATATCAAAGGGGGGTAAAAATCAGTTAAGTTGATCTTTGCCGGCATGATGCTGCGTAGTCGATTTCAGAAATCACAAAACTAAATTTAGCCTCAGCCCTAAAAGTGTGCAAAAATATAACATTGTGTGGTCTGATACTTCTTGTGTTGCTATTTAATTCTTTCCTCAATGGCACACTTGCAAATGCTTGTTAATTGAAATGAAGGGTTGCCGTATGTTAAGGGAGATTTTCATTTAAAAGGCACTATTTTGCCTATGCCTCTTCTTATTTTTAGTGTACTTTTTAGTGTTTTTGTATTTCTCTGACTAGATTACAGTTGCCACGCTGATCCATGGTCTGTATCTTATTAGGAAGCTCTCTTTTTATTCTGTATCCTTGAAATTATTTGACAGTGGAAGCTTTTTGTAGGCTCAGATAGCACAAAAATGTTGTCTTACTCATTTTTTGGTGGCAACATAATTTATAATTGTTTCCCGGCTTCAGGTGCATTTGTTTAGATTTTTCTCTCTTTTGCAGCTTTGCATTTTTTAAAAAATATGTTTTGAAGCTCAGTGCTGGGAATTGAAGTCAATTGGCTGAGGTTCAGGTCTGGTTTGCTGAGACTGCTCTCTGGGGATGTCAACGTGGAGCTCTATAGTGGTGTAAGGGAGGGCGGTGGAGATGGGGAGGGGGTATCTGCCTAATTCAGCCCCGCCAGCATTATTTGCCATGCACCTGTGAACATGCGGGATGGGCCAGTGAAATTTCGCATGAAAACGTCCTGTTGGCTCTGGTCCCACGTCTTATCTCTTCCCCTTTATTGTCGAGCTTCAGTGTTGTACTCGGCAGGTGACGATTTAATCGATCTCGCCCGGAAGATTCATCAAAGTCACATTCTTTCTTCGACTGTAACATGGAATAATATTCAGGACACAAGAACAATTCCTTGGCTGTTTTAGGTCCGTATGGAGGCCCATGTGTTTCAGATGTAGAATTGCACATTTCGGCTGTTGATTTACGACATTGTTTTGCAGGTTGTCGCCGTCCACGTTTCCCTGAGGTCTACCCTTCTTCGAGAATGACGTAGCGGCAGTTTAAACTGGACTGTCAAGCGCCCGTTTCTGACAGGGCTCCCCTCACAGTGACAGGCTCTGCCGTGACTCTTGTTCTTCCGGGGACAGCAGAACCAGGTCATCCGCACGGAACGAGAATTAAAGCCTTTGCCCCGCAGAGTGCGGCCAGGAGCTGCAAAATGTTCCAGAAGCTGATTTGTTGAACAGAAATGTTAAAATGCACTTGCCATCCTTTCCCTACCCCACCAGCTCTGAGGAATAAGTCAAGTTTTTTCGGTAGGCAATTTAAACTGTGGTATTTCGTTTAAGTTAAAGAGAAAAATGCATTAATTCCTCTTTCCCCGTTCTTGACATTGAGCGGGCTCCACTTTAAATGTCAGCCTCCGCTAAGCTTCATCTGTTCAGGGACAAGGGGAGATTCATTGGCACTGCAAAGAGAAACACTTTTTTTTTTCCTGAACAGCACAACAACACAACGGGAGGGGGGTGGGCTGTAATGGCACAGTAAAGGAGTGTGTAATTGGCCCTGTGCTGTTCCTTCATCCAATCAGTGTGACCGCTGTAATTGGCCTGTAGGATTTATCATTGGACTGATGTGCTAGAAGCAGTACCTAGGGCAGCTATGTGCCTCCGTCACCCTGATACTAGAGGAGAACTGTTGGATGACAAAGCAACAATTGGTAGGGAGACATCAGGCTTGGAAGCCCCTGCTGCTCGAAGGTAGTAACTGACAGTACACGGTAAATCACACCCTGCATGGGCTTCGAAGTCTCCTTTTTTGTCCCATCGATGGCCCGTGTCACGGAAGTTCAGCGCTGTCTCATCACCGATGCGCAGTCGCAGGCTAACATGTCATTGTGACGACCAATGATCTGTGCGGTGGGGGGGTCACCAAAATGACGGACGGAGTCGGGGACTCTGGTGGTTCGTGTATTTTTAGAGAGCCAGGCCCGTGACAAATAACCGCGACTATTTACTGAGAAGTTACGTTCAGAAATCATCTCTCGGGGGGGGTTGTAGAGTATGTGTGTAGGGTATAAAATTTGCTTGCCTGTGCTTAAAGCATTTTTCACGTTTTTGCTTGTCTGTGTGTGAGTGTGTGGATGTGTGTGCATGCATGTGACACGTGTGCCCCCCCCCCTCCCCACTGCCGGAGTGTTGGTACACTCCGATGGGTCTGTCTGGGCCTATGAAGACAACATGCAGCAGATGAGACGGGAGTTGGCGAGGACCCCTCAGGCTTACAAGCACTCTCCCGCACAGCATACTGACTGGCTCTGTGGGCCGCAAAATATACATCGCTTACTCCCCCATCTCTCTCTCTCCATTCCTTGTCTCACTCTGCTTTAGTCCCCTGGCAAAATAAATAAATAAATCCTTAAAACCATTTGCGAGTACATGTCCATGTGTGCATATATAAATCTGGAACCAATACTGCTATGTAAGATGCTGGAACAGTCTGTCCCAATTAACAACATACTGTTTGCTTTGAGTTTGGATTTAAACTATGACCCGTTGCTTCAGTTCTACAGAGTACGTCCATCCATCCATCCATCCTCCACAACCGCTTATTTAGTATGGGGCCCCATTGAGCCTGGAGCCCATCCCTGGAACTACAAAGCAGGGGACGCCCTCTAAGGGATGTCGGATCATTGCCGGCAGAATATATGTAATACACGTAAAATATAACGAGCAATAGGAGTTTGGAATAAATAAAATGGAAGTGGAATCTGTGTAATATGCATGTAATGCCCCGTTCATTACTGTACTGTTCATTGTGCTGTTCTTCTGGTTTTATTGTTGCTGGTAGTACCTGCCAAGTGCAAAATTCAGCTTTAGTACCTTAATTGTGTAAGGACTCAGTGGCAGAAACCCTCTCACAGGTTGAAGTGGAAGCTCTTGAGAATCATGGCCTTGTCTGGGGTCACGGTGCAAAATCATGTTATTTGATATCATACGATTATTGCTCCTTATTGAAATCATGCGATGGAGTTAGCACGTTAGAGGTGCTGCTGATTAGTCATGCTTGTACTGTTACGCCTCCTCTAAGTTTGGTGTAGCAAACGTTTAAGTCATTCGGCACTACATCACATGCCATGTATATATAAACGCATACGCAAATAAAGCCTGAAAAAACTTAAGTTAAAAATCTCCAATTTAAGAGACTGCTATTGTATTATCGTGCAAAGTTACGGTGTTGCAGTGTTATTAATATGCATGCCTTTAATTGTGTTCTGTTGAATGTTAAACGTATTATCCCTGATTTGCATATCAAACAGGTACATGAACAGTACAGGTTAATGCGAATAGTGAGGCGAAACCTTTGAGCAAATTGCTCATTGTGAACGCATCGCGGCGGAAGCAGGATGAAGAGGACTAAACGTGCGGTTAATAAAAGGAACGTCTCGGCAGAGAAGAGATGCAGAAACGTCGCGTCGGTCCGAACAGAACAGCGTTATGCAGAGATGGGCACGTCAGCTTCAGCCCGACGCGGACATATTGGGACCGGGGGGGGCGGCTGTGTAATAAAACCCACCAGTTCGGCGGATGTGTGTTTCCAGGGCGACGCTAATGCGTTTCGGGTTGGGGGGAGAGGGAGTGCGTGCCTGGGGGGTGGACGCCAGTCTCCCGCGAGATGCTGCAATGGAGCGCGCGGATGTGGCCGACCGTTCGCGCCTTAACGGTTAAAAAAAATCCTTGAGTTATTTAAAATACGGGACACGCGGGACCCACCAGCGACACTCTCCCCAGCAGGCCCTCTGTCCCCGAAACGATTAAATGCCTAGATAAAGAAAAATGTAATTGGTAGTAAGCTACTGCTGCTCGGAAACAAATATGCAGTTTAGAGCCCTGAACGAACTCATATTCAGTAGATATGTAACACAAACACAACTCAGTTAAAACTCACGTCATTCAGTTAAGAGACAGGGTTAATTGCTTAGGGGACATCTTAAAACTTAAACATTTTACTTGAAAACACGAGTGGTACAAGCACGGCTCAGTGTACTGTAAATGGCTGAGTACATTCTGCATAAATTTTCTCGTTATTTATTTAGCTGACGCTCTTGTCCAAAGAGACATACAACGAGGCAGATGCATGAGTAAGACAGCAAATAAATAAATAAATAGCGACGACTGAGAAATTGTCAACTCTGGCTTGGCTAAAACGTGAAGATCTGTATGGTCCCCTGCTGTTCCTCAAGACCTAAGGGTAGTTTCACACTTGCTGTCTGGTTCAGGACGCGTCAGCTCAGCGCTGGCCTGAGAGAGCAGGACAAGCGATTTATTACCTATTGTGTATTTTACGTAGTGTAGCTCTGTCTTAACCCCTCGTAGATCACAGTCTGAGTGCAGCCTCCTCCACCACCAGGATCTCACTCATGCAGGCGGCCTTAGTTGAGTAAATGTTTGGCTTTTATACAAATCTGCTTTATTACTCATCATTCGTCAGACGTTCTCCATTTCATCTGTTTGTTTTACAGGCGCACTTTAGGATGCATATTTTGCTGCAGATCAAGGTGGGGAGGGGCACCTGCTCAGATACAGTTGATCTCCTCGAATATGATGACATCATATGACTTCTTTTTCCCGCACTGTAACAGTTTTCAGGACCGTCCACTTAATTTAGCTTCAGACGCACCCTCGCAGACCAACGCAGTTTGACTGTTGTGGGCATGCCGAGCAGTTAACGGGTCCTGAAGGTGCCATCTAAGGACCTAAGGACAGTCTATTTGAGAAGATTGCGCAACTCTTAAAACTTCAGTCATAGGTATTTGGGGTAGATACATATTTTGTGCAGTTACTTTGAAGTCTTGTCCAGAATGACTTATATGGCGATTGAAGTGAGATGCAATGACTATGCCTAAAATACACATCGACATAACATTACTAGCTCTAACAAGTTTGATGACTAACAAGTATTACTTCAATTCCTAGCAGCATACTGAATACTAGTTACCACATTCTGAGGGAGTGAAGGAACTGAACATTGAACACGATGATTCAGTCTGTAAACAAAATGAGTTGTGACCCAAATGGTGGGAAATGCTACAATTCTTTCTGGAACTGGAGCCTTTTATTGTTGTTGGGGTCATGGATTAGAAGAGCAACACTTGTGGAGGAGTATTTGGATAAAGCAGCTTTGGAGGGTAGCAACCCCTGAGTAACTGGGTGAATGTCAAGTGACACGGTCTGGCCAAGTCACTGCACATGATCCATGTCGAACATATAAATATAGATAGACGTGTGTAGCTAAATAAAGATGATAACTTGCTAACTACTGCACATTATCTACTGCCACATGATAATCTGACATGACATTGAAGA
The DNA here is from genome assembly GCA_009936485.2 of Gymnarchus niloticus. NCBI lineage: Eukaryota > Metazoa > Chordata > Actinopteri > Osteoglossiformes > Gymnarchidae > Gymnarchus > Gymnarchus niloticus. Next base: position 355,411 of record JAACJT020000003.1, read on the forward strand.
ACTGGAGGGAATGGTGACCAGAATTGCCCAGTGGGGCAGGATCTGAGTTTAGGTCATTCACTTGGCAGCTTGTTCTTGGGAGTTGAAGGGCTTAAGGGGCGATAAACACATCATTCACTGAGTCTTGGCCCTCTGAAAAGGACACCACTGGCCCCATTATGGTGGAAGGAGCCCGATGGCCTCGGTATCAACCGCGGAATAACTCTTAATCACAACACTCCTACTGTAGCTACATCTAGAGTCCCGGCAGCAGTGAGGGATGTTCCATCAGTTCACGCTGATACCATGGAGGCAAATCTGTTCTGACTGCAGGAAAGACGGCCCGGTGCGTTTGATTGTTTTTGGATTTACTGTCATTTTAATTGCAACCGCCACGTTCTGCTCATCAGCACACGACTCATCTGCGGTAATAAACTGCGGTGTGGCTGCGCCTGCCAAACCAGGAACAAATAAATAATAAATAATGATTAAGGGGTGTAAGTCACTGGCACCTGTGACCTGCTCGAATCGATCATTCGGAGGAGGGGTCCTGATCAAGACATGTTCTCATTGACCTGGCTTATCATGACTTTCAGGATGTGTGAGGAAATACTACAGGAAAATTATTATACTACTAATAATAACATGTAAGGAAATATGTTGTTTCATTGTTGCTGTATTTTTGCTGATATAATTTGTTAACAATAGAACAGTCATAAATTATCCATTCTGATGGGTAAATTAGGCAGTTTTCACATATCCTGTCTTGCTCTCTATATATGGGTGAGAGCAGGATTTGGGGTCAGAGCCCAGGGTCAGCCAGCAACCAGTACCCCTGGAGTGGTTGAGGTTAGGTCCTTTGCACAACGACCCAAAGGTAACATGATTATTCTGCCCATTGTGGGATTCAAACCAGCAACCTTCTGAACAATAGTACTGAGTTCTAACCCACAGAGTCCACCCAAAAACAGCTGCCTTAAAGTGCAATGTTTATGAATTTTTGGATTTACAGTGAACAGATTAAGGGCAGCACTAAGCTCAGAGGTGTAACGCACTGTGGCATGGTTCCTCTCACGGCTAACCACACCTTGTCTCCCAGCTGTCCCACCCCCATTGATATTCCCTCCGGTTACAAGACCGACCTTCTGGGGTGTGGACAGCATGCTCAGAAAAACACTACACTGACGATTTCCTCAAACATCTCACATTCAGAGCTCACAGTCAACACCCCACTCCCCCCCGAGCTCGCACTGATAAAGCTTTTTTTTAAGGCTTTTACCGTGAGACGGAACCCTGTTCCCTCCGCAGAACCCCCGCGGGCCTGTTTAACTCCCGAAGAACCTGCCCGCTTCCCTCTGAAGAATCTGCTTTGAGGCTATGTGACTTACCTGATTTGGGCCGACTCCTGTCCTCAACTGCCTCTGAGTCAGTGGTTCTTGTGATAAGACCCGGCATGGACCAAGGCGGCCCCTGCTTTAAACACACCTGGCAAGGCGCAATGCCCCATCGCTCCTCTCCCGTTATGTTGGAGGTAGACGGTCAGGCCGGCACGTATAGGCAGCCCTGCCAAACGAGTCCAGAGGAAGCAGGGGTGCATTCTGGGCAGTAGCCGGCTCCCACTTGGGGTGCCGTAACGAGATGGGAAGAGGACAACTGAGCACAGCCAAACGTGGGCTGCCAAAGAATTTGCTAGCGTTACACCCGGTGACAGCCATTTGCACCATTAAAAAAATTACTAAATAACTGGTGGCAGAGTGGCACAGGTCATTTGGTGTCTGCCGAGAGCTCTTAGCGTGCGCATGTATGTGTGTGTGTCTGTATTGTGGAGGACTGCCGTCACGTCTGAGGCACACCCGGGCTTACTCCCTGCTTTCCACAGGATCGCCGAGGCCCAGACTGATTTCTGAAGAGGGTTGGAAGGGATCCTCACTGATCTCCCAGGCTTGCATCACACATCTCCTTTCTCCTTGCTCCTGGTTCCGCGTGGGCCTGACTTCCTCATTTCCCCATCCAGGAGCCGATGCACATTGAGAGATCTTTTAAGTGCTCTCCACACTTCTATTTACCAGCTCGTGGCAGCGGTTCATAAGTGTATGGATGACATTTCTGCTTCTAAAAGTCATCTATGAAAATAGCTGTCTGACTGTGTAGTCATCAAATAAGCATGTGCTGTGTAATTATTGTCTTCTGTCTCTCTTCTCCACCCCACGTCTGTTTTATATACATCTGTGAACTGCTCTTCAACTTTCCTTCACAGTTATTCCCTTTCTTGCTTCGTTTCTCCATCCCTATATTCACTCCTGCGCCCTTTCAGAATCAGAATGCTTCTAGATAACGTCAGCCCCACCACAGACATCAATGCCAAGGGCTGCGGTCCCTGCTGTACCTATCCCCTGAATGGGTGCCAAACAGTCTACTGAAGCACACAGAGCAGATGCTAACAGTTGTTTCTCCCTCCTGTCCCCCCCCCGCACTTTCCCTTCCCTGGATGACACCGTCCAGCTGCCACCACCCTCCCCCACCAAGTCTGTGTAACCCCCCTCCCTAGTTTGTCACTCGCTCAGTCCATTCACACTACATGTTGAAATTCCAGTCGAGTCTGGCTCCGGGGGCGCGTCTGAATAAGCGATCGGACTTACGACGAATTCTGAGCGCGGTGGGGTGATGCTCCATGCAGGTCCTGAGGGGGCCATTTTTCTGAGGGGCTTTTGTTCCACCTGAACATCCATTCTCCGCTCAATACAGGTCCCGTCCCCAGGCCGCTGGCTCCTCACTGCTTTCTTACACAGGAATTTGCTCCTGCGTTTAGTTAGGATTGGTAAAATGTACTGTTAACGTTACAAAAAAGACCTTATAAAAATACCCCAGATTTAAACTTGAGAAAGGGTACAATTGTAGGCAGTTCTGGTCGTCCAATCAGCTAGTGGCAGGGGAAAAGGCCGTGTTTTGTGCCAGTGTGCCAGATGGCTTTTAATCTCACAAGTTGATTCAAAGGAAGACCTGTGCATTATTTAAGATCTGTCCTCCCTACGATGCTGTACAGCTGGGAAGCAGGCTGCTGTCTCACCTTGAGTCACCTAGCAAGACACTTGCTACTGCTTTGTCATTGTCCCTGTCGTTATCTTCCCATCTTTTTCTCTCCATCTCTCACCTCACCTTTTTCTCGATCTCCCTCAGATGGAGTTTTCAGCAATTATGCAGTTGGACTTGTGTTTACAGGCCAACATTATTTACCTCGGCAGTTAGCAGTAATTCCCCGACACAATTTATAGCTTCTACATGCCCAACGAGGAGGAGAGCGAGCAGAGAGGAAGGCATTATCGAATTGACCTGCATCAGACAGTCTATAAACTGTGCCCAACAACATCCATGCAAGCCTGGCTTGCTTTAAACTTGCAGGCCATCAAATACCTGTTTCTGTAGGTATCAGATAACGAATCCACTGACAATTGTCACCGGTTCGACAAACCAAACTGTTTCATCAATGCAATGGTGTATCGTTGAAGATCGGGAAAGGGCAGAATTCAAGAATTCCCCAAAGCTTTATAGTTAACCTTCCACTTTGGCCGCTTCTGCTTTGCCATGCTAGAATCTTCAGTCTTATGGATGTCGCTGTAGAGCTGGCCAGCATGCTGGCTAGCTGTGTCAAATGAGCAGGTGCCAATGTTCTCCCAACACAAAATATTTACTGATTATAAAACTTCAGTCAAAAACTGTGAGCTGAAATATGTAATAAAAGAGGTGTAGTAAAACGTTTTTTAAATGTTTTTGTAGGTTTAATGGTGTTTATGTGTCTATAAATTATACGACATATCCTTGTTAAAGTAAAATGCCTGTGTTTGGGCTCTTGAATGCCGTCACATGTCACTTCCAGTTATGGTTCCCAACCCCCCCTTACACTCACCCTCCCTCAACAGCCGTTGTACGTCTCCCCGATGAACATGGCTTGGCAAAAGTAATGCTAATGTGCTGTTTCGGTCCAAGACACGCCGTCACCTTGCGCAAGTTAAAACATCAGTAATAAAAACATAAGGTGGATTGTCCTGCTACATATTTTAAATTGCTGATTTAAGTGCTACTTGATTTGTAATTTGTTACGGAATTTGACGTTAAATATCCTGTGTCAGTGCTGCTGTCATGATCCAAAAATAAACCAACGGTAATTAGTTTGCCAAAGCGCCAGTGATTAACAGACCGACAGTTCTGCCAGTATACCGTTGGCCAGGAGCCGTGCTGTCCAGCTGACCTTTTGTGAGCATATTTCCGTTAAGCAGTATTTCAGGTCGGCGTGGCAACCTATGATCCGTGTGTCTCCGTCCCACACAAAAGCAAATTTTGATGGTGTCAATATTTTCACTCTTGCATGAAACCTGGAGCCATGCATAAAATCCAGATTGTAAAAAAAAAAAAAATGCCTTCAAATTCCAGACCTCAAATTCCCTTGTAATAAAGCCACGGCTTACAGCCAAAAAAAAAATTGTTAAAAGAAAAAAAAAAAATGTGCAGCTGGCGAATTGAAAATTGATGGAAGAGAGCCAATTTTGTCATAAAGATGTTTGTTGCAGTATTGTGAGTGTTGTGGCTGCAAAGATGAAAAATTGTAAAAGTGCTGGTGTAGATACTAGGTTAAAGTGTCAACCCAAAACAGTAACTGAACCCAGTGTTGTTCTACAGGCTACTGTGGTCTTTTCCATTTCTGTGTAGATTTACTTGGTTCTCCAGCATGTAGAATCACTTTTTTCTGTAATGTGTGGGTGCTCTTTATCTCTGGTGTGTGGTTTCTGTTATTCTCTACTGTGTGGGTGCTCTTTATCTCTGGTGTGTGGTTTCTGTTATTCTCTGATGTGTGGTAATGTTATTCTCTACTGTGTGGGTTCTCTTATTCTCTGATGTGTGGTAATGTTATTCTCTACTGTGTGGGTTCTCA
>JAACJT020000003.1:376566-392930 GCA_009936485.2 Gymnarchus niloticus
GGGGGGTGGTTCAGGCCCCCGGGGCCCCTTCTTGTGTGCAAAGTCTGTGAGGGTCCCCCCCGCTGGGGGGGTTTCCCTCGGGGGCCCCTGGACTGCCCCCCCCCCCCCCGCCCCCCCCATGCTGGTCACTTGAATGTGTGTACGTGTGTTTGTGAGTCTGGCCTCGTGTCCACAATCTAGCATATGCTCTGCATTCCCACAGCCCTAATTAGGTGGTTGTGGGTAATTTTCAAAGCAAACTTAATCAGCTGGGAGACGTGGTCCTCCTTGTTCATTTCCTGAATATTCTCAAATGTTCTTCATGAATGCGTATGTCAAACTGGGAAAGTAACGTAGCTGCATGGGAAGGTATGTGGCTTCATGGGTCCGGAAGGTTGCTAGTTCGAATCCCATGGCCAGCAGATTCATCGTAACACTGGTGAACCTCTTGAGAAAGGTTGTTAACCCCAAACACCAGATAACTGGTTGATCCTGCATGTTGACTGCAGCCTTCGCTCTCACTCATATATGTATGTCTCATGGAGAACCAAATGGGATTTGTGCAAATCAAGCAATTCCTTTGTACAAATGGCCAATAAGAGCATCATTATCATTAGAGTCATGCTCTGAAAATGCGTCGCCTTCTCTCATATCGGCACACTGTTTTGGTTCCAGCTGTGACAACGAGGCTCGTGACACCAACGGAAAGCTCAGGCGCAGACTCGGAGTCGGCAGCGGTGATGGACGGCGGACGGCAGGATGCTGCCTGCATCCGGGAAGATGGCAGCTCCGTCTGAGCTGGAAGAGGGAGACCCTCGTTTTTCAGCCGAGTGCCTTTAGATTACGCGTACAGTTATTGTTTCATCCCAGGAAGCTTCTGGTGGCCGATAAGGCAGAGATGCTGTCGGCATAGTGACAGAGGGGATACATAAACACACAACTACAGGGCTTTAGAATATATAAATATAAATGATATATAAATAAATAAATCGGCGCTGGGTAATTGATGGCCTGATTCCTGCTCCAGCATGGCTGTATAAGAGGACTAAAATACAAAATGGCAGCCATATAAACGACAGGACATTTGTCTTCGATGTCCACAACTGCGGTGGCAGCAATTTCACACTTGAGTGGAAAGAGAGTAAGGCAGGTAATACTGAATAGTACCAGGCTAATTTTTTTTTTACCATAGACTGTTTGGCTGGAAAGAACCGCTCCCCAAAAATCTCGTAATTTGTCTCTTTCTTCTGTTCACACATGCCTTTAACTTTTTAATTACTTAATTGTATAACATTGGTATGGAGAATTTGCTTTGGATTTAGGCACGTTTCATTGTAATGAGGAAATATTGTTTACATCTGAGGAACTCTAATCGTGAACAAAACATTGAAAGTCTAGTTCAAAGACCTAGTTTACTCTTTCGGGTTGTGTTTGATTTCACTTTTAGTTCTCTGTGTGGAGTTTGCATGTTTTCTCTGTCTGCATGGATTTCCCTGGGTATTTCAATCTCTTTCCACAGCCTAAAAATGTGATTATGTAAATTGGCGTCTGTGAATTGCCCATAGTGTGTGCTTGTGTATGTGTGTGAGTGTGTCCTGTGATGGAGTGGCATCCTGTCCAATGGTGTCCCCCAGCCTTGTGCTCTACTGTACACTTCCTGGCATAAATGCCATTCTCACTGGAATTCTGTGCCTGATCAGTGGTTGGATGAACGAATGGATGTATAATTTGCTCATATGTCTTCAATAAATCAGCAAAGTAAAAAAAAAGAGAAGAATCCAAACTATTTTAATAGGTGTCTAGCACTACATGCTTGGCTCTTTAAAAGTACACTCAACAGCTAATATATTTGGAACACCTGTACACCTGCTGATTTATGCAAATTTATCTGATCAGCCAATCACATGGCAGCAGCTCGATGCATAAAATCATGTGGACATGGGTCAAGAGCTTCAGTTAGTGATCAAATAAAACATCAAAAGGGGAAAATATTTTATGTAAGTGACTTTGGCCAAGGCAGGGTTGTTGGTGCCAGATGGAGTGGTTTATGTATTTTAGACACTACTTATCTCCAGAGATTTTCACCCACAACAGTGAATGCTAGTGGGTGAAAACACTTTGTTGATGAGGCAAGTCAGAGGAGAATCGGCAGACTGGCTTGAACTGACAGTACGGCTCTAGTAAAAATATATCCACTCTGCACAACAGTGGTGAGCAGAAAGGCATCACTGAACATTCAAGACATCAAACCTTGACACAGATGGGCTGCAACAGCAGGTTCCACTTCTGTCGGCTAAAAACAGGAAACTGAGGCTAGAGTGGACACAGGCTGACCGACACTGGAACGTTTATGATGAGAATAACGTTTCCTGGTTTGATGAATCTGGTTTCTGCTGCAACGTGCAGATGGCAGGGTCAGAATTTTCAGTAAACAAGATGAATTCATAGACCCATCCAGCAGTCCAGGCTGGTAGGGGCGGTGTAATGATGTGGGGAAGGTTTTCTTGGCACACACTGGGCCCCCTAATGACAATCGAGCATTGTTTAAATGCCAAAATCCTGCAGGAGTAATGTTGCTGACCATGTGCATCCCTCTTCAGTTACAATTTACCCATCTTCTAATGGCTACTTCCAGCAGGATAATGTGCCATGTCACAAAGCACAGGTCATCTGAAACTGGTTCCATGAACATGACAATGAGCCCAGTGTACTTCATGGATGCCCCAGTCACTAAATCTGAATCCAACAAAGCACATTTACGAGGAACTGAAACGGGAGATTCAAAATCCTCAGCAATTGCGTGATACAGTCCAACGTGGATCAGAATCACAGAAGAATATTTCCAGTACCTTGTTGAGTCTGTGCCATGAAAGTTTCAGGCTCTTTTGAGCGAGATGGGGTCCGGCTCGGTACTCCAATGGTGTTCCTAACAAAGCGACCAGTGGGTGTAAGCGTGAAGGTAATGATTAAAATCCACCGTATTGTAATGAAGCCGATCATTGTCAACCACCTCATTCATTCCAAATCAATGGAGCTGAAAACAAAATGCCGAGGTCGTCCTCCACACACTTCAGTCGGAGTCCAGCATTAAAACCCTTAAATTAAATCATGTTAATGAATTACTAACAACTGACTGTCAAACGAGAAGGTAATCTGACTCTACGGCACGTCTTCCACCAAAATCAAAGCCCAGTGAAGGACTGGCTAACTCTACTGAACTTTTTTCTTAAATTTTCAGCTTAAATTTGACATGCCAAATTAATCATTTTGGATACGCTTAGGTCTTCCGGGTTTGTGAGACCACAACCTTATTCGTAAAGGGGCAGAGTGGGATATGAAATATGATCATAGCCCTACATTAGCTCTTTTTCCCTGGACTACCTAGAACGTGTTTCTGTTCACTCATCAGCAACACATACAGAAGTTGACTTCTTCATTGCTGCATTATGTATTATCTGTCAAATACCGAAACGATGCTGGACTTTATGAACCTCTGAACATGGAAAATCACCTTACATGCGACTATGCTTGAACCCAAGCCCCATGTTGGACAGTACGTCTTCCTCCTTACTAATTCCACTCTTAAGCTGATGAAGGATGAATTTCAGTGCTGCTTCCCAACGTGCTCTGCACTCTCTGCTTCCCTTTTTTAACCTTAACTACTAATTTATCCATGCGGCTAACGGCTATTCAATCAAATTAGGCCTCTCTGAATCATTTATGGTGTTAGCTAATTATATCAATCTTTTCTCTTTCACCTTCCTACCAAGAGGAGGCTTAAAAGGAATCTTAAGTATTATGGACCGTAACATGACTTTGGAGAAGCATCACTCAAGTCGGATAGTTAAAGGACAAGCATCTTGGACTGCAGTTTGGCTTGCGAAACCGATGATCCTGCAGCAAAATCGGTGGAGTCATGCGATGTGCACATTATTGTAACCTGCGACCTCGTAATTCTTATCAATGGAGCATGCTACTAGTTAGCGATTAGCTCTTGGGAACAGGTAACGAGCTTCCACAGGATCCCTGGTCTACGAACCCTGTTTGTCAACTTAATAAAAAAAACTGAATAGAATCAAACTGAACTGCATTAGCAAAAATTAAATTAAGGCTTTAATTTGTGCTACGCAAAGCCAATCTATTTTTCAATCGATAATTTACCTTTCCAACTGCTGTTTAGGGCCTTCACTATGGATGAAGAACAGTTGGGCAGTTCATGTGCCCTGTAGACAGCAATACCATCATGCTGTCCAATTTCTACCTGTGTGGCAGGTACTCAGATGCACCAATTATGGTTATTTGTTTACGACTGCTACGTTCAGCTGCTTAATAATGCAAAAGGGCCTTGGAAGCGCCCCGGATTCAATTTGGAGGAAAGGGAAACAAAACACGAGTGCTGTGTAAGTAAGCTGACATGGGTCGCATCTTAACGAGGTGGAGACACACTGGACCGAGTCTACATGAACCTATCATCTGTGTTTGTCTGCACGTGTAGGTGCAAGAGAGAGTCTACATGCTTATCCCTCTGGGGTTGAGTCAAATATTGGGTAATTTCCAAGTGTGTAGATTATAATTGACAGAATGGCTGATTTATTGTACCATCCATTTTCATCTGTCATGCTCAATGTATTTCAATTTCATAAGCAAATGATCCACCAAAGGATTAATGGTACAATGACAGTCATGTGACTTGCCCCTCTTTTTCAAATCGTTTATTGTAATGGAGTAAAAATAGCAATGCAGTATAATTCAGACCATTATTCAGATTTATTGGTTTTCCTTTAGATCAACAATCTCGGCTGCTGGGTGGCGGGTGTACATCTGTGCCGGCTCTCTGCGCGCAGTTCGGAAACTGATTTTCCGACCTTGTGGTTTTAGCACGTGACCTGACTCTAGGAGTTCGGCTCAGTCCCCAAATGGGTCATGTGGATCTAAAGGGCTGTCCATCACCCCTGCTTCGGGCTCAGAGCTCTGGGTTCAGACCATGTGACCAACACGCATGTTATTGCAAGCAGCCGATATCATAACGCAGAAACTCTCTTTGCTTTAAGCAAGACCTGTTTTTCAAAATTGCCCTTGGTGTGTAAGAACAATACACTTGCAGGGGAGACAAGTAACAATTGGCCGTGGGTTGGTGCAGCTCCACATTGGCACCTAGTGGAGATGGTGAGGAATGGCAAGTAAGTCTCCCCAGGATTGACTTGAAAAGTGGATTCTACTAGACAAAATAAATATTTTTAAACATTTATTGGTTCTATTACTGAGGTCTTTTCTCATGTCCACCAAAATGGTAGACACTGAAATCAAATATCGATTTGATGTGTCAATTCTTCTATCCCAGTTGATTCGTTTCCAGTTCCGTCATACCATTCACTCGTCCGCACTCTGAGCCATATGGGGCTCACTGGATAGTCAAGGGCACCAAGGAAAGAGATTCACCTATGGCTGGGTCCTCGAGTACTAGGGATGGCAGTAAGAGACCAGAGTCGTATGACTGAGGCCGAGTAGAGCAGTCGCACTGAGGCAGTTTGAGGCACAGGTAGGGCGGTCTAACCAAGGCAGCATGAGGCATAGGTAGGATGGTCTGACTGAGACAGTATGAGGCATAGGTAGGGCAGTCTGACCGAGGCAGTATGAGGCAGAGGTGGGATGGTCTGGCTGAGGTAGTACGAGGGACAAGTATAACGGTCTGACCGAGGCAGTATGAGGCACAGGTAGGATGGTCTGACTGAGGCAGTACGAGGCACAGGTACGACAGGATGACCGAGGCAGTATGAGTCACAGGTACAATGGGACGACTGAGGCAGTATGAGGCACAGATAGGATGGTCTGACTGAGACAGTATGAGGCATAGGTAGGGCGGTCTGACTGAGGCAGTAGCACAAGTACAGTAATCTGACTGAAAAAATGCAGCCAACTCAATCGCCATCCCCACAGTGACTTCACGCCACGTGCGAATACCGCACTGGTTATGGAGGGCAGGGGGGTGCAGAGTCGTTAAAGAATGCTTGTCACTTGCCAAGATGAAAACTACCTTTGTACCCGCAAGTGACTCTGCTAATGGTCTAAACTGCAACGCCAAAAATCTCACTTGAGTGAGTGAAGGCTGGTGATAACTGGCTAAGGACACACTACAGGCAATTTAGAGACACCGGGCGATAAGTGCCCTTCTCGTCCTATTAGAGTTCCTTTATGGAAACTGGAGTGGGTTGCACAGTGTCTCAGTGCTGGGCTCGGATGTGTGATGCTTGCCGCCCCCGGCTATGTGTGTCTGGAGTTCATGGTGTTCGCGTGGGTTTCCTCCCACTACAACTAAACCACGACAACATGTGGTTTAGTGAATTGGTCTCTCCAAATTGGGTGTGCCCTGCAATGCGCTGGCATCCCATTTAGGGCCCCCTCCCCCGCCGCCGCTTCCCGTCCTGTTCTTCCTGAGGGTTGGCTGCAGGTTTGTGAAGTAACTGTCTCAAATACAGTGCGCGGTGATGACAATGAAGTCTAGTGAAGCTGATGCATTCTGACACCCAATCTGGAGCTGTCAAGAGCTATAGAGTGTTAGTGCACATGAGGAGTGAAGAGTGTCTTGATATCAGAAGAAGTGATGGACCTTTCACTTGTGTAGCTGTATGTTTCGATGTCCATCAGTCTTGGACAGTCGAAGAGCCAGACCCACAGTGTGGCTGGTGGGATCGACAGGTGATTTGTGTGCGGAATACCTCCTTAGATTCTGCTTTCTCCTTCTCAAAAATGGTCATAGTTGGACAACTGAGACAGGTGGAATCACGAGTTGCAGTCCCCAGGAGCCTATCGGGACCTGGATCCTGGAGTTGTCCCTCCTTAACCTAGATGATGGCACTTGCTGGAGATGATAACGATGGAGATTAATCGCCCACCGTCAGCCGGACGGCTGCGTGGAAGGATACGGAACAAATGTGGGAGACAGGGGTCAAGCTTCCACCTTGGCGTCGCACGTTAATCAGGAAATGAACGCCGCGTAGCCCAGGCGGGCATCGGAGCACGGAGAAAAGCACGTTGAAACACGCTGTTTCATGAAAACGCCATAGTCCTCCATTCGTAGCTTCTGTATAGGTTACCATGGCTACTGTGTAGGTTTATCCGCTTCTTGGGATGCAGTCGCAGGTTATCGCCTGCCTTTTATCTCATTCCTCGTCCCTTATCTCCTCCCATGCATTTAATGGTAAAATTCGTGCCCCCGGGTGGCCCCCCCCCCACTCCCTGAACCCCATTTGCTTTGAAATGCCGCTGTGTTTGCTAGGACAGCAGTTTAGGCATTAGCTATCAGGATTAGCGGAGGTTTGAAAGGTGTCATGGCAGAGGACATAGTCCAGGGGGTTTTGCTGCATTACTGACATCAGTCATCAATCTCCATAATCCTGTACCTGTCATTGACACAGGAGATAGAGAGGAAGGAAGGGGGGGTGAGACCTACATAACACGGAACAAAAGAGAGAGAGGAAGAGAGAGACAGAGAGAGAGACAGAGAGAGAGACAGCAGACCCTGAAATGCTGACAAAGTAAGGCAGAATATAAACGAAAGGCTTTTTTGAATTATTCTACTTTTATTTTTTTGGCGTAATTCAGGTTAAGTACCTTTCTTTAGGGTACAACAGCAGGTTCCCTTCCAAGACTGGACCCGGCAACTTTAAGGCCGCCGAGTCTGTCCACGTTTCATGAAGCAAATGCAGAAAAACTGTGCGCCATTTTGTTTTCTCACAAAAGATTCACATGCAGAAAATAGCAAAGGATAACTGAAGGACAAAACAGACAAACCAAGTCTGATAAAAACGTAGAACTTTAATGGGCTCCTCTCTGGTAGCTGTTCCACTGTTTTTTCTGCCGGTTTTTAACAAAGCTGTGGATCGAGCAGAGTCATGCTGGAGCCAGCATGTGCATTACTTTAGCTTACATCACTTTTGTATTTTTATGCCGGTAATATATGTACTGTGTGTCATTTCAACTCAGCTAGTATCTAAGTGCATTTTGCAATGTGCACCACAAAACGTAATTCTCATGCAAAATGAGATTGCATAAGAAATTTATAAATACTTCCTGTTTCAAAGGGATCTATATACACATTGTGAAAAAACTAATGCTAGAGAAAAAATTTTAATTGCATTATTTTAGAATGAGTGGTCCTATTTTGAGTTGTTGGAAGACGAATGGATGGATGATCTTATCTGAGGAGTAACTTTTTGCTAAACTGAGTGTGGAGTTTTTCTTCAGCCTCTCCCATCCATTTCACACTGATTTCGGTCCAGTGCGGTGTGGCTTATCTGCATTTACAATCTGGGGCCGGATTCTCGTTCTGGCTGCCCTTGTACCTTTGGTTCGTGGACGCTGTCGGCCGAAAGAAACTAGCACTGTTACCGGGTTTGGGGAGGTCGGGCATTTCACGAGGGATTATCGTGTCCGGTAGCCATGGTCGGCTGGGCCTCAGGTTTATGGTGCACACTTTTCTCCCTAAAGATCCCGGGTTGTCAGATGCTACGCCACCTGCTGGCCTTATGGCTAATCGGCTGCGAGCCTGAGATGGTGGTGAGCTTCCAGACGCCCAGGTGAGGACCAGGAGGCAGAGTGAGAATGATTAAGAGCCAGAAAAAGTTTTCACGTGACCCTGGAATGAACCTCTGGTTACACCTAGAGGCTGATTCCATGAACAAATGATAAATGACATCTTGGGGTTGGTTTTTACATCCAGGCAGCATTTTGATGCCTTTCTCTTGGCTGGGGAAAGCGAATTTGTTTTTTTTTAAATTTCATCTCCAGCTTGGGATCTTCACTCACTATTTTTAAGAGTACGAGAGTGTGACTGCATGATTCTGAAATGCAGACACAGATCTTCAAGCATACTGGCCACTTAATGAGGGGTGAAAAATTACAATGGAAACACAAAAGAACACACGGGCTGATAGTTAAGGTGGTGTTAGGCGCACCGTCGCTGTCTCTTTAAGTCGTGGGCGTCGCTGTTGCGGTGTCTGGGGGCGGGGTCTCAGCTGTCTGCACCTGGTTGAGCTGCAGCAACGTCAGCACTTTGTCCTTGAACTCTTTGACCGTCTCCTTCACCCCCTTCTCCAGAAGGTAGCCCTCTGTTTCGATCTCCATGTTCTCCTGCCCCGCCACGGATTCCATGGCCGTCTGCAGGTAACGCAGGCTCACCAACACAGACATCTTTGTGGCATGGAGAGGGAGGGACAAAAGACAGCCAGAAAAGGTGAAGGAAGAAGGCGGGGATATTTCAAAGAAGAGCTTGAGCATTGAATAAGAGCATCTTTCAGTCAAAAGATACTTAGAGGAGCACACAGAGAAAGTACTTTGAAAGGAGGCCATTTTATCTTCTAGGCCCGGGTCTCCAGTCGGGGGTCTGTTGGGACAGGTGTTCCAGTGCTTTTTAGACCATTAGCAACACTATTAAGAGAGAAGGACAGACCTGCTCAATTAGGACAGTGATTGTAAATCCATTCCTCAAGTTCCCTACAGTCGGTCCATATTTTTGTCCTAGTTCAGCACCTGCATGCTTGAGCCAGGTAATCAGTGGCTTGATATTTAAGTGACAAGTTAAAAGAGGATGTGCAGATAGGGGAACAGAACTAAAATGTGGCTCAGCTTTGGGTGGACTGAGGACTCGGTTTAGGTCCACTGAGATAGGTGCTTCTGCTCGGGGAGGTACAATAAAACCTGCAACCCTCGTGGGCAGAAAGCTTTACCTGGGTGAGAAATAGGGAGAATACGCCAGCCCCAATGCTGTTCATCAGTCCCCCGTAGTAGCCGACGAGAGCCTCTCGGCAGCCGCGTACGTGGATGTTCAGCTCTTCCGTCTGGTAGTCGTAATTGTAGTGGGCCGAGTCGTTGGTGACATGGTGCTGGATGCAGGGCCGTGGCGAGCTGGGGTTGCAGCAGCTGAAGGGCACGTTGTCCACCAGGTAGCAGCCATCTAGATTGCTCCTGATGCGGCTTGGGAAAGGCAGGCAGAGGGAAATGGTGAGAGCAACAAGCTAATGCTAATTCACTTCAGCGTTTTCTGTTAGACCAGTTTTCCATCCATATTCCCCACTTCAGCCGTTTTGCCAATCCCTGCACGCATCGCGACATCTACCACCACATTTTCATTCTACTCAGACACACGTTGCAGAAGGTCGGCCCTTACTCAGGAAGGTCACGCCACGTTCGAAGACACATTTTCCGGTGTTTGTTGAATATATTCCATACAGCAGGGGTGCACAACTCTGACAGTCTCCTGCCGGTTTTTACTACGCTGTTTAATTAGCACCTGATTTAGACCTGAAACTATAGGTGAGCTGATTAACTATCCAAATAATTACTCCATTAAAGCAATTAACAGCTGAGCTTGAGTGAAATCCATAACACCCCCGTGGCCTCCGAGAATTGGAAATTGTGCCGCCCACCCAGGCCCACCCAAACAGGAAGTTATGCTGATTGAAACCCAATGAAATATAAATTTGATGGCGAAAAAACCCGCACTACGCAGACTATACCTGTGAATGTGAGAAATGGGATATGAAACGGTTTGCGTATTCTTCCAATATTTCAACAGATGTAGCAAACACCTACCTCGCCTATCTTGAGTTTGTTAAAGATGCTGGAAGACTACAAATACAGCATGTGAGACTCAATCTGTTTCCAAACGAATTTGCATAAAACCACAAAAAACGTTTGCCGTGTGCTGTTTGGATTCGCGCCCCTCGTAAAATTTTTCTCAAAACAGATTTTTACACGAATTCAAATTTCCTTGACAACCGGGCCGCTGCGGCAGAGCTGCCGAACATCAGCTTGCAGTATGAATTAAAGACACTGGGAATGCGTGGAAGACTAGAAAGCCGGTCTGAAGTAACGTCGGTGTCGCACTTAGGCATCATACCCAGTGGAAGTCAGCGACTATTTGGATGCGGAGGCCAAGTCGCCTGCTGCCAAATTGGTATCAAAACTAGAGGTAACGAGATTGCACGCTTGACCACTGCATGAGGTGCATTCAGTTGGATTTAGACTATTTACTCTGCAACCGAGTGCATTTTGGTGTGTCTGATGTATTTAACCAGACGATTTGGCACACCCACTCGTGGGACTGGCTACTTCGTAATGTAATCAGGCCGACTTTGCTCAGATTAACTGGGACCGGAACCAAGCCATTGCGTCACTCACTCCTTAACATCCTTGGAGCCGAAGTCCAGGTAGCGGTCGCTGATCCACTGCACCTCGAACCAGTCCCGGAAATCGGTGTTGCCGCAGCACTTGAACTCTATCTGCAGCCGGTCGATCGTCTGCTTCTGGTAGCAGCGGCCCGGCATGTCCGTGTCCTTGTAGAAGCGGATGCCGTTCTTCAGGCCCGCCTTCAGCGAGGCCTCCAGGTTGCCCTTCATGGTGTAGCTCATGACGACCGCCACCAGCGTGAGGAGGGCGAAGAAGATGGCCACAGCCAAGTAGGGCTGCAGGAAAGCCTTCCAGCGTGGGAAGCGGCTGGTGTCGAGCGTGTCCTGACAGATCCGACCCGCGAACAAATTGACGCCTAGGGAGGCGAGGCCTACTATCATCAGGGTGTTGGGGATGGCGTGGATCTCTGTGTTGTCCATGACCTGAACGCAGAGTGTTAGGGCTTCCGTCACGAATGTCAGTCATAGATCTGTGGCTTGCTTAGTAATTAATGCAACGCCCAACATCACAGACAGCTGCACTACAGGGAAAAGGATGCACTGTTCACATGAGGTACTACGTGAATAGGTATACAGATGTTGGCCTTTGTCACCTTGAGATTTTAGTAATGAAACCTGCTATAGAAATAAATAAATATTAAAAACAGCAATAATAATATGAATGAATATTATCATCGTCATCTTTGTTAGGGTGGCCCTGTTACCTCCCAAATTTTTGTTCAAGATTGACCTTTGTACTCGTTTCTTCTGAGAATCCAAAGACATGCAGTTGAGCAAATTTCTCCCTCGATTACCCAACGTGTGCGACTGCGTCTGAGTGTGTGAGTGTCTGTGTCCTACGCTGGACTGACACCCCATCAAGGCTGTTCCCCAGTCTGGGATAGGCCCCAGGCCCCCCATTAACCTGCCCTGGACAAATAGTTGGAAGATGGAATATTATTATTGTTGTTGTTGATGTTATTGAGGAATCTGAAATTTCCCCCATAACCCTGACCAGGATCGGCAGTTAGAATGTTGATGGATGGAATCTAAAAGGTTTTGGCCCACTGACTTCCACTTTCTTGGGTAGCGTCTTTCCAGTACCAATAACAGCTGCTTCACCAAACTCATATCATTAAATAGTTATAAAAACCGTTCAAATGCATTTTAAAGAGACTGGTGAATATTTAATGTAGATGAATATTACAAAAAATATCATGCACTGAAGGGTGTAAAAAACTATCAAACAATTTACGCTCCTTTTCAGACAAAGCATTCTTAATCCAACACACCTTCCCAGGATATTTTTTATTATTTTATAGCTTTTCTTGAACACTGCTGATTATGTTACGTTGTATGTCTACAGCAACCTGTCCATCGAGTCAATTAGTGCATAAGTGTGGTACATGACTCATTGAATCTTCATTGCATCCAAATCCAGTTCAGTCTGAGAAAGCCATCGTAATTTTGGATCTGAAAATCCATTCGTTACCTTGGGTCCTTCAGAGACCTATGTATAGTTATCTGCATTTAAGGTATTCTTCCACGTTTGTGCTTGTCTGCACATGTTGACAGACAGAAGTCTCCTAGTAATTAAGGGACAGATATGTAAAATTGTCACCTCTTTTTAACAGAGCCAGCCACAGGACAGTCATTTCTGTTCTACGATCAGTTTTATTGAATCGCATAAACATTTGCTACTAAAATATGAGCAATGGGAGATGTCATTATTGGGCAGTGTTTTCTACAGAATCAAATTTATAATTACCACATTGGCCAGCTTTATGGTGAAAATTACACTAAAGGATTACAAGCAGAAGAATACAAGTAATTACTTGTGACAATGTGAATAATATTGATCTATTACTCTGTGCAGCCCAGTGTGCGGGTACCACAGGGACTCAAAACATTCCAAGCCATTGGTCCAAAAGATGACTTTCAAAATGAATGGACACTGAAATAAATAAGTGATCATTGCACCAATAGCCTCATTATATACAACAATGGTTATAAATAGAGTGTGTCAACATGAAGTGAATGATTCGAATAATGCCTGTAAGAGGTTATGAGTCTGTAAGAGACCTGTAAAATACCCTTCAAGCATTGTGATTGGAAATGGGAAAGACAGCATATCCCAGGAAGGATATCTATATGGGAGGTGCAAACAAAGCGGGCAAAATACAGATGAAAGATGGAAAGATCTATTGAAATCATAGAAAACCTTAATGAAACATGGAGGACCCAAATGAAACCTGAACGACCTGAATGAAGTTGGTGGCACGGGTGAAATAAGAAGGAACGGTTGCATAACCTCACTTCTCCTGTGTAGCTCAGTCTTGAGGAAGACCCCCAGGGTGAAGGTGAGGGCTCCACCGATGGAGGCGATCCAGGAGAGCAGCCAGAGCCCCTGAGACAACTTCACCCTCCTCTGGAATGTGAACTTCATCTTCATCAAGACCATGGTGGCAGCGGAGCAGCGCAGAGAGCACCGGGGTGGGAGGGGGGGACCTCTGTGGACCGACTTTGACTTGGAGAGAGGGAGAGACGTGGAGAGCTGGTGACAACAGGACAGTAATAAGAAGGATAGAAGAAGAGCGGGAGAAAAGAGAAGGAGTGGCATATCAAAAGGGATTGGAGAGACGGAGAGAGGGAGGACAGAGATGGGGAGGGATAAAGAGAGATTGAGGGCAGGTGGCACGTAGGAGACGGAAACTGTATACTTCAAACCTAAAGATTGGAGAAACTAAGTTTCCATGAGTTAACCATGCTAAATGGATACATTAGCCAATGCTTAATGCTGGATACGTTAGCCAATGCTAAATGAATACCCATGTTAAATGGATTTCCATGCTATATCCATGCTAAATAGGTAGCCATGCTAAATCACATGTTAACCATGCTAAATGGATATGTTAGCCATGATAAATGAATACAAATCTTAAATGGGTTTCCACACTAAATCCACGCGAAATGGGTAGCCATGCTAAATCACATGTTAGCCATGCCAAATGGATATGTTAGCCATGCTAAATCTGTACATTAGCCATGCTGATTCATGAAGCATGTTCTTTTCTCCAAAACCTAATGAAACTTTTCCAGGTTTCATGCTGGGTGTGCCTCATTTCACTTTACTGAATGAAACTGTGGGACCACTTGTTGGATGGAGGAGTAGGAGGAGCTTGGGTCCCAACCTGGCCCCTGTACCTGAGGAGAAACACGCTCAGCTTCCTCAAGGCAGGTCCAGACCTGGGCTGCATTTCCTCTAATCCCTCTCTTTATCCTATTAAATCCATCTCATCTGATGGGAATGTGGGATGTGAGTCAGCTAAGGGAGGGAATCTTATGGAATTGTCTGATTGATTTTGACATATCAAGGAAATATATCGATAGAAGGAGTGATTAATGAAGTTCAAAAGGGCTTGTTTTAGCTGACTAAAATGGCAGAGCATTTTCCTCCAGGTACTACCTGTGACCAGTTGTTTTATGTGATAACAATGAAGAAACTATAAATACATGCTGGCTTCTGACTATCGGAAGCATATTACTGGTGTTTTAACCGCCCTTGAGGTGTGTATTATCTATAACCCTAAAACCCTGACAAAGGACAGACCATGGACCATAAAGCTGAGAACAAATGAGAAACAATTTATGGGTATTGGCTCTTTATCGATGGGTGTCTGGAGAAATCGGGACCTTGTGCGTCGTGTCTCGATAAGTGACACATCTGCAGGGCGAGGATGGACGACGTACTTCACAAGTGACACAAATGCACACATGGAGAATTTCAGCGCTGCAAACAAAACCTTACAAACCGGCAGACAAGCAGAGCAGGATGATTTCCTCCTTAGGGAGAGGCTGGCATCTGTAATTGATTTCCTGTTTAGACAGAGCTTTAATTGCAGCCATTTGTCCTGGAGTCAAAATTTTAAATCTGTTGAAGTTTTCCATTAGACAAGCAAAGTGTCATGGTATCAAATATTTTCATTTTTTTTTTTTTTTTTTAATTTTACGATCAGCACATTAACCTGCCGGGCACATAAAAAGTATGGAAAACTGGTGCAGTCATATATCTTCTAATGAGTGCAGTTTGAAAATTACTTTGAGTCATGCCAAATCCAACATTAGCATGTTGATTTTGGCGTGACTATATTTTAATAATGAACCCTCTTGAAAGAGAATGTTGTGGTGCTGAACTATGATGCCTTCCTCATATGAAAAGGTGTATAATACCTGGAGTCGCTATACGAATTATCTTGGTTACTAGTTTTCAAGAGGCCAGCACCGTGAGGGTATAGTAAAACTGCAGTCAAACTTAAGACACAAAACAAATTAAATCATTTCAGCAATATATTAGTACTAGGACAAAAAATCAATTAATCAGATGGAACCAGGGTTTAAAAATGACAGGGCAATCCTACGGTATGCATCCAGCTAATGTGTCCTCCGTGAATAAGTAAACAGGAAATCTATATGGGCTCTGTGGAGAAAATGATTTAAGACACAGACTGGCAATCTCCGAGGTCGGTCAAGTCCTAGGATGGCGCTGCAGAAAAATGCACCCTCTACTTGGCACTTCCTGTCACCTGCCCCAGGATCGCGCTATAGTAAAATGCACCCTCTACCTGGCACTTCCTGTCACCTGCCCCAGGATCGCGCTATAGTAAAATGCACCCTCTACCTGGCACTTCCTGTCACCTGCCTCAGATCTAGGTCTTGTTTGACTGAGTCTGCCTGTAAAACAGAATGCTTTTCCCCCTGGTTTTGAGGGAGGGGGCCACAAGTGGATTAAGGGTTGGGTGAAAACGCTAAAGCAAACGGAACGGGGTGTTTACTCAAGGGCTCTGCCTGTTACCTTTCCATTAATGAAAGACGCTGCACGTTTCTGTTTCCAGTCCATATTGGGTACCGCGAATACTGTCTGTCTGCTTATTTTAGCTAAAAGGCAAGATCTGCAGCATTGAGATTATGGTGATAGGGGTGTGGGGGGGAAAAGCACACAGGGGTCTCATCACTGTCAGATTATGAAATGGCACAGCGAGAAGAGAATATATGCTGTTTTTTTTCTCCATCTTTTGACGTATCCTTCATATAACAGCCCAATGACCTTTAAGGGGGAAAATATTCAGTTATATGCTAATACACAGAACCTGTCATAATGGATAGAATTGCTGTAGAAGACATAGTAAGGTTTTTTACGGGGGTGGGGGGGGGGGGGGGGGG
>JAACJT020000003.1:393030-445823 GCA_009936485.2 Gymnarchus niloticus
GGTAAAAATGTCAGATTTTTATTACCTCCAGGGGACATTTTGTGTACAGAACGTAATATAAAAATGGTACACACACACACACACACACACACACACACACACACACACACACACACACACACACACACACACTTTCTCCAGGTTTAAAACCTGGTTAGAACATGACTAATTTTAATGCAATTAAGGACTTCTATTCCAGGGATTATACAAGGCACTGAACACTGAGGTCTTCGACCGGCCTGCAAGGGCAGGTAGCTGCATGCTGCTGGAAGCCAATCAGCATCCCTGCTCTCCAGCACAGCAATCATTCTGGCAGGACATGCATTGGGATAAGAAGTGCACCTGCAGCCTGAGAGAACGTCTCCGGGACGAAAATCAGAGGTCAAGATGCCTATTGGCTAATGGCGTGACAATGCTTACGTCCTGCAAGTTCTTCAGCCATGTGTTGACTACAGGTCTGTTGAAGTCCGATCCATTTTTGCTGTCCAAAATGTCCCCCCTGACGGTGAGGCCCCGGTCCTACAGGCTCCAAAAGAAGACTCACTGTACCAAAACAGAGAGATAGTCCTACACCAGTGACAGGAAAATCAAAACTGTCCGCGCTCTGGCATCACGGTGACCCTGTCTGTCACTTCATCACCGTGGCAGTGATGAGACACCCTGTCCCTCTTCACTCCTACCAGCCTCAACTTGGTGACATATTTTCCAAAGCACTTCCTTTTTATGGTGGCATAACTTCTAAGTGCAACATGTCAGGTTGTAATTTAAGCATAGTTTAATAAGCCCTGTTGAATCACTTATTAAAAGGACGGTCTTGCTGTCACTGCAAGCTTAATGCTTTCCCATTTACTGCAAAATTTCTATCACTCTGCTTTTCAGGATATATTTGAACTTAAACACAAACTTGAAATGCAATTTTTTACACTCAATAATGATCATCAGAGATCCATTGCACTTTATTGGACACTGCCCGCTTGTGAAAAAATTCTGCAATGGTTAAGAGACTGAAAAATAACGCCTCGTGATGTGTACTTTAGGTTACATTTAACTCTGCAGTGGTGCTGATATTTATTAATTAACCGTAATTCATGCATATTAATGCACCACCAAAGCAGCTCCAGGCCTCATTCATGACTTTACCATTGCCCATGTGAAGATCTGCAAATTAAACTGAAATTTTTTATTCATGACCTAAATCTGATGGGTCATTTTTCAAAAAAAAAAAAATGAAGACCAAAAAGTAGGTTAGTCTGTGTCCATATTCAGATGAAGTTTTGAAAAACACATAAAACGATATACATTACCGAATACATAGTCAATAATTTATACTTGTATCTATTAAATAAAAACAGCACATCGGCCACCATGAGGATGGCTGAGCATTACTTTTATGGCCTAATCAAATGTTTAACTCTGGTAGGGTCTAAATTCCATAAAGCAGCATGTATGAGATCTCAGAAACGCACATGCATGTCATGATGTCACAGCCCCAAAATCTGCTGTACCAAGGTCATTTCAGCAGAGTGACGGGAGGACTTTCACTTCATACCTTTTATAGCAGTGAGCTGGCCTACATTCACAAAGACATGAAAGATGATGCAGATGAAAACTGAGTTTGGGTCTGCTCCTTCCGATCCTGCCATGGGTCCAATGGCATCACAACATGGTCTGATTTGCATAATGACAGAATTTAACAGTGCAGTGTACCCTAAAGGAACTACGTTGATTTCTGGATTCCTTTGTTTCAAATGGAATTTCAGATTTCTTTTTTTTTAACAAACAGGTTACGAGTAGAAGTTCAGGTTTAAATTCTAGAAAATATAGGTTCTGTGCATGATCTCCTCTAGGAAATTAAATTTCCATTCAGCCACTAATAAAATGTATAAGTGTGACATCCATCCATCCATCCATCCATCCATCCATTTTCCAACTGCTTATGCCTGAACCTTACTGCAGACAGCTCAGGTCACAGGGCCAGGGTACTCCCTGAATGGGGGCCATGGCCAGAATAAGTGGGTCACAACCACAATCTAGGCTGAACAGAGGGGAGAGGCCCACCCGCACTTGTATAAAAGTGTCACTGCATCACACCATTCAGAAAGATTTTTCCACGTAAACTCCAGTAAGAGCAAAACTACTACTAATAATAATGATAACTGCAAGTTTTGTAGTTGCACCTGTGCCTTTTATTAGATGGAAAGGGGCTTTGATAGCCTCTGTAAGACAGGGAGAGACACTCATCATGTTGGTCAGGGAGCATGTATTGAAAATCACTGATTCTTTCTTTTAATTTTAAAATCAGGCGAGTTTTTTTTCTCCTGTCATTAGCAGCAATACATTTAACATCCTATAATCTCATAATCTTGCTTTAGAGAGATGAAACCGGAGAAATAAACGAACGATCGCAGCGGGGGGGTGGTTGTGGGGTTGATGTGGGTTCAGCAGGAAAGTAACTTCCATAAATCCCACAGATTATGACTGACCACTGCTCTCCCAGCTCCGCAAAGCCTCTCTAATCGAGGAACATTCGGACCGCACGCTGGCTTACCCCCCCACCAGATTAGAGTTGCCACAGAAATAACACTGTACCGCGCCTCGCAAAGTGAAATGCTGTCAGTTCTGTCACTGTCTGACAGCACCCTGTCAGATGGACTACAAACACAGCATCAGAGTCTTTGCCATATGGAGGACTAAACAGGAACAGTCAGGCTCACTGTCCAGCCTGCATCCCCCTCATTAAAACAACCAGGCATGAATGACTTTCAGTACCACAGGGGGTGACGGCGGGTGGGACACCTGGCACCAGCCCCCATCCACAAGCCTGTCTCACCCAGCCGCACTCCACCGGTCAGAAGCTCGGAGGGGCCATCTAAATCCACATCTGAGTAAGGTACCTATTCTAATCAGCTGGAACATCCAGCGATATTAAAAGATAAAGGTGAAACTGTCACTTTGTGTTGGTGTCATCTTTCCTCATGGTTGCTTAAAGAGCTATGGCAGTTTGCTTTGTTTAGTTTCATATTTGCCTACTTCTGATAAACATAACAGATGACAAGATTGCCCCTGTTTGTAACCATTAGAGGAGAGTGGTACCCCCTTCCCCGTCGTGATCTCTGTAGCTTTCTGTATATCCCACTTATATTCAATTTGCATTCTATATAAATTCTTTAATTTGCATGTCCTGCTCTGCTCTGGTCTATACACAGCTGCATTGTTGCAGGAGTTTAACAAGCCTGAATTTAAGTGTCTATACGCCAGTCCTATAGCCTCAGTGGCTGCGAGTGAGTTACACGCAGTGTGTTGGAACAGGTTTAGTGTGTGTCTAGCTGAAAATACGGGGTCAGATGCAGCTCTGTGTGCGGTGAGGAAACCCAACTTTCCGCTTAATCTATCATGCAGGGTCTAGAACTACTGTAATAATTAATAGCAGTTTGCTGTTTGAATATTCCCCTTGTTACAAACTTCATTAGCGGTCGGGTTTTTGGCATGCACCGTTTACCTTGGAAACAACACCACAGCATGACCAGCTGAATAAACTCTAAGAGCATGTGACTCAACACATGGGAGCCTAGGGCATTATGGGAATGTTGAGTGCAACTGTCAGGAGCAATACTTCTGACTACTGCACTTGAACAGAATCCTGAAGAGTGGAGCGTAATGTGATGTGATGCATGTTATTGTGGTTTGCAAACTTTATGCATACATACAAAAGTAAATATTTACTCTCATAGTAGAGCACAACCCAAGCAGCAATAGCTTTTAATGAAAACCCAGAGATTTTGTACATTTCCATAAAATGATAACAGCAAGTCTAGCTGAATTCAAAGCTCTCTGGCAATAAGCAGGATCTGCTATATAAACTTGTTGCACAAACATCCTGCAAGATGATCATAGTTTAAAAAACGAGATTTAACTACAACCTTTCAAATTTCATCCATGCAACCACTCATCCTGGTGGGGGTTGTAGGGGGCCTGGAGCCTATCCCAGGTAGAATAGGGCAGAAGGATGGGGTACATCTGGATGAGATAACAGTCCATTGCAGGGTGTAGACACACTCACACCCTAGCGGCAGTTTAAAGATGGCAATTAGCATAACTGCAAAGTACTGAGAAGAAACTCACAAAACCCAGGGAGAACATGCTATCTCCACACACGCAGAGCCAAGGAAGGATTTGAACCTGCAACCTTAGAGGGTAAGAGGCAACAGTATGACCCACAGAGCCACCAGGCCCACAAATCTTGAAATGGATTTTTTGTTTTTCTTTTTTTCTTCCCCCGGGTGGCGTGGCAGTGAAGTGATGTGCTTCTCGGAAAGTAACAAAGCTGCAAGAAATGACTCATTGGATAATAGCTTTTGAACAGTTTTATTTTTGGGAATGATCCAAAGTCTTCCTGCCGATATAATTTATGTTACCAATACAGCCGCGGCAGTGGTTCGTTGTGATGTGCTTTAAAACACAATCAGTTTATGTGAACTGTCTAGCGAAAATACTTTATATCGATGCATGTATTACAGAAAATGTGTTCAGAACTCAAAGTGCTCAAGGTACAAAAGGAGATTAGAACTGATAGATTAAGGGAATGATTGAAATAAAATAACACTTTTGCAGTCAAACAGAATGTCAGAACAAGACTTTCTGGTTTGATTTTTACTCACAGAAATGTATGGATTTATATTTATATCAAAAGAACAAGCCTTTATGCTTTCATTGTGCAAATCAATATAAAATATATCATGATATTTCATGCATTTTTGTATTGATTACATAGTCAGATCCCAGGGCAGAGATAGGATTTTAATTTTACCGTCCCCTAAAATGGCAGGGTCAGAACAAGAACAAACAAAGATTTCTAAAATCAGAAGGGAAATCCAAAGACGTAGTTGTAGTCACAAGCAAAACAGATGGAATCAAGAACATATCAAACAACACAGCAACCAAATCTAAAACGACAGGCAAAAGATGAACGAAAAGGGAGCAGGCAAAAATCCTACAGCACTCAGGAGGGGGATGACACACGATACCTCAGAGTGAGGCAAAGCAGACTGAGGTCATTTAAAGGTTAGTTAACCACACTAAGACAAGTTCGATATTTGGGGATGACGGTGTAAGGTTCAGTATGTTTGACATGGTTGTCTTGGCTTAGGCATGGCAGTTTTATTATAGTAAGATGTTTATTTTGGTAATCAGAGAAGAAAATGGTATTGTATGATTGTGATAGAACAGTGAGTTCATCCCATCCATGAAAAATGTCTCTCTCAGTTTTTATTGAAAGTCTATAATCAGAGTAACATTTCTGTGCTTTTCAGAACTCAATCTCCCTCCTGGACTTCTGAATGCCTTTTAACTACAGAAGATATGAACTTTTTTACCCCACTTTCCCACTTTGAGATATTTATATATTAATTTAGAAGTTATTTTATTATTTACTTAACTATTGATCGTCAATGTTTGTTGCTAGTTGAATGAGCTTCAACTAACATTATTCTTTCAGCTATGTAACAATGTGGTCATATATTACTGCTATCTTCATAATTGTTATTAAGGAATGATATGAGAATGTATCCTTCGGTGCAACATATATCTGTTATGCAACATATTTCTGTGATGACTAATGAGCCAGTCTTATAACTGAACCAAAGAGTTGCATGTTCAAATACCCCTGGGTTCCAATGAGATGCGGTGAGGTCAGTCTGCCTTATAAATTGTGTTTATAAAAACTGAACCAAAAACCATCGGCCCTTGCAATGCGGGGATGGGATCCAATTTTTCCCACCGTTCCGTTTTACATCACCGCTTAATTTTTACCTAACGACTCTCCCCAGAGCCCACCTCATTGGACAGATTCTCAGCTCAGCTTAAACAAATGAATAAAACATCAGATCAATGTGAAGGAATGGCCGTCGGCAGACACGTGGGCCCGCGCTCTTGATGGAGGGATAAATTATACAGAGATAACCACCATGAGCAGCCAAGGACAGGGCATAACCTTTATGAGGACAACCATTGGAAAGAACCAATCGGCCCATTCTGTCCTACTTCCATAGTGCAGTTGATGGACAATATTGTAATACTAAATAAATTCCAGATGCACCTCAGTGAAAAGGAAACTTAGTCTTATTGAAATTATAAACACATGCATTTCTTTTTAATCACGGTCAGTTGTTAGTTTTACATGTGGTAAATTTTATATATTACATGCCCCTCCTCACCATTTGCCACCGCTGATTGGATTGGAGGCACACAGCTTGCAATCTCTTGCCTCAAGGCCCTACAAGTTACGTTTTCACAGCCGGCAGAGGGGGTCTATCTCACTACGAGAATGCCATGCCATCGATTTCTGTGCTGCGCCCCAGCAGGATGTGACAACTAGCAATGGAAATTCACAAGGGAAAGTCTGGTTCAGAAATCATGTCAGGCCATCCTATGTGGTAAATATGAATAAAACAAACAAGCAAAGAAACAAAATACTGACAAATGGCTCCCAGTATTCATAGTATTTCAACATGAATATGACTATTAACCCTTATATATCCATCATAGACTAGTTCATTAACAGCAACTCTTCTATGAGTCTCTTTAACAGAAATTTAACCTGATTTAATTGTCTGATGGACTCTTCTGACCAGGTCACCTCCATATGTGTACATCATGTGCATTCCCCATTGTTACATATTTCCTGAAAGAGTTATTATTTAGATTCCTGTAATAATAAAAGACAGGTCTGAGCCTTAAGGTCAGGACATACATTGCTGTGTGTGGTGGCGTTCACGTTTGTGGCTGAGCAACAGGGACTTAGTTGTATTCTCCTTCATAAATCTGTACTGAAATCTGTATGTGAATGGTGTTTATTGAGGCATGGTGGTAGCTGGCATGCACTGGGGCACACAGACAGAAATTTTGGCCAGCACACAGTATCCTCTGCTTTTGGCCACATCATGTTGCACCTATGTCAAAATTACGTTATCTTTTTGCTGTTGCCAGTGGTATGTGTGCAAAGTATGAACTGACCTTCAACATTACAAACACCCCCCAACACAAATTTACGAACTTTACAGTGAAAGTTTGGGGGATTTTTGTTTTGTTTCTTTGTGGATTCTAAAGCAGATTGAGTCTTAAACTAGACTGGTTTAATACTGCTGTGGCCTACTAACCTCTTTATCAATGTTTTGGTGTTTGTCTGCCAGTGCTCTCTGGTAACTTTAAGGTCGAACCTCCACTATATTTATTAATACATTCTGTTGAAGAGCATGATTGCATATTTACTTTTGTAGAGCTACAGCGCACCTCAAACAAGCAGTAGCAAACAGGTATAAATAAACCAATTTGTTACAAGAGGAACCATGTAAGAAGTTGTAGATATTTGCTAGTGACTAGGTAATGTTCTTCTCCTGATGTATTTAGACAAAGCCATCACATACGCCCAGAGCCTAGGTGTGTCACATTCAATAAACCCATGAAAGCTGATGCAGTGGGCTGTTTGAACTGTTTACAATATCTTGTCTTAAAAATTCTTACATGTCTTGTGGTGTAAGACAACACTGGTCCTTGTATTGACAAGTGGCAGTAACAGACTCCAAAAGTCATTAAAAGCCAAGAATAATGACAAGATGCTGACAGCTCTTTTAAACTGGTACTAATGAAGCAATCGAACACACCTAGTACTCAAAAACTCCCATAAAGCCATGCGTCTCAAACATTATGATGGGTTTAGATCCAGGCATGGGCAAGGTGAGCACCAGAATGACATCGGTTAGGGGCAGCACGGAATTTTCTCTTTTTCTTTCTTTCACCACCCTGTCCCCCACTTCCTACTTGCACAATTTTCTCATCGCCACCCCCCCCCCCCACATGCACAGATTTTCTTCAACCCCCCCACAAATTTCTTGCCGCAAGCACCGCCCCACTCTACTTGCATAAATTATTTGCAGCTTATTAGCAAATAATATTCATGATACATTTCAAACAAGTCATAATAATTCTATCAATATTATCTGAGAGTCATATTTTTAGAAGTTTCTTTGAAATAATGTTTTGCTGTTTTTTCATGACTCAGGATGAAATTAAAGAAAAAAGCAATGAAAAAGTCACAAAAATTGTAATTATGTTTAGTAAATGTTAGGTCCCTTGAGGAATGATGGGGTCAGTCATACTTCAAAGAAAAAATGTTTATTTTCAGGCTAGTGTCTTTTTAAGATATGTTGTAAATATGGGAATTTTCAAAAACTGGTAGACTGCATTTAGCCCTGTGTGTCTAACTCATGGTTATGAAATAAGTATTGCAACTCCATACTCAGGCTTCATGTGAATGATGGAGGACATGCATGTTTTTTTTTTACACTGAGGACAGAACACTGGTACACATTCCCCCACCCACCCCTGCCTCTGGCACACATGATGTGATCGACTAGACTCAATAACACAACTCAAAACATATCTTTTCAAACTGGCACACCAATTATGATTTTACTACTATAAATGCCAGTTATCATTTACGTTTGTTATTACTTTTATTTTTATTGTTTTTTGATCTTATTTTTTATTATTTGATTTCATTTTTATTCTTACTGTTGTCTTATTCTTTATAAGGTGACCTTCAGTGTAAAGAAAGGCGCCTATTAAATAAAATGTATTATTACTATTATTATCAATAAAACCCAAAATGCTGACATAGGTATGATAAACCTTCATGTTGGCGGTGGAGCTGAGGTGTGGTTGGTTATGTTCTTTTCAAACTCACGAGTGAAGTGCATTGTGGGATGTTGTGAGATTTTTGGCTGAGGAGAACAAAAAACTACTACTGTGATGTAGAGTGATCAAACCTGGATCGACTGCCTAAGACACACCTTACTTTGACCAGTCTACTACAAAAAAGAATCCAAGGCTCCTCTTTTTAGTTTATAATATAAAGCTCAAATCCAAATCTTAAATCCCAGCATGAGCTCTCTGATGTGTTACTGGTCTTAACAGACACCGCAGTTTCTTTTCTATGTGAGGTACAGTGCTCAGACACCTCAGTGGAAAACCCAAAGATGTCTTTGCAATGGCAGCAAATTCCTGTCTGCGAAAGAGATTACCGGCAGTGTGCATCGCAGTCTTTGGGAGAGCTTGGGTTATAACAGGACTGGCACTGAGAATGCAGGGGAACAAACTGAAACGGCATGGAGCTGGCCAAGGCTGCGTGGAGCTGATCCTGTTTGCTCGGCATGGCTGGTGGCACTGAGTGGTAATCCCCTACGATAGCTTTATGGCAGCTAACTCATTGCGTTTCCACCTCCACTCTTCATTGTTAATTAATATTGCTTCTTTCAGAAGGTCACTTTTCTTCTATTTGCCACTCAAACCTGACAGCTATGTAAGAGCCCATTAAATTTTCTGGGGCATTTTGGGTCAAGTGATTCTTTTAAGGTTACAGTAGTTCAAACCCACAGCCTTTGATAGGCTTGACTTCTGCGGTCGGATGTGTTTTGACAGTCTGGCAATGAGAACAGCGACATGCAGTTCTCTTGAAAGAGAGCTCATCTGCTCAGAGTAAAGCCCCAACAACAGATACCTGTGTTCTGCTGAATAATTCAACTTGTATCAAGTTAACATTTCAGCTGCAGGGCCAAGAATTTTTTTTTTTTTTTACTGCTTTTGACAGATTGCCTTTCAGACGTCACAGTGAGGTAATTCTTGCTTCACAGTTCTCACCTTTCTCCTTGGCCAAACATATGGAAAAGACAAAATTTACATAATGTAAAAGATAAATATTAACACTGACTCCAAAGCTGATGGACAATGTTTGTCTGAAGAAGTGGTCATTTTAGCAAAGTTGTGTAGCAACACGAACAACATTGTCATTGTCATTTGTTTGGCAAGGACACAGACTATTCACATCTCGCATTAATTTTTTCAGTTTTAAGCTGCCTTTCTTATGGGTGCTGTAGAGGGCCAAATGAGGTATCAAAAGACATAGTGGATGGGGTTAACCATGTGGTGATGTCAATCCCTGCCTGGTTTAACTGATGGAAATTTGGTTTTAACAATCAGTCAAGAGCAGCACGTAATGATCCCACACACCAGTTTGGAGCCTCACACTAGCTGGGGGTTCCTCTACCACTGAATAAATGCAGGAAGTTGTATTAGCTATGGCTTAATGGGGGGTGGGAGTTCCT
The DNA here is from genome assembly GCA_009936485.2 of Gymnarchus niloticus. Classification (NCBI taxonomy): domain Eukaryota; kingdom Metazoa; phylum Chordata; class Actinopteri; order Osteoglossiformes; family Gymnarchidae; genus Gymnarchus; species Gymnarchus niloticus. The sequence continues at coordinate 403,188 of JAACJT020000003.1, forward strand.
CACAGGCACCTTGTTCCCAAATTAGAACCTATGTTCAGTTTAATATTTTTCATCAGAAATAACAAGAGAAATTCAGCCATACTCTCGCCTTGTGTGCAGTTTTCTCTTCTCTCAGGGTCAGACTGCATCATGAATATTTCCAAAATCAACTTCTTGATTTCTTAATTTCAGAGCAATCAGTATTGGGAGTTTTTATACATATAGCAGTCAGTATTGGGAGTTTATATACATCCATCTTCTAATCTTCTAACCACTTATCCTGGTCAGGGTCACCTAAGTTCTATCCCAGGCTGAACAAGTGTGAAGTCTGCATTTCACCCTAGCTGGGATGCCAGTCCATTGTAGGGCATGTACACACACTTAGTTACATAAACAATCATACTGCATAGGCGGTCTAGAGACACCACTTAGCTAAACTGCTTGTCTTTGGACTGTGGTAGCAAACTGGAGTGAACCCAGAATACACAATGACAACATGCAAACTCCACACACAAAGCAGTGCTGGGATTCAAAACCCACCCACCGACCCCTGCAGGCAGGAGACAACACCATACTGCCCTTCAGTCTGTATATATTCTGAAATTTGAACATGCACTACAACATTTTCTCAAGAGACAGTCATGGGTGGCCAGTTAAGCAGCCGGAAATCAAAGTTGTCAGTCTACTACTAGACTGAGTAGCTGCTCTTGATCATGATGGCATGTCAGTGAGCTTGAAGACCATTAATCAAAACTAAAACCTGTGACGGATCATCCTGGCCTGTGGACCCCAAGACTCCTGGAGCCATCGGTTCCAGGCAGACAAGCATAAAGGCACTAGTACAACCAAGGGAATACTGAAAGATCCAACGTTTAAACTGTGATGACATTTAATATATAATGAATAACATATGGTGTTTTATTATAGATTTATTGATTGTATTATTGAAGGGATGCTATCCTGGGTGAAACACAATGCTTTATAATGTCATTTAGTTAAGTGTAATTAAAGCACATCAAAACAGACAAAACATACAGTGTATTGTTCACTGTGTGGACACAGGTAATATTTTTCACCACTGATATTTAAGTAATTCAACATTTAATTTGTATCTTCATGGCATATAATACCAAAGATTGGCATAAAATTAAACAGAATATCTTCTGTAAACAATTACCTGTAATAAACTGCAGACTGACCTTCAATGCAAATTGCTCCATGAAACAAAAATCAGCATCAATTGTGTGTATTCATAAAAACATAAACCATAATTCAATTTGCTCCGTGAAAGAAAAAAATATTTTTCCACCATGAAGCTAGCGCAATGAAGATGAGATGTAACTGATAGAGTCACCACTGCAGTATGTGATGAGCCTCATGAGTCAAATTGCAGTACCCAACGAGATTGTTCTGGTATCCACTAACTGCAGTATGCGATGAGGCACATGTGTCAAACCGCAGTACCCAACGAGATTGTTCTGGTATCCACTAACTGCAGTATGTGATGAGGCACACATGTCAAACTGCAGTAGCCAATGAGATTGTACTGGTATCCACAAGTCTAGCTCCACAAGTCATTCGAAGGATAGAATTTTAGGACAAGAGGGTCTCTTTGCAGAAAAGAATTTTCTAAACAGATTAAAACATACTAACACTCATATCTCATCAAATCAAGGTGAGGCAACTTTGCTGGTTTATATCCAGAATTGGTGCTCTGGTTAGGCTCACTGCTACAATGAAGTTTACCATTCTTATCCCGGGGGGACCTGCTGTCAGTCCTGAGCTGCCGCCTAACCAAAACTGATAGTAAATGTATAACTGTAAAGGAATTAAATTGCAATTCACATTAGCTTATCAATTAAACAATTAACACTATAATGTAAACAGGAGGGGTGGGTAATATACTGTCTGTATAGACAGTCTTGGAGTTGTCAATGTTACTGGTGGCAGGTTCGAAATCTGAGAAGGACTGCTTGTGCCAGGCAGCTGGCCATCTGCACCGAAGTTGTCTTGAGAGATGACCACGGTCACCAGCTAGTTTTGGGCCCAGTTCAGTGACAGCTCTTATGACTGGAGTATGGATGAAACTCAGTGTGTACGGTTATTTGGCTTGACCTGTTTTTGTCGATGGTAATAACAAAAGAAAAAGGATGCATCCCTCTTTCTTATACTAGTCAAGTCACAGCATGTTACGTGTTCCTTCACGCAGTGTGTGTCAATCATCTAGATGCATTGACACGCTTTCCTGGATCCACCGGGGTGCAGCAGCCCTGTGGTGAAAGGAATCCATTAGGAACGAGCCTGGAGGGAAATAATAAAACAAAACAAAATAATAAAAATGAAATGCCCTCTTTTGGAACAGCCAATTCATCAGCTGGGACTTCTGGGACCTTTTGTCACAGTATTACACCCCACTCAAAGTACAATCATATTGCACCCTCCAGGACATATTCCTACATCTGACCATTGTTCTTCTCACTTTTGTCAGTGGCTCATCATCATGATCGTCATCATCATTTTCCCACTGCTGTTCTGGGGGAGGGTCCAGTGGCTCTATTTCAAAGTCTATCTGAGTCTTGGAATTCATCACTTTGTCACAGTGAGTGAGTCCAGCAACCCTGTGGAAAAACCAAAATGTGGCTGCTAGTATTCGCTATCTTGTTCTTTCAGTCATTACCCAAAGCTGATGACCATGGGAGAGGATGGGGATTTCAGCTGTCTGGTAAGCAACAAGTCTTATTACTTAGCTCCTGCTTCATCACCACGGACTTCCTCTGTGCCCACAAAAGTGCAATTTTCAAACCGATCCACCTGTCAATCTCACCTGTCAGTCTCTTATCATCACTTGTGAACTAGATTCCAATTTATTTATACTCTTCCACTATGGACGGACTCTCCCCCAGCTGAAAGGAGCGAGAGTATCAAAGCCTCTGATTTGGACGTGATGATTCTCATCTCTGTTGCATAATACTCTGCAGTGAACGCCTTAAGTGTGCACTGGGTGTCCTGGTCAGATAAGGCATGAAATCATCTGCAAATTGCAGGAGTGTCACCCGGAGCCCTCCATACCAGAAGCTCCTCAAGCCACAACTGCACCTTGGCAGCCTGTCCACAAAAATCATAAGCAGGAGTGGATACAGCACCCACTCTAAATGACTACGATATTGTGTCAAAGATGTGCACTCTTATATCAGACAGTAGCCACCCCAGTACCCTGTAATCCTGCAACAGTTCCAACAGAATGTGCTGAGGCATATGGGCATATGCCTTCTCCATATCAACAAGGCACATGTTGACAGGGCTAGCATATTTCCACAATGTGGAAGGCTTTCTGGAGATGTGAGATGAATTCACTCTGTATAGAAGCTTCAGCTAGACGTTCACAGCAAAACTTGACCACTTGTTTCAGTCATCCAGCCTCCTCCCCACATCGCCACCATGTGGAGATTGAGAACCTGAATTAATTTCACCAGAAAGATAGGGTACTCAGAGCTGCTGTTCACGGCATACACACAAACAATAGTCAGGACTTCATTCCTTCAAACTCAAATTAATATAGAGGTTCTCTTGTCCACCAGGAAAATCTCCAGTTGCACAGCCTTCAGCCCTTGACTTGTGGGTATTGCCACACTCACCTGAGATCTTTCACTGTGGAGACCTCCAGTCTCCATTCCCAAATCCAGTGTCCAATGCCAGGGTATAATCCTTCTGGGTTCTTCCCACTTATGCCTGCTGCCCAAGTGGCACTGTACTTGACTCTGTATTGCTTGTGATAAACCCACAAGATGGCTCCACATAAGTCTTTAGAGCTGAGCCTTGGTAAATTACAAGGGTGGCCTCATCACCAGGTTTTTGCAGGTGAATACCACCCCTGGCCAAGGCAAGATTTACCAGAAGCTCAAGCTCTGGACAGCATAGCACTGTGGGTTATTAAGGCATGCAAACCCCTCTACCATGGTCCTCAGAAGAATTTCTTCAATGCATGTCTCTCCTCAACTGGCCCCAGTGAGTAATCTGCAGATGAGTGGGGGGTCCAAAGGTAGCTAGAGATACCTCAGTGGTCAGGTGCCACAAAACTGCTGACAAATTGGGAATTTACTATTTTTGTGGAATTGTGATAAATTGTATATTATTCAAGAATACAACTATGGAGTCACAAACCCTTGATCACTCATTGCTGCTCTGGGTATATTTTTCTCCATTCTTATTTTAAAATTTATTACTTTGTTATATTTATTGAACATTATTTTCACTTCAACATGCCTCCAAAAGACAAGACATCCCACTCAGTGGTTAATTTTAAAAAATCATGGCTCAGTCAAAGAATTCCATAAATTGAATCACAGTACACAAAGTGTACCAATGTAGAATTCTGCAGTGTAGCTTGTGCTTGCATACTGCGGGCTGGTGGTGATTTAGGAGTAGCATGGTGGCCTCATATCTCCAGGGATAAGTGTTCAGCTTACAAGTTTTCCCTGTGTCATGCAGGATTCCACCGGGTACTCTCATTTCTTCCAGCAGTCCAAAAACCCCCCCGCTAAGCAAACATGCATCTCTAAATTTCTCATAGTGCATGCGTGCATGTGCCCTGCAATGAGCTGCTCTTTGCATGCGCAAAAAGGGTGAGGCGAAGCTAACTAAGGCTTTATGTGGATCACATGTTCAGCAGGCTTAGCTGCACCTGAAAAACTTAACAGCAAGCCAGTTCTGATTGCATTTTTATTAGAGAATCAGACCTGAAACTTAAAATGGTTATTCAAAAAGCATCTGAAAACATAGACAAGTCATTTTTAAAACAATTTAAATTAGTTTATGCACATACAGTTAATGTATAAAAAAACTTGATGGTAATTATGGTCAAATCAATAAGCTGGTTAAAATGAGCTCTCCATATCGCCATCACTGCTTGCCCTCATCATTTCCTTGTCATCTGCTTTGAGGGACAACGCAACATCCATCTCCGGGGCGCTGCAGTTCACCCGGTTAATCTTTGAGAAGCTCTCACTGATCTCCATAAAGGTCTTGTTCTTGGTCTCAGGTAAGATGAAGTAAAGGTAGATGGCTCCCAGAAGGCAGAAGACAGTGAACACAAGGAAGCAATAAGTCTGTAGGGCTTCCTGCAGTGGAAGAGCAGAGTTGATATTAGGATTAGCTGGGCGCAGAACGTTTAAGGCTACAGAATGTAAAATCACAAAATTCAACAGCTCTAGATCCAATCGAGGGATTGCAATTACTGTCATGATAGATAGTTTTGACCAAAAATAAAATAATAAGTAAAATCCACATAAATGCATATGACCTTACATTGTCAATCCTGCACATTAATGATGGATTATAAAGCATGGAGATCAGATTATTCGTGAAAGGACAGGATTCTAATCTGCAGTGAGGCTCAGAAGGGAGAGGGGAAAGTGTGGTTCCAGCAGATGTATCAGCCTGATCACATCTCTCTTTTGGACATAGTCAGTTCCTCTTCTCCTCCACACACCCCATTTCCATGGGACACCTGCTTTCTCTTCTGCACCCAGACCAGTTGTATCTCCCTGCTGTTTGGTGATGTGAATTTGCCCTGTTGACCCTGCTGTTTTTGTCTGACTGCACTCCAGGTCAACAGAAGGTCTCCCCCCAAAGGCTTCCTGACAGCCAGGATGAAAATTGGCCCCTTTCACACATATCGGCGTGTTCGCAAAGGAAGAATTTTATACAGGAAATTTATTTTGTGAAGGACAGTAAAATGTGCTTCTAACTAAGATCAAAATAGAGCTGCAACATTCTTGCTAAATTTGAGCATGCTATTAAATTCCCAGGATGGCTGGAGGGATTTAGGCAATACTCTGGGCAGCTTTAGCAGAATGATGTATCATTTGATGGCCTGTCAGATAAAGACCCACAGATGAAGAAGATTTCCACTTCTTCTTAATGATTATCTTGGAAGTTCTGTGAAAGTGAATTCACAGGGATTTTAGCTGAAAATGAGATACAAGTAACATTAGACTATCTGAGAACGTCTGGGAGTCTGTGAAACAAAATTAAACCTAATGACAATGAATCTGTTAATGGTGGCCTTTGTGAGATCACTTTGAAAGAGAATTCCTACTCAAGCTTTCATCAATGCCATGAAAAGTGACTCAGAAATACACAGATACTGTCCATGCTGGTCTCACGCAAGATGCTGTGGTGGTCACATGACAGGGCAGGGCAGTTGCCATGTGACACTGCTTGTGGCAGACAGGCTTTAATTTTCAACTTAAACTGAGGTATCCCACTAAAAGGAAATTTCTTTAGCAGCATGTAAAATGAGGACATAGCTTTAATAATCAGATTTGGCTTGTTCATTTGCTCTTTTTGTTCCTTTTTCATCATTCAATGCATCACCCTCTCAGAATCTGATTTAACCCCGCTTCAGTACCCTTTGTATCAATTACCACGTGAGTCACTTGCTTAAACCTTCCCACTGGCCTCAGCTAACTAACAGTCCTTAAACATAAAAGAGGAAAAAAGCCAAATAAACAATATGTCAGATTTTTCAAATGGCCGCCAATCACCCAAGGTAGGCCATAAAACACTAACGGCCTCAGACTGAAGAATGGCTGATAGAAGGATTTATTACAGGGGGCAGGTACGACCACAGCGCTGGCCCCATTATTTTAACTTGAACCTCCGGTACACAGGTCTGCCTCCTCAGGAACTGCTCCACACAGCTTGCCAGCAGCTCACTGTCCTCCAACCTTTGTTTCACTCACATTTTCCTATTATTCTTCCAGCCTTCCCTCCCTCTATTCACAACCAAGCCTGAGTATCATGTCCCATTCCATCATGGCCTTTCATTTTGCCCCCGTTTCCAGTCACCACTCCGCCACCCTATCCTATTGATTGCCACATATATTTTGCCTCCCAATCCTCTCCTGGCCTCCAGGGTCCTCCTTGGCAGAGGATGGAGTCACACTGCTGTGGATTATGGTCCCTCACTTCGGCAGAAACAGCCCCAAATTGACCTAGCAACAGCAATACAGACACAAGGCTAGGGAGAAACCCATCTGTCAATCAGAATTCTACATACAAACAGGGACAAATTTCCCATGGCCCTTCACTATATATTAAACCGAACAGAGAGTCATAATGTAAAATGCTAATAAAGTACCTTCCTTAGCACAAATCTGCTCTTTAAAAATGTACCTGCATTCCCTGGAACCATGTATGTCTCCCACAGTAATTAGCTTCTGTCCAGACATCAGCCTGCAATCTGTGGTTAAGGAGCTGGAGTTATTCTGCTTTTCACTGCATGACAGTTTTTGTTTTCCGCATTGCACTTTAAAGCCAATGTAGGTCTTATTTTATTGTACATCCTTGAAAGGTTGCAGAGCCAGGTGGTCTGTTTGATATTAGGGATCAGCAGGACAGCAGCACTCTGGGAAATGAGCCCGAGGCAACAGACCTGATCTGTGTGTCAAATGATAAAGCTTGCCTTTCCCCCTAACTGCACCCATAGTCAGCTTTCCTTTCGGCTGAAGGAAGTCAGCCAGACATGCATCAGCTTTGACCTCCTGCCTCCATTGCTGGCCTGCAGCGCGAGGTCAGGGGTCGTGTTCACAATCACCTTGCACACTCCCAATCCTGCTCAGGACTCCTCCGGGGATGTCGAACCCATGGCAAAGCTGCGGCAAATAGCAGATCGATAACGGTATACTGTGGACGGTTCTGTGAAGGTGGAAGTCAGAGTTCTGCTGAATGGGAATCGATAGAAGTGTTTGAGATGATAGAGGAGTGGGGTTTGCTCCGAAGGTATGTGTGTGTCATGATAGCACAGTATTAGAATAAAGTATTCATAACCCAAAACAACAACTGGATGGACTGGTGTATAAATTTAAATGCAGTTTGATATGTGAAGTGTAGGTCAGGCTGTTATTTGGCCATCGACGTTACACTCTTAGGAACCTGTCTAAGACCAGGAAGTCTTCCCCTCTATTTCCCCCCCCCCCCCCCCCCCCAACCCCTGGTAACTGTTGTCTATATTCGCTGCAAGCAGTCGTTTTCCCCTCTATGAAAACAGCTGCACCCCCCCCCCCACACACACACACTTTTACAGACCTAATTATGCTACTGTGTCAATACCTTCCATTGGTCTCTACTATTTTTGGTCATTGGGAGTCTGACATATTCTTGAAATGAATCACAGTCATGTGGCTCTATTAATCTACCTTATCTCTGTTTCTCTGTCTTCTGTAGGGGAGGAGCTAACTAAAGCTGAACTCCTGAATTTAGCAAAGTACTCCCTTGCCATTCGTCAGCTGGAGTGTGGGGCTGGGGGGGGTCATGTGCACATGTGTGTGTGTTGGGGATAACCAATGTATCCCGAACTACCTTGTCCCCCCTAGAGATAGCCCACACCAAATGACACTACCATAGGAAACTGACAACATGGTCAATCTTGCAAAGAGTATAGGACTAATTAAAACTACAATATCTGTAGTGTTTCATTAACAGAACCACAAAAATAGAATATTCTAGTGGTTTGGTAACTATAAACCTGCATGAAAGTCAGACTGCCCTGGGAAGGTAAGGCTTTACACACAACATGAAGTTTTCATTCAATTCAATAATTAAGAATCCACCTTCCAGCCAGAAGCTGCATGAGGGTCATCCTCATAAACAGCACATGCAGGTCCTAGGTGCTCCAGAACAGGCAAGAAAACTGATACACACCTCCTGAGAAGCCCCACTTTTACTCCCCTACAACCAACCTGCTTCAAATCGTACAGAGAATCCTGGAAGTAAGGAGCAGCAGGGAAGATTAAAGCTGTTCTCAGCCTTTCGAGCTGTCAAGTAGCATGGCCGACCAGCTGACCCTGCTCACAACTGCCTGTTAACTGCCTGGATGTCATGGGCCTAAGAGGAAGCACTACACTCTTGAGGTGGGTGTTTGACTGGGAGGTTAAAAAGGGTCAGACTGACCGAACCAACACTAGTGAAACCATTCCTTCCAACATGTACCCAAGTGCAACTACATCACGACCGATGACCCCAGTCAGAGCCCAAGGGTTTTTCCCCACTTTGTATTATTCTTCCTTCATTTGGAAGCTGATTTTCAAACTTCACACCGCTATATGCCAGGTATCTATCACGCCTTGGACAGGAGCATCATTTCCTTTCATCAGGACCCTGTCTGCCCAATGTAATAGCATCTTCTCAAATCTTCACAGTACAGCATTAGCTTCATCATGAATCTTTCATCATACCTGCTATAAATGCTTAACACATAGGCCTGTCAACACATGGAAAAAGACAATTTGTTCTCAGTTTGATGAAACATATCTCTTTTCTGCAAGCAATTATACACATGAAGGCATTTATTCATGGTCAACAGAAAAGAAATCAAGGGAGACAGCAGCATGCTGAAATCAACCCTGATGTAGGAATCCATCTTATCTTTAGGAACAGGCCGTGCTGTTGTCTTTAATGTGGTAAGGGGTGGCACATAAAGAAAGATTTCTTTATGGTATGGTTCTCCTATGCTCTCTTTGCAAATGAATAAGGTACTGAAGAACCAGAAAAACATCCAGAAGAGGAGGGACTGACAGAGACATGTAGGGTTTACCGCCAAGATATTAAAGAGTACATTTCAGTCACATGAGCATGAGTTCATGAGGTCACGCAGCCATAAAAAAATGTGTGTCTTACTATTAGCGAGAAAAGAAAAAAGAAACATCCAATGCTGGCTGTGAGTGTAAAATGTTGGAGAAATGAGTATATAAAGCATATTTGAACCGCAGCACAGATAGGGTGTGGAGATGCTGAAGGAACATGGAAGTTTTATTTCGAGAGCCGCACCTTTAAGTACTCCACAGTGGGCCGGCTGGGCGTTGGCTCCCATTAACGCTTGTGCGTTATGAGCAGCGAGGAGTCGCTCACTCAGAGGGTCAATCCTGTCATTGTGCCCCTATATATCTGCAGATTCTCCTTTTTCTCATACTTGTGATGGACAAATAAGACTTAAATTAGTCCTGTGCAAAAGAACCTCCCCACCAGGACAGACAGAGAGGGGAAGGCCTGCCTCCTGTTATGGGGTAAGCTAGGACTGGAGAATGAAGCCACACGTGACCGCCAGGTCTGTGTGGCATAGACAAGACAAAGGGAATAAGGACAAGAGGCTTTGGTGGAAATCTGAGAGCAGTTTCACATCAAATGCAATGTGAGGCAGGTGACACGGCAGGATACGGCCACCCAGGTAGGGCGCCGCAAACAACAGGCCATGAACAGGTGCAAAACAGCACAGCGTGCCCCCTTTCTCACACGCGCACTCAGTATTTCATATATTTCTGGCTGGCCTGGAGAGTCCTGTACACAGGAACATGTAAGTACTCTACTCAAGCAAGTGATATTATAAAATGTCCTCTAGCTCAGCCCTGCTGGAGTGGAGGGGGAGGGGGGGGGGGGGGGCGGAGGGAAATGGGGCAACAAGGGCGGGGGGGGGGGGGGGGGGGTTAGGATTGGAAACAGTTTCCAGTTTCTGGTCATCGGGCAGAAGAGATTTCAGTGGCAGCTTCTGGGGTGTCGTAGCATACAATCACAGTTTTATTTCACTTTTCCTTCGGAGGGAACCCTGCGATTTGTAGTGTAAAGTATCTTCGTCAGATGCCCAAGAGACAGTAGCATCACCGCCTCCTTTCTGCAGATGAAAACAGCAACACCTTTCAGGCACAGCTCTGGGGAACCTCTGAGATTGTACCTAACAGTTGTGTTTAACAATCGCAGTATTAGATTGCTGTGAGCGTTTTGCTTTTGTTTTATTTGGGCTGTATGTGTTACACTGGTCATCCAGGCAAGGGTGTCCCCTGCCGTTTGCCCTTCCTTTCCTGGGATGGCCTCCAGATTCCCCATAACCCTGTACTGGATCAGCAGCTGAAGATGTAGTTTATGAAGCTGGATGTATTTATGTAACGCTGGTCATCCCAACCAGGATACCCCCTGCCTTGTTCCCTGGAATCCATGGGATCACTTCCAGGCTCACCCTGTCCTGGGTAAGCCGTGATGGAAGCAGGAACGTGGATGTAGCACCAGTCTGTTTTGTTGCTGAGAAATTCATCCGTTTTTTATCTCACGAATGAGGGTATTTGTGCAAGTGAGAGCCTATGAAGACATCTTAAGCATGTACAGCAACCAAAGAGCCTCTGTGTTGAACATAATCAGATATCAGGTTCCCTGGAGGACAAGTAAACAGCTAATAACATTTGAAGGCTCCGCACCAAAGAACCCAAGGGGGTCCTGGAGAGTCCCTGTCCTGGTGGTCTTTCATACTGGCCACGTTATCATCGGATGGAATGACTAAAAATCCATTATTTGAGTCATCTTAGAAAAAGCTTCTTAATTAATCTCAAGTGGGGTTCTCCAAAAAGTTTTATAAAACTCAGAATTATATGTATTGTATTTCTTTTTTTGCATTTGGACTGTCCAGGGCTTGGCTTTGAGTGCAGCTACAAAGTAGAATTCTCTATCTGCTTTTAGTTGGGGCCTAAAAGTTGAGTTGTCATCACACAAAGCATTTCCTCCGTCACCCCCCCACACATTTCGGCACACCTCCACTCGCTCCAGTGCCTCCACTGGATGTGGGATGAAGCTGGTCTAGCGGCCGATTTGCTGTTGGTATAGCAGACTGGTAGTTGACTGAACTGGAGCTGAATTCAAAGGCTTTCCTGGCGTTATCCTTCTTGCTGCTATTCTAGTCATTCAGTTGGATGGGTTCTCCTCCTCGTCAGATTCCTTGGGAAGTTCTGCAGGGCTTTGGTGCATGTGAGGGTTGTTGAGCCAGGCTGGTCCTCTCAGTGCTGCTGCAGTATGTTGGTAGACTGGATTACATCTAGGCTGGCTAACAGGTTGAGGATGAAGGTGCTCAGTGGTTTAATAGCTGTCTCCTGTTGGTCTCTCTGGGGGGTCTGGGAACGTCTTGATGTGTGTGAGGCTGATTTCAGTGATGGGCATTGCAGACTCTCGAGGTACGCAGTGCACTGTAGGTGGGCTATTTGCAAGGAGCAGGCAGGGAGCTGGCTGACATGACCCCCTTGGCCTTCTGTTCATGCCCCAGCTCCATCCACCCATCCTTCATCCAGGGCAGGAAGGCTGTTAGGCCATGTTGACTCCAGTTCGACTACCTTGGTCCACACCTGCTCTCTGGCTTTGGACCAATCAGCCTCTTCCTCCTTGGCCGTCGGCCTTAGTGAGTGGACTTGACCGTTCACAGAAGCCTTGTCAATATACCCACTGTCCATGAACTTAGCAGGGGGTGGCACCAACTGGAGGAGGATCTGATTGGCAGCCTCCTCCAACTGAAAGGGCTTTTCTACAGCTTCCTGCAACAGAGAAGGAACCTGGTGGCAAAAAAATGTAGCTATTTAAAAATACAGTCATAAACAATATTGAAAGATATCTTTCAACTATATTAGAGATATATTCTAGTACCAGTAACACTATTCTGTGTAAGGTAAGAAAAAATCCTGAAAAAAATAAAAAGCTTATATCCAGCTTATATCTGATTTTAATATGTAGTTATGAATTCAAACTAATCTTTTTTCAATTTACCGACCAAAGCCCTGCCTGCAGCAAAGAATGGCCAACTGCGCCTAACAGGCATTGACAGCTTTGAGGTATTGAAACCCTTAACTCAATTCTGAAACTGGTTCCACAATGAGAGAGATGAGATTAGCAAAATGGGCACGTTACGAGCACCTATATGTGATCTTTTAGGTGAAAGCAGTCCACACACACACACACACACACACACACACACACACACACACACACACACACACACACACACACACGCACACAGCAGTCATAACTCTGTTCTTCTCTCCTTTTTGTGTGTATTATCCTGTTTTTGCCCTTATCTGCTACATATTTCTAGTTTATCAACTAATTTCATTTGAAAATAAAAACAGCAAAATAACGTATGTTCTCCCAGATGGAATATTATGAAAATATAAAGCACTCTTCATAATTCCAAAAGTCTTCTGTTCAGGAGCTAGTGAAATCATTCGTACTGTATATACACTGTATATATATTTAAATATATATAACTGTACTAAGTACATTTATTTATGTAGCGTATACATCTACTGAAGGGGGCGCTCTCACATTAATATTCTGCAGGGTTCGGATGGTGGTCTTCGCGGTCGACAACTGCTCGTTCAGCTCTGAGATGCACTGTTTCAAATGCTCACGTTCCCCATCCATCTTCTCAGCCTGGCAATGAGGTAAAGGAGAATGGGCACTAAGCAAAAAAAAAAAACACGTCATCAAGACTGAAGCATTGTGGGAACTGGAGGAGAGGAAGCATCGACTGGAGAGCAGCTCCATCCACCTTCGATATGAAGTGTAGAGAAGGAAGTTCTTGAACCCTCTGGGGCACTCCTTCTCGACCTAGCTGATCAGCAGTCTGCTGGCAGGGCACCCTCTCCCTAACCGTTGCCATTATTCGTGTTCTACTTATTAGCTCACTGGCCGTAGTGGTGCTTGGCTTTCTATCTTATGTGGAATAACAACCACAGCTATGTCTGAGTTAAGGCTTAAAGTAGACTGCTCTCTCCTAAGGTCTACAGCAGTGTGGAGACAATTGAGAGCCTCACCACTGAATGGAGCTTCTGTTCCAGTAGGTAATTGGTCTGCTGAGTGGAGGAGTAGTTGTCCTGGAACCTAGAAAGGAATAGACGCAGGCAGTATCGTTAAGGATTGAGAAAGAAGTCAGGAAGAAATTAAGATTTTGGGGTTTGCTTTCTTGAGTTAACGAGTTAACCTCGTTATCTCCGATATCAGTGTGTGTTTCGGTGGATGGAGCACTACTGCCAATGCGGCCTGACCTCTTGAACTTGTCCCTCAGGTGGATGAGTTCCATGCGAGTCCTTTGAAGCTCCGCCTCTAGCTGCTGCTTGTTACCCATAAACTCCGCCCCCATGCACTCCATACACATGGATGTTTGCAGCAGGCGGTGGTACAGATCTTTGTTCTGATCCTGCGAGAACCTGAAGGGAGGGAAATACAATGAGACTGGGGGTAAATAAGAGAAAGGGTTGGAACGAGGGGCATTTAATGGAAACAAATATGTCATGTCTTGTACATTTTTACATATACAGTATAATTCAAGATAACCTGAAATAACTTAAAGGAAACTCACCGAATTCTGTTAACTTCTGACGTTTTATCCTGAAAAAGCCAGGAGCATAATGAATTTTCATCCAAGGCTTTATGTAAATAAGTGCAATCACATATTTTATATTTTACAGTTGGAAATGAGATTCAGACATGAATTACTTGTATATCATTTAGTGACTGGATATAAACCTCGTTCTGCATTATTAAGTACACCTAAATGCTATCCCTCCCACAGTCTGCACTGACCTTGAGTCTCTGTGCGGTTTTGTTGTGGCACGTGTGTTTGTCCTCTGAACTGGAGCTGGTGGTGTTCTGGGATGAATTGGACCCACTGGAGACTATCTCCAGCTCCCGGGCCGCCGGGGGAACGTCCAGGTGGCTGTTGCCATGGTGACTGTGTGCGGAGAGGTGGGGTTGTTGAGAAGGGTTACGCTGAGGCGGGTGGTGCCTCCGTACGTGCAGACTCAGCTCTGGCCTGGTGTTGGTTCTATTCGGCGGTCGGGTCCAAACGTCAGCCTGGCACCGTTCACCACACCACCTGCTCTGCCCTTGCCCCAGGCAGGGGCTGTTCTCCAAGCTGGTGCTGGTGCCACTCTGGCGTTCCCGGGCTCGGCCTCTTGGGCCGTGTCGCTGGGGCGTGCTTCTCTGGGCGCTCACGCTGGAGGCATACCCTTGCAGCACTCCCGGCTGCCCTTTACCCAGCTTGGGTCCCCGCATTCTTTGCTCCTCCTGAGGGCACTTGGCAGAGCTCTGGCCTGGGTTGCATGGTCTCCCAGTGTCCATGACCCCCAGGGAGCTGAGCCGGGCGGGGCTTAGAACCTGCCTGGTTATCTCGTTCAGGAAGGCTGAGAACTGTATCTTCTCTTTGACAAAGTTCTGCCTGGCCTCTTCTCTCTTCTTCTCCATTTCTCTTGGGTCCATCTCAGGCTTGCCTGTTCCTCTCCTCCAAGTCCCCACCCCTGCTCCCGCCCAAGACCCCGCCCTTGCCCCCGCCCCCACCCATGCCCCTGCCTGTGCCCTTTGTCCTTGGTGGGAGAGTGCTTCCAAGGATTTAGTCTTGCGGAAGTTGCCCGCTCTCTCCACCCTACCTCCTGGTTCTTGCCGGTTCTTCAGAATACCCCTGGTGTGGAGCAGATTGGAAGACTCAGCTCTTCTAGGCTTTTCTGTTCCCGTCTGTCCATCTGTGTTACTGCGGGAGACCAGGTTACGTTCAAGGCTGACTGACTTGTAGAGACGATTGTCATCCTCAAGTAAGGGCTTGGTGTCATCCTCTTCCTCCTCCTCATCCTGAAAGTCCCTCCTTCCCCTGGAAATGTCAGTGCAGGACTGCGAGTTCCGCGGACAGTACCACGTTTGTTCCCTGTTCACAAGGAAGGGCTGATTGTCCAGGCTAGCCTCGGATGAGAAGGTAGACGAGGAAGAAGAAAAGGAGGAGGAGGAAGAGGAGGAGGATGAAGAATCAGACGAAGGGGAAGTGGAAGAAATCGGGCCTGGTGTGTGAGAGTGTGAATGAATGAACGCATGAGGGTTTGCAACGGTACTGTGATGATGATGGTCACAATGTGGTTGATGCGAATGTCCATGATGATGCTCGCTGCTGCAGTAGCCATGGTGATAATGATGACAAGGACTGTTGCCCAGCATCGTGATACAACTGCACAGAAAAGACAACAGAATAAAGAGACTGAGATAATGCGCCATAATTTCATGTGCGACCGCGTCACACGGTTCTGTGATGTTCTCCTTACATCACTTCAGTTCTCCCCCTGGCACACGACGGCCTTGAACATCCTGGGTCTTAGTATGTTCACGTTTCGCACATCGATTCGGTGTTCAGAGTGAGTCTGTGATCCCCGGGGCGACTGCACAGTACAATCGGAACCACGACTTCAACTGATAGAGAGTGTGATTGCATGATTAGTGGGCTTCCACACTGAATGCCAAACCAGCTAAATAAATCTGCCCATTGTGCTGTATAGTAGATTCTCCATATAATCCCTATAATGCATTCATTTCATTTATGAGTTCATGCTGGGCCGTTTACTTTGTTTTAATGCTCTAAACATTGTGTGTCCTTTTGAAACCCATAATTCAGTTTTAACGGCAAAGAATATTATGCATTATTCCCCCATAATACATCCAAACAAGCTAACAGAATGTCAAGAAATATTTTAGTTTATAAGGAAGGATTTTAACAGTCTTGTAAAACTGCACTGTAAAACATTTATTTAAGCAGTTAATTAAACCGGCTCCCTGTGATGGACTGGGATTGGCTCCTCCCCCCACCACCCTGAAAAGGACAAGATTTTAGAAAATGGATGGATGAATTGACGAACGGATGGGTGAATGAGGGAACTGATCAAACCCACCGATCCAAGGATACCTTCCCTCACCTTCTGTCCATGCTATTTACCGTAACAACTCATCCAGTACAGGGTCACAGTGAGTCTGTAGCCTTTCTCAGAAAACACGGTGCACATCCTGCCATCACAGGCCACACACTGCGAGAGCAACAGACTTGGAGGTGGGAGGAAACAAGGCTACCTGCTTAGTCACCCCACTATGACATTAGAGAAATCAAACCCTCATTTCGGGGGCTGATTTTGCATTCCCGATTCAAGTACGGGACGTGCCTGGGGGTTCTGAGTGTGTCTAATTCAGTTCTGCTATGTATTCATTCCAGATAAGCCACTGAAATTTTACATACAAGGTAGACTCACTCTCTAAATTGGTTAATGATATTACCTCTGCAGTCGCAGCTGTGCATGCCGAAAGATTACCCTCCCAGTCAAAATTGCACCAAAACCCAATCTGACAACAGCTTAGAGGCACATGGTTATAAGCAAGTCATCAGAATTATGTTGTTCCCAGCGGCTGGCGGTGTGAGTAAAATAACACAATGATTACATGGTAACCGTGGCCAGATTTTCTAGGGTAAATTGCATGCGGGGTGGTTTTTTGCTGCTATCAGGCAATTTACGTCCACCTTTCCAAGAACGTTTTAAACAGCCATGACTGAAACAGACCTTTGACCTGTCAGGAAATGCAGCTGGGTAAGCACTAGTGAAAAATGCATATGGATGTTAATCAGGCTTTGATTTTAACAAAAATTAATTTATTAAACTCTTTTAAAGGTGTGCTCAGGAGATATTGATTCTCATAGAGGAACACAGTCCCTACAGGGCAGTGTAGTGAAAGTTTTGACTGAAAGTCAAGAATAGACAAGTTTATAAGTTTAAAGAATGGTCTGACACAAGTTCAAGGAAACATTCTTGGTCACGCGATCGGTAGGTTTCAGACTCAGAACCATAAAATGCATCGTTTCAGTGAACCTACCCTTGAGTTTGCCGATCCTGTGTCCACTGCTTCTCCAGCTGGCGTTGGTGGTGATGGTGTTGCCGTTGAGGGGAGTGAGTGTGTTTCTGGTGAAGATGCTTGTCCTTCTCTGGTGGCTCTCCAACCGATACCCCCCTTCCCGTGCCCCATCCAGCCGTCGGGTCTGACGAAACCGGGCTGAAGAACTTCTCCATCAGCCGCTGCTTCCCCGCGGGCAGCTCATCCATGGCCCTGTTGGCGAGCTTCCCCCAGGGGGCACTCTTGGGTGGAGGCAGGCACGGAGAGCTCCGGGCCAAATCCTCCTCCAGTGGTGCTTCACAGCGAACTACAGGCTTGGGTTCCCCCCCCGGCCCTGTGCTGCAGACCCTGTGCATGGACTCCTGGTGCCGCGGTTTGTTCCGGAAGGCAGGCTTGCTGTGCCTCGCCGAAATCATCGCTGATCGGGAGAAGCAGAGTCAGCCCGCCTGAGATGTCGTCCAATCAGCATTACAAAAAAAAATCAAAAACATAATTGTGTTTACTGGTCCACTGCACCCCTGTTATTACTTAAATATATGATAATTAAACACTTTGAAATACATTTATAATGCCTCACATTCAGGTTAATTTCTGGTAAATACAACTGAGATACATTTCAGAAGACTGAATACATTCTTGGATATCGTAAGGTTTGGATATCAACCTGGCACTTGTTTTTCATTTGTGAATGTCTATTCATAATACGCAACATAATATAATACTGAGAGTAAATTAATGAATGAAACGTGACCTTTCGACAATGACACATGGTTCACTATTCAGCAATTCCACCAGAATCACTAAAGTCAACGGATAATATGAGAAATAGCTATAAAACAAACATATCACGTCCGTGTTAAAGACATAAAGACAAAATTCAGTAATTTAAAGAAAAAAAAAACAAATTCCAGGAAACAGCGGGAATCAAAATCTATTCTAATTAGCTCGTTAAACCAAACAACCTGCAGGGTCTTTCCCAGATTTAGTGTCGGTTCCAGATGCGCTGCCTCTCTCGCAGGACCCAAAAGAAAGGCAGCACTGGACAGAATTCAACTTTCTTTATTACCTCGCTGCCCCCTCCCCCTGGGTCCCTCTGATAGGCCTCATTATCGAAGTCCGGCGGGAACGGCGTGTGCGCTAAACGTCAATAACTCTTGCGTGTGCAGCCAGTCGCCCACAGCAGAACCGCTGGAACCCAGCGTAAGGTTGCACAAGATAAAGGTATTATTAAATGTGCTGCGGTCGTCCTGTCATTGACTTTATTTCCATAGCTAATTTCCTTCAGTGATGGATTACTGTCACTCGAATGGAACCGAAAGCTGCTTTCGGTAAGGGTTCCACGATAGAAAAATAGTCGTGTTTGGAATTCTCTGTATTTGTTGGAAAGATTCTCTTAATTCAAACAACAATGAAACTTTTCCTGAATTTTATAATAATAGCTCCATCAAGCATATACAGGTATTATACAAACGTACATAGCAGATGCAGACAGTATATTGCAATCAAAAACATTTTATCAAAACCATTCCCTTTTTTTTGAGTTGATAATTTTATCAATCATAGGTCTGATCCTGCAGTTGTTCTCTTCTGTGTAGTTCTGTGTATTTATGCAATGTGAATTTTCTGTTTTTAAATGAATTCTTTAAATGAATTTTGCTGATGGGCTGATGTGACGTTCCCACACGTCTCTCAGTCCAGATTCCTTCTCGGTCGGTGCGTGATGACCAAATCATTTTTTGCAAACATCTCAGATTGAATTTTCATCCGTCCATTCATTTTTTTTTTTTTTTTTTTTTCTGCTGATGCCTGTTACTGAGGAACCCCAGTACCCTATTGATCCGGGCGTCCCCATTGTGTCAAAGCGGCATCCACAATTATGCATGGTGGAGATGGTCACTGCAAATCGCATTGAATTCCAATGAGCAGCTACGAGATACACACAACTACATGTCCAGATAGTGATTAAGTCCAGGTCCCCTTCCTTCACTGTGACACAAACGGATCAGTTTTGGTTGCGGCTTAATGTCGCTGACATGTATAAATTGAAAGGAGGGGATCGTAGCTACAAGTCTAGGAATAGAAATGATGTAAACAGGACTTCGCAGCTAGCATCAAGGCTAACATTGCGACAGCAAATTCAATGGCAGTCATGGTTACCCTTAGGTGTCCCTTCTCTTCACCCCCCTCCCCAACCCGAATTGATTGGCGTTTATATAAGACAACTGATGGGCAACGTCAATAATGCATGAATTTAACTTCCATCAAGACAACGCGATGGTTGGCCCACCCTAACGCACCGCAACAAAGCCCTTTGATAAGATTGGAGACACTGTCCCCTCCTAGGAAGTGTGACACGAGAATGGTATTTTGCTACAAAGTGGAATAAAAGTAATGATTCAAATTCAGGGTCAAACTGATGTTGATGCTGACAGAATAAAAAGAAAGATTCTCTTTCGGAATGAATCGTTCAGCTAAGGACTGGGAGTCCTCTCTCCCCTGAGCTGAATCCAAGTCCAAATTTTAAAAAAGTAGCCGCTATTTTGTCTAGCGAATCAGAACTGTTTCATGTTACTTCCCTAGGTTCAGATTTTATTTTTGGTTTACATTTAAAGATCCATGTCTTAAATTCACAAAAAAAAAAAAAAATAACAAGAAGGAAAAAACAGAGGCAGATCTAGGAAATAGAACTGACTCCATCCATCCATCCATCCATCTTCTAACCACTTATTCCCATCTGGATCTCAGTGGGTCCTGAGCCTATCCCAGGCAGCACAGAGCACGAGACAGACCAGTGAAACTATTACCTTCACCAATGAATAAAACAATATATTTGAATAGAGCTATGAGCAGAACTTCATGTATGTATTACATCGGTCCCATCTTTACATTTTTGGTTCAAATCTTGACACATATAACTAAGCAGTCTCATGTTCCAGGTTTCACCCTGTGGCACTATAGTGTGATGCTTCGCATTCATTTACCAGCACGACCGTCATGTGGATCCCTCATGCTTTTTGTCTGTATTAAACAGAAAAAAGCACAATTCATGATAGTTCCCAGTCAGTGGTACTTGGCATAATAATGAGAATGGTTGGGTTATGCGCCAAGTGACGTCCCAGTGGACCAATGAGTATGGCAGGGGCAAGTGGACATACACCAATAACTGGCTCTGACATAATATCTGCTCATTTTTGAACGTAATGTGCTTGTCTTGTCCCAGATTTGACTTCTGTCTTTGAGTTTGGGTTATGTCATTGATAATGATTCAGCAGTCTAGTTTGTGTCTATGCAATAAAGCTGGTTGAATGAATCGAACATGGAGAAACATGTCACGAGGGGAGAGAAAACACTCGAGGTGACACTGCCGAGAGCAAAAGCGGATACTTTCATCACGTTGGCTGATGCAATTTGTGAATTTCCACTCCATCTTTAGCTTTATCTATTTCTGGGGCCTGCATGTTCTCCTCTCGCTCGATATGCCTCTCCCATCCCTGGGTGTTCGATCCCAGGTTACTCATGGATGTGAAAACGATGATGTTAATTCAGTCATCGTGATGATCTGTGAGTAGGACAGAAGCCAGAAGCTCTCAAGTGCATCAATAGTCCACCATTCTGGACAAGCCACCCAGAGCCCATCCAGAATTTGTTATTCGTGTTAAAAGAGAAACTTTCAGAGTAACAGCACCCTCTTCAGGACAACAGTACAAGGTGCCTGTTTGAGGTTAATTTGAATGCAGGCCTCGCCTTTACAGACTCACTCAAAGCAACATAAAGATTTTAACTAACGCACCTCTTTTTAGAATTATCACAATAACTTTTATCCATATTTAATAGTTATCTGCATAAAGAAAACCAGATTTTGGAGACTGTAGGCTGATTAACCATTAATTCCAAACATGACAGTCTAATTTTATCAAAGGCAGGAGCAGCTTTTGAAAAAGAGCTCACTAGTTATTCGTCTGAACACTAAAAAACCACCTTCAGAATTGGCATCGCCATTTGAAGATTATTGGCCAGAGCCGATAATGTAATCTGATTCGATAAGCCTTTGTTTCCATAGCGATTCCTCAGGGTCAATAAAGTAAGAACATTAAAGTGGACCACGAAATAACCGACAGTCCATTACCTTAGAATATGTTGGCCTTTTTTTAAATTTGTCACATCGATAAACTTTCGGTAATTTCAGGCAATGCTAGAATTTGAACTTGGTGCTTGAATCAACATCTTTTCCTAACACTGAGTACGTTAGCCCAGTGTCAGATTACATCATTGGGTGGGTTGTTGCTTGAAGCTGCTAACAAGTGCTTATGATACAATCCTTCCCAGTAAAATCTTCCTTGTAGTAATAGGACACGGCAGTCTCATATAAGCAGAATGCACCCTTTAAATAACTCCAACGCAAAAAATGGTGACTGAATCATTAAAAACTTATCCCTGGAGGAGGAGGAGGAGGAGGAAGGCGAGGGCACGCAGCCACTAAAAGCCCACATACTCTTCCTGAAGCTAGCCAGCTGGCCCTGTTTATCTCTTCTAATGTCTAATGTAATTAGACCTATCAGAACCAGCTGGACTTCATTAATTCTGACTTCTGTTGGCATGAGTCTGACTATCAACTGCTATGGCAACACAAAATCAGAAACCAGCATCACTTTGGCCTCCGACTGCCTTTACAAGAGTCACGCCATGATCCTTTCCTAAATGACCTTGGCTTATTGGTGATTCACTCACATCTGTGGTCTTTGATACGTGAGACTTGGATTTGAGGGGACTTCAGAAGATAATTCCAGGGACAGAATGGATCACGATGGAGACGAGAGAGTTATAACACAGTTCGTTTCACAATGTTCACTCAAAAACACAGAGGTTCAATTTCCAGGGATATAGGATATTTTTTACCATTAAAAACAATTGACTGGTTTTGCTGCTTGATTTAAAAAGACTATTAGAATCTGTAACTTCTCCCAGTATCATTTTTTTTCTGTTCTTTTTATATGGACTTGCCGCTTGACAGCTGTCAGACCTTCCAAGGGTTCAAGATGAATGTGTCTGGAGCGTGCAGGCTAAACAAATGAATAGAACAGGTAAACCCAAGTTACACGCCACTGTGTATGAGCACTCCTTACACACCTCTACGTTGACGGACGGGTTCTAGCAGAGTTCTGATCCCCGGTGGACTGTCCTCCCACAATCAGATTCGGTTTGCACGCTGGGAGCCGTGTCCTCTTGCATCAAGATGTGTCGACATACATACGAATCCTATCCATGCCCATGTGACTTGACGCTTGGGATTGAGCCACGTTCTGCAAGTACAGCCTGCCTCAGGACCAAACGATCCGGGCCGAGCTGAGAGGACATCGAGTGGAAGAACCTGAGAAAGTCTTTCTAATAGGCACATCCCTTCACTCTCGGTAAAGCTATTAAAACAGCACCGGAGGCAGAGGTGTTGGAGTCAACTTGCTCCAAGCCTGTGTTTTTGTGCCACATCTCCTATGAGCTCCGGCCGCTCAACACCGTTTGCTCCCCCACCCCCACCACAGCAAAGGCTCCTGGATCCCGTGGAAGGCAGGCGCAGGAAATCCAGCTGCCGCGTGCTATCAGCCGATTGTCAGAAATTGCCGAGGCTGCTCTGTGCGCCGTTGATGAGGTTGACCGCACAGGCTCCCCACAGAGAGCGCGAACGCCCCGATCGCTCGCCAGGGGCCCACAGAAACGAACAACAATGGACGGTGGGTCGGAGTTCCTTTCCAGCATGGGGGGCAGGTTGCCTCTCCGTCTTGGAAAGTAGGGTAGACTCGGATGTCCTCGCGGCATCCCTTCAAAACAGTGGCGGAGAGGAAAGGAGCTTGCTGAAGGCGGCACTTCACCGAACATCTGAAATTACAGGGTCAGGAAAGCGTTCTGCTGCACCGGCCACTCCAGCACCGCTTACAGCTGGATGTGATTATAAGTGACCACCGGAGCACCAGAGCGGAGGCCCGCCGGTGTCACCAATCAAATCGGCAACTCGCCGCAGTGACTGACGCTAAGCTGTAGAGGACCAGTGTCTCGGGGGGAGGTCAAGGACTGACTCCACTCTACCAACAAATTGTTGAACTCGCACTCTCTAGAACGTGGATGAGTGACTGGACAGGATTCTGGACGGACAGGCCTTAATTCACCCGAGCAGAGTCTCATGGCACTACTCCAGCAGCCTGGAGAGGCTTCCCACTCCCCCAAGACATCCCTGCCTACTGCTGTGTGGACAGATACCCAATTAAGGCTACACTATGACACTGCCCCACTATTGTGCCAATAACCTGGAGCTACAACCTCTGACCATACAATAGCAACCTCCAGTTACACCACAACTGGCACGGTAAGGTGGCGATCAGCTCTGCTCAGATCGAGTCGTAATCAACTGCCCCGTTTATTTCACACCGTTGATCTGAAGAAGGCCTTTGGGTTCGCAGCGATGTTGAGAGGCCACTTCAAGCGGAAGTGTGCCTTACCAGAGCAGTCCTACCGTGAGGGGATTCCTGGGGTTGTTTATCTTTACAAAAGGGTGGAAGGAGAATGTAACATGGCACGTGGAAAGTACAAGATAAGGCTAGCGTTACACCATCCACTTAGATCAGGGGTCTCCAACACTCCTCCTGGCAAGTTTAGATCCAACCCAAATACAACACCTGATTCAGTGAATTAGTGCCCCTCAAAAGCTCAGATCCAATCAAAATTTAGAGCACATCTGCTGCAGCTAAAGTGAGCTATGAGGGCACTAATCAACTGAATCAGGTGTCCTGTATTTGGGTCAGAGCCAAATTTTTCAGGAGAGTAGATGAGGGAGGGATGAAGACCCCGAATTTAAATACCTTCTAGTAATAAGTTAATAGTAACAAAATTGTCATAAGCACCCGGATCTCCAAAGATTTGTATCTTTGGTTACTGAAATTCGCAGTTCAGGAATCCAATAGGGAAGGTACGTTACATAACTATTGCGTTATTTTTATCTTAAAATTATGAAGTCACCCAGAATGCTCCATCATAATCCTCTTAAGAGTGTACAAAGAGAGGAAGAACCAAAATGGATGGCATTAGCTAGTACTAAGGAAAGCGAAATCTGCTCTTGGGCTCCATTCCACCACCGATGTTACATATGAATTGAACTGCACAATTCAAATCTCACATGCTCACCCAAATGCTTTTAGGGCGCCGCTCTAATCGGACATACACACACAGTCTGAGTTCATGTTATTTATATACACCAGTTTTAATTATGGAAAAAATTATTCCAAAAGTACAATCAACATAAGATACTAGCCATGCTGTTTGATAGAGTAGATACCTGCTTTACATTTTCACCCCCCAACCCCAATTTTAAACATTCCCACTGTTAAATATAACCTCATTGTCATTTTTCACTTCCACAGGAGACTTTCACTCCCAGGGGCCTGTGTCACATGTGACATTTACCCTCGTCTGAAACACTCCACTAATCAGATTGCCCACATAAACAAGCCTCCCACTATACGACACTAGCTGAAGAAACAGTACACTCAACACTCGTGTAACCTGTGTGTGCACGACAGACCTGCAGGGGGTGCCGATGGAGTAGCCAGCCAGTACACCCTGGCCAAACACACCCTTCCCTCCCTCTGGTGGAATGCTGCCAGTGATATTTAAGGTCACAGAGGGACTTCTTGTCACCGATGGCAGATTATGTCATTTCACACATACAGCACTGATATTTTTGGAATAAGAAATCCTGCAACTAGCCATTCTTTCAGTAACAATTAGACATCTGCCATTTTGTGAAGTGGAAAACAAGTATTCCAGAATGAGAAGTTAAAACCAGGACAAAAAAAAATAAATTTAAAATGGTTCCTTAGAAACTGAACATTAACAGCACAACTCCACCAACAAAAAAAGATATATTACAAATTCTGTTAGCAATAACTTATTTCACATCATGCAATAAAAAATTAACGCGAACCTCAAGAGGTTTTCTTCAAACAAGTTGGCAAGCAAGAAAAAGTCCCTAATTTTTTTGTTTTTTCTTTTTAAACTTGTGGCACTTAATAGTTCTTCAGTTATTGATTTCCTTTCTTGATGAGGTAAATAAAAGACTGGATTTGATAACAGTGATGAGAAGCACGGGGGTTTTATTTTTTTTCCTCTTCTCATATTTCTGACGTTAGGGGTCACTCCAGCTCTGTTCGACGATGGCGGAAACCCTCTTCTCGTACTCTCGCTTGTTCTCTTGGTAAAGCTGGGCGGCCTGGCTGTTGGCTGGACTGTTGGGGTTAGGTTCATCCAGGAGGGACTGAGAGAGAGAGAGAGAGAGAGAGAGAGAGAGAGAGAGAGAGAAGCACGGTGACTTGTGTGCTGGAGGTACGTGACGGCCTCTGGTCAGGATGAGAGCCTTCGAGGCTGCAGAGCCCGCATCACCGCAAGAATCAGTCTCGCCATACTGGATGGGAATAGGATTTAACAACTCGCACTGCATCCTTTCACAGCGTCGCCGGCAGCACCGGCGAAACCACTACGGCGGCACGGCGGGTATAACGAGCGCTTGGAACTAATCTTCATCCGCCGAGCAAACACTGAGGGACAGAGACGTGACGTTTTAAGATTTAAAAAAAAAATCCAATCTGGATTCACAGTGATACCTGCGTACACGTAAAGGTGGTCCACATCGATTTCACTGACAGTTATGTCGAAGGTAGGAGACAGCGTCACTAACAGATAGAGTGAAGGAAACAGCACTGACCTGGATGGATGTCAGGATGGAGGACACATCATAGGTGGGACTCCATCGATTCTGAAGAATGTCTAAGCATATGCTTCCATCTGCATAAACTTGAATATCAAAAGGTATGTTTAAGTATACATAAAAGGTCCGCTCCGAAACACACCCTAAAATTCATTTAAACGATTCTGCACATTTCGCTTGAAAGAGCAAACTTCCTTCTAGAAATGTGTCGTTATACCACAAATGGTTATTTAAATATTTTATTGAAACACATAATACTGGAGTGTCTTTTTTTTTTTTTTTTTACAAATATGGTACATTACGTAAATCTGAGTACTGAGCAGAACTACCAACTTAGACTAATATTTCAGGCAATCATTCAAAGTGGTAGGTACTCATTTTGTGGCATGAAAGATCCCGCCGTCACCGTGATCTGTGTAAAAACAATTTTGCTTTGGCAGCCTTACGATATCTGGCACGATTCAGAAATCTATTTCTCGTCTGTTCCTTGTGTATGCTTCCTGATGATGAGCAAGGCCTTAGTCCACCCGTACATCAATCTTCCAACTACTTATCCAGCACAGGG
The DNA here is from genome assembly GCA_009936485.2 of Gymnarchus niloticus. NCBI lineage: Eukaryota > Metazoa > Chordata > Actinopteri > Osteoglossiformes > Gymnarchidae > Gymnarchus > Gymnarchus niloticus. Next base: position 429,977 of record JAACJT020000003.1, read on the forward strand.
TTATGGGGCAATTTGGAGCCCATCCCAGACAGTGTCAGACACACGGAGTGGGGAAGAGCCCCTCCATCACAGCACAAACCCAGGCACACGTACATTCACGTATTCTGGACATCTCAGAGGTGACGGTTCACCTCGCTGCAGGGGCTTAGTAAGTTAGTGTTCCACATAACCAACACTGGAAGCAACCCCCCACTGGAGAGATTTACCCTCAGTTCACCAAGGGAAATGCTGCAGCATATGGCAGGCAATGAGCTTTTATTTTTGACTAAAAATAAAACCCACTGCCATTAAAGGGAATGTTTAAACGGCAGTTTAAAAAAAAAACTATCACACTAATGAGAATTACTCACCATTTGGATGGAACATTTTAGAGATGAATCGTACTGTGGGAGGCTTGTTTGGATACTCTTCCGAAAACTCGATCACAAGCTTGAATGTTCCTGAGGAGAGAGAAGCAATTAAGGATGGTATAAATAGCAAGCGGTTTGGTATAAAGACAGTCAGTCCTTGACTAAGACTAAAACTCCTTCACTGTCCTAACAACACGTGAGAAACCTGCAAACATATTACATCTGACTCAGCAGCCAAAAGAGATTTACAACAGAGTCATGGGTGCTGATTTTATGGATGCAGCATGGAGGACTTGTGAATTTATGAAACAAAGTGGAGCATGTTCACGCCTCCTCATACGGAGGCATCATGTATGAATTGCTCTCCATGGGCTTACTGTATCTTCCATTTTAACCTATACGAAAGTACCTAACTAGTCACCGCTATAAATACAGCCATTAAAACTGCTGGGTTCACAGACTCACCATCTTCAAATGGGGTCCCCACCGGCCTACATTTAAAGACAAACAAGGTGTCAGGTTGCTAGCGTTATGATGTCTTCAGTGAAAGCACAATCATAATAAGACGGAGTAAGAAACACATCAGACTTGTTAGGTCAACATCCGCATGGCTTGTAAAATGATACAAGCCTGAAAAGGTATCCTTTCTCACACGACGACTCACACCCCCAGCCACCGCTCTCAAGACAAGCTACGGCGAGGTCGTCAAACGTTACCAAGACTCCCACGGTGACACCCCTGCTCGGCGTGTCGGCAACATTCACAAACGGCCGGACGATGTTTTTCTGACCAGGTATAGCCCGTCAATTAAGGGTTTGTTTCATTCTACGTGCATCTGCCATTTTAGAGGGGGTGTCAAGATGAGCCCACCCTCACCTGTCACATACCACACTTTTTTGTCAGAGTCACATGGCTCACACCTTCGGGCATTTTCAGCCTCCGTGGCAACAGTAAAGGCATCGTAACCACAAGAGATGGCGATGCACTCCACCTTCCAGCTGAATGCCAAACACAAGGGCGTACCTGGCCTTCACAACACCATCTGCCCTTTGTGGGGTTCACGCCTTTGCCAGCCAAATACAGCCATGGCGACGATGGATTAAGTACTCACCCAAAAATAACGGCATTCCACAGCATGATGTTATTCTCTGATGGAGCGCCACTCACGCCCGTGGGAGGGTCTTCCTGAAGCCTGCAAACCAACCCCAGGTCGTAACTAGGCTTTATCAGTCAATTATGAGAATTACACTAACCTTTGTAAACACCTTCTGAACTACCTTACTGAAATATGAGACTCCTGTTTTTCCTAAATCTACAACATTGGTCTGTTGGTGCCTGAAGGGCCCACTGTGGTTAGACCAGGAACATTTTTTGAATAACTTTTGGCAGGTTAGTCACATCCCAAATTGGCTCTCTTAGAGGAATCAATTGTTCGCGCCAATAAAAAGCAAACCAGCTTATCGTTGGGTACTCAGCCTTTCCATTTTTAAGCTTAATGAGACGTAGAGAGTTTCCCTAATTTTGCTGAAGATTAGGGACTCTGGGTGAATCCTTAACACAAGCCTGGAGTTGCAGCACAGTTCTAACAAAGTGCAAAGAAAAACAGCTGCAAAAGTCACAATGTGTAGGGTGATGACATGCCATCGATCACAGACTAGGTCAACACAATTCTCACTGCAACAGCCAACAGCACAGAGTCCCCATCCGTACACTGTACATCTCAGGCTGCTTTTTCCAAGGGCTTTCAAGTACACCCCCCCTACCACCACCACAGCCCCCCAGAATCTCATTTGGGGCTGCTCATTTGCAATATAAAAACTGGCAATGTGATCTTCATCTTGTTTACACACCATACTGTTTAACAGCTCACAATCCTTACCGGTGCTGTCTTAAGTTAACGTTCTGTGAAATTCCCAGGCTCTCCCAAGAGACCGAGTCCATTCTGGACTCGTAACCCCAGCCAAATTGAACACTCTACTGTAAATCGAGGCTGAATTGACGTTAATGTAATGTTTCCCTCAACGTTACCCAACTGCCAAGAGCCCCTATTTGACAAAATATAGCACAGAAGCCGCAGGCCGCTTTACACAAAGTGTCACTCAGTTAAATAATAAAACTTACATTTAAAAGGATTAGAAAACTGCTTCGTGGCAACATTACAAGAACGTAAAAAGTTGGGTTTCTGCTGGGACAGAACGAAATATTCCGCAGACGGTATGAAGCGCTTTGCAGGGCCAAGGGAAAACACTCGGCAAAAACATGCATGCTTCACAGTAAAAGACATTCTGTTTTTTAAAATGTGCATTCATGCCACCAAAAAATCCAGCATAATATGCAAAGGGTGACGTTGCTTTTACCAGCAAGATTTACCGCCTAAGTTCAAAGATGTATAACATATAGATTTACATACTGTCCTATAGGCCAAAAAGCAATTAATACTCATCTACAGAAGGAAACTTTCTATTGCTAATATATACTACTAATATATATATTAGTAATAGATATAACTAATATATTCTGCATCTTGTAAATTAAATAAGACTTTCATTTTGTCTGTGATGGCAATGTCAATTTCAAATATATTACTTGGCAATAAGCATCATAATTTATTCAAACTCCCTGGGAAACGTAACAGTTACAATGTGACAGCAAGTTTGTCGTTCCTGCTGGATATTAAATGTATGACTTCCTGCACACGGTGCATTAATCTATATACAGTATAGAAACGTGATGAAGCGTCCTGCACAGCAGCCCCTCTGGACAGAGTTTAATCAGACATGTCACCGTCATTAGGGTTAATTACACAGACATTAATTAGTGCTCATCCACAGATCACTCCTAACGGCTACCTGCTTTAATTAGGACTGAAAGCAGAAGACAAGGCTAAATCAACCTATATATATATATATATATATATATCTCTTTTTAAATGAAGTACTTTAAATTTTTACTGCTGTCAAGACCGTGTCTGGTAACTTGTTAGTTTATGGGTTAATAAAGAGAAACTTTAGCATGGCTTATTTGTTAGCTACTTGGCTCGCTTCGGGCCTCGCGAGCAAAACAATAGTCCAAAAACATTAGCCAGCGCTACCTTTTGAAGTCCCTCATCAGTCGTCTTCTGGCCGGCGTGGACATCGTTCGAAAAGCTTAAATGTCACGGCGAACCATAAAAGCGTTTTTGAGTCGGTGTGATTCGGAAATCACTCAAATCTGCCGAACCTTCCTCAGCCAAACAACTACAGTGACGTCATGCACTGGAAGGGGGGGGGGGTGAGAACATTCGATAGGAAGAGTCCATTGTGAGAGAGCCGGGGGGTGAGAACATTCGATAGGAAGAGTCCATTGTGAGAGAGCCGGGCACGGAAACTGGCCGAAACTCACCCTGCGTTCATTTACTGATGATCGGCCTATTATAAAGACGCGATTTTTTTTTATTTTTTTTTTTTAAATATGTATTGTTGTGCACTTCACGTACCATTGCAAAGATTGTAATGTTTGTTGAATAGAACTCGCTGCCCCACGGAAATACCGAGTTGGTTCTATCCTATCTTAGAATAAAACGAGGTGCTGCGTTTACTGCTCTGAAAGTCGAGGTGTGAGAGCGGTGTGTTATAATAAGCGCGTACGCCGGTCAGCTTGAACAACAGCAATTTCTTTGAATGATCTGAATATATTTCGGTATCAAACTCCTGACATATCGTCTCAATCGTTTTTGATTTAACTCAGAAGCAGATATTTAAAATTTAAAAACCTACTGATTGATGCCCAAAAATGATCATGTTACACGAATTTTTGTATGAATATGGGATACGGTTCAGTTTTGCCATGCTTGGAAATTGTGTCTAATTCATACAACTTAGTAAATTCTGCTGCTTGTTAATACTACTACTGCTGATAATGATAATAATAATAATAATACGAAGAAGAGGAACTTAAGGAGATAAATTAATAACCTGTTATCACTTGGTATAAATATTTTACCATTCCTTACACAAGAAGCATAAATATGTACATACATGTACAGTTTGACAGCAATACTATCTGGTGGCATTTCATAATATACCAAATTATACCAAATAATAACTCAAATATGTTTCTGGAACCATTTTATAAATTAAAGCAGCATATTTTTTCCTCTGCTATAGCAGTAATTTGGGCAGCAGGTAGCGCTGTTGCCTCACACTTCCAGGGTTCAGGGTTTGAATCTCCCCTCCGTGTGAGTGAAGTTTACATGTTCTCTCTGCGTCGTGCAGATTACCTCCCGCAGCATAAAGACATGTAGTTCTGTTAAATGGTTTCTTAAATTGTCTGGATAACGTGTACATGTATGGACTAGCATCCCGTCCAGGGTGTAACTCAGCCTGTTGCCCCATGCGCCTTGGGATGGATTTCAAACCCCTCAAAACAGTGAGTGTGAGCCACTGACCAAATATGTGGCAATTTTGCTGTACTACAGCAAATGCTAGATCATGCTTATGCAGCAGATATATCAGCTAGTTTGATTGTCAGACATCCACAGAATGTCTTACAAGAGCCACTTTTGTCTTTGAGACTGTCATTCAGTTACACTCCCATTCTGACTCTTCCCATCTCTTTAATTCAAAGCTGGTACTCAAACCAACAACGTGTTTTTCTGAAACAAAAACCCTAATGGGCTCAGTTTTGGACCACACAGCTTTCTACACATACAGTAGGAACTTTCAGAACTTCTTTGGTCTCCATGCACAACAAATGTGACGTATAGCATATAGCTGCTGCAGTGTATCTATATGCAAGTTCATGTCAAATGGTCAGAGTCTGATGTCTTTATAAATGTAACTGGACTGTCATTGTAACATAATTAACCATACCTGTTAATTAAATTTTAAGACAAGTCACATAGGCGTACATGATCAAATTGTGGATAGATTGATTAATCAGGTGTAAATCAAGCCTGTTTTTGTTGTTGTTGTTGTTGTTGTTTATTCATACAGACTCATTCAAAAAACAAGCTTTGACTCTGAAAGATCTTGAGCCCTGTATAGCACACTGGGGCTGTGTTGGGGCGTGGTACCAGCTGGAGGAATAATGTCCTGTAATGTCATCAGACAACTGCAAACGCACCTAACTTATTTACAAGCACCAAAAGGCGTAGTTCCTAGTGACAAGATAACAGAGACAATACTCTGTGTTTCCACTGTTACTCCCCGTTTTGGTTGCTTGGTTACCTGACTGCATAATTACCTTTGCATGTTCCACTGGGCAGTTGACTGTTCCGTTCTCTCTCTGGGGAGATTGGGAAAGATCGGAGAGGAACGAGGAGAAATTCACACAACGAAACTGAGCAACTGAGCCAAAGACGGGAGGAAGTGTGAGAGAGCAGTGATGGACGGTCGTACTCCTGATCACATCATGTCCTGCCCTGACACTCTGCAGGATGACACCTTCACCACTCCACTTATCCACTCGAGCTTTTAACTGTGTGTTCCCCGTCATCCCCAGTCTGGAGGACAAGAAGTCCAGGAGCAAAATGTAAAAAGAGGGCTTGTAGTCTACTGGCAGAATTACATTTTATTTATATATCCAACCATCACATGTTTTCAAAGTCTATCCCAAGATGCACAGGGTGTAAGGTATGGTCCATTCTACACAGGACAGCCATTCAGCTGTAGGCACTCTGTGTCATGAGACATCACAATTCACCAGCTCGCCTGAACCGCATGTATGTAGCACATGATGGGGAGGAGCCCTGCAGACCCAGTCTGGGCTCGCTGGACCCACTGAGCCGCTATACTTCTCATTACCTTCAATGCATTCAGCCATATCATAAAAGTATTGATATACTGGGAAGAGTGACATGCGAAATCGTGGACACAATGACCCAGGGCGGTGCTACCTTTTTCTCCTCAGCCTTTGTCAGTAAAAGTAACAGAACACATTGTACTATAACAATACTAATAGAACAAAGCCGACTCACAAGTATTTGATGTTAGTCTTGACATGACTCACTGGGTGCTTCAGATTACATTGCTGAAAGTGTGAAAGAGAGGGCAGGCCCCACAGACTCACCCATCTGGGGGGGGTCACAGCAGTCAGAATCTCACTGTGAAGCAGCAACTTATGCATACCCATGCCAAGTCTAGTAGTCATTCAAATCTGGTAATAACCAGCCAACCAGAGAGAACAAAGGATTTAATAAGCATTCCATTTTCAGGTGGTTTTCCTTTCAAGTGATTCCTTTATTTTCGATAGAAGTACCTCCAAAGAGGCCCACCTTTCAAGAATTTAGCTCTTAATTCTGGCAGAATAGAAAATGGTAAAATAAAGATCAATATTATATTCTGAAGAAATGAAAGAGAAACCATGTGTAAGAGATTGATTTTGGCAACATTTACAGTGTGCATTTTCTTCAAAGGCGAAGTATCAGCCATAACCTACAAGTAAAAATATCAAATTCCAGATAGAACGCTTTATGTATTTACCAGTGATCTATTTTCCGGTACTACCTCTTTTAGGCCACCAAGTGGCGCTAAAGTTTACAAACGGCAAACATCGTTTTTAAAGGGTGATGATGTGTGACAGCGAAATGTTCGTATCAGTGGGTATGCTCGTCACATTAAAACAGTAGGCAATGAAGTAGTGGAAATAAAAAATTGATCCAAACAGCCGCTTTTTTAACAATTACTACAAACTACAAAATAGTAAAATGGTTATGTTATAAACAATTAAATAGTTTCTTTGCTGTGTAGACTTTGTTCGTTTCAGCTGATGGTTGACGTCTGCCTTTAAACAAAAGCGTGCGATGGATATATATTTTGCTGATTTTAAAATCGCTTAAAAAAATGTGGTCTATCCCCATTTTCCTTAGCTAATCCTTTTATTCCGTTGACATTATTGAAATGACAAGCATCCAAAGAGAACCGTTAAACAGCTACGATCGTTTTAATCTAATACATATGTATTCAGGAAGTGTTATTTCACTCGTTTGAAGTGCTAATTAGACATGTAGCTTTGATGTTTTTCGGTTGTGCTAATTTATGATGACCTCAACACGTTATTCATTTTAATGGAAATTTTGTGGTAGAATACATTTATAGCAAACGTCCCTCTGAGCTCTGGGAATGATTTTGTCTTCTGCCATTGATTTTCAGCAATTTCTTCCCTACAGATTCATGTGGGAGAGACAAGCACTGTTCAGCAATCATACTGAAAACCGAGATTACCTTAAAAACAGCGAAGTTTCACCCTTACAAATGATACCTGCAAGTGTCCGAGAATAAAATTAAGCTCCGATTAGGTTATGCTCCGTTTGCAAATCAATTAAACGTGCCATTGAATTGTTTTTTCATGTATGGCTCAGTTAAACCAAGAGAGAAAAGGAGAAAACTAGAGCAGCACTGACAGTCCTATTTGATACAGACCAAAGGAAATTAACTGGCAATCTTTCACATAATCACATTTAAATTCAATGCGGTTGACGTCTAACAGACCACATTAATCAGGCACAAACACTCTACCTTCTCTTCAGATAAGCGGTTTAGACCCATAAGCACCCAGCCATCAGCGTTTTGGGACAGATTTTACCCTACGGTCATAAGACAAATAAAAATTAACTTATCTGTTTCATATTGCGCATCATGCTTTGGACACGTTTTAATGCCATATTATATATTCATTATTGCATGTAGTACCTGTTGTCGCTACTCATCGCCTTGTTGCCATAAGTCAACAGGAAACACACAAGTAAGAGTTTGCCTGTAGTAACATTTCATTCTTCCCCATGGGGAAAGGTTCCAACAGAGACATTATTCTACTTGATGTGGCTTTCAAACCCACAAAGTTCTGGATATGGGCACCAAGCCACACCCCACCCCAAATATACGACAATAAAAGTCCTTGAATCCTTGTTTCATCTTTTACTGTATGTGGTTGAGCTGGCACCAGTCTCATGTGAGTAAATTGTGCTTCCTTGTTAATGTGTGATTTTTTTTTTTTTACAAGTGTAAATATTCTCAAATTTTCAATAATAAAGCATATTTATTTCATTTAGCTTTTTTACAAATTCTTAATAAAAAAGTTAGCGATTTTGCATTTTAAATTGAGCAGTTTCTGTCTTACTCTTTTATGTGTAGGTAAACAATAGTTTATGTTATAAATGATAAATAAAATACAGCTACATTTAAGTTTGGGACTGTGTATAAGCTTTATAATTTCCGTATGCTATATTCCTCTGATACAGTTACTGGCCAACATTGACTCCATGTTATTCAATGGGTCCTTGATCTCAAGCTGCCTTACGATTGCTTTCAAATTACATTCTTACCATTTACAGACAAAATACAGAAATGTGTTTGGCATGCATGATGTGCCTGGTGAGAAGCTGATCACTTTGGAAGCCACCCTTCCACAAGGAGCCTCAGACCTGATTGTAAAAGTGCAGTGAAAAGTAGTACCAGTTTGGTTCCAAGAAGTCATCAAGGATTTTATACAGAGAGGTGATTTACAGCACCTAGCAATAGTCAACAACATTAAGCCCACACACCTCACCTCAGTGACGCAGAGACAAAACATGTGCATAGTTTCTCAATATTACACTAGTAATATGTAAGCCTATCAGAAAAGCAACTTTAGTGAGACCATTCCATTCATTATGCTTTATTATACATTCAGAGCAAATGCTAAGACCTTTGATACTATTCCAGGTGGATTAAGTGCAATCCAGCAGTCAGTAATAGGTCATGAAAAAAAAAGAAACCTGCAGAACGTCCCGGTTCTAGAACACTTCATTACTAGAGCGAGATCCTTTGTTAAAAGAGGTAGTTGATGAGATCAGCTCGTTTTTGAGTGAGAAAATCGCGGGATATTTGGGGATTGAATAGGTTACTCTCAACCCGGCCATTTAAATGACATCGTCAGTGTCACATGTGTCAAAAAATAAACGATGATTTTTTTATAAAAGAATCTAATGCATATTTATCAAAGGAAAACAGTAGTTTTTAAAAGATATTCTCCAGTTTTCGATAGGCCTCTGAGACACAACTTTGGTTATACACATCATTAAACAAGTCTCGGGATGACCTAAAGCTTACAGTAATGGATAAGGCACAATATTTTAAACCACCAAAAGACGGCGAGAAAACGCGACATTCTATTTTTTAACCAGAACTGATTTGCCGTATGCAACATACACTAATGCACCAACGACCCTCCATGCCGAAATCCTAGCGGTTCGAACAATACTTCAGAAGCAATTGATTTTGTCGTGCATTTGGAGTCTTGCACCGTTTCAGGCACCATTACGTCACTCTTATCAAGACACGGACCAATCAAATCGCAGACGTTTCTTTGTAACGACCAATGAAAACAGGTGTCACTGCGGGGTCGTCACACTCGTCGGTGGGGGGTAGGACTCGCAGGGCTGACGCCTTCATATCTCTCGGGCGGGTTTCCTCCCCTCGTTCAGTGACATAATAATTAGGGGGTTTGTAGGGCGCCGATGTGGTGCTTCGAGTGAAGTTGCGGTGAAGGGTTCATATCCACTCGGGGGGGTGGGGGGGTTGTGTGGTAGAAGGCCGTCCGCGCTAAGGAGTCGCCGATCGCTAGCTGCCTGGCTAGCAGGAGCTCGCGGAGATGGAGGAGAAGGCGTTCACCAAGGAGCTTGACCAGTGGATCGAGCAGCTCAACGACTGCAAGCAGCTGTCGGAAAACCAAGTGAAGACGCTCTGTGAGAAGGTCGGCCGCTCGGCCGCTCTTCATCCGCCGCTTTAGCCGGAGCCGCCATTGCTGAGGGGTTTAAGATGGCGGAGCCGACGCTCCATTGTCGTTATAACGGCGGGTTTGACCACGAGAGCGCGTGCCGACCCGCTTTTTATCACGCTTTCACGCGGACGTCTCTGTCTGTCTGTCTGTCTGCCGACCGGCTGGGCCGGTGCCAAATGGCGCTTCGGACAGGCACGTCCGGTACTCCCGGGCTGTTCGGACGCACCGGGGCTTAGGGTCTGCGGGGGAATGGCGGTCTGTACGGAGCAGTAAAGAGTGGGTGTCGCGTCTCCTACCAGACATTGCTAAAATGGCGCCGAAATGTCCACCTTAGACATGACCGTGGACCGAGCCACGGGGCCTCGGACAGGTCTGCTCTCCTCAATGACGGTCTGGAGAGCCAGGCTTCATTTAATGATTCGTTTAATTCATTTGGCCGTGTTAATGAGCTGCGATGAGCGAATGGCGCCACGTTTTGATGAAAACCCATGTGTCCCCGCTGTGTCTTCGATGCATTCCCTAAGGATGGTCGAGTTGGCGCCCCCGATTTAATTTTGGAACGTGTGAATTAATGTGGCATTGCTAAATACTGTCTGCTCCAGGGGTGTGTCAGAAGTGGGTCAAACAGACTGTACCTTGATATGCCGTCATTAACTTCAGTGGGGGGTGAGGTTCTTAAATACATATTGCGTGGATGTTTTGACGAAATCGAAACCGCAGATCAACGCAGGTACGTGACTCACACGTAATAAAGTGTTTTTAAGGACTTGATGTACTGGTGGATTTGGGCGTTATGATTATGTCACTCGAGGTTGATGGCGTCACCGTCGCTGTTGCTGTCACGATAATATCAAATAACAAGCTCTGTGATGCATCCCCCATGTTTTATCAGGTAATATTGCACTGGAGTTACTGTAAGGTCGCCATAGGTGTCAGTCCTGACAATAATGAAATTAGTTTTCTTGTCTCCTTCTCGTTCTTTGCGTTTGATTCGATTTGATGTAACATTTCAAACCAAAATTATGGTAGATGGGCAGAGAAGTAATGTATCAAATTATTTCGCCACAACTTTGCATGCCAGCGGTATGTTGATTACTTTGATTTATGCTAATGGCCAAAACCTCGTGCAGGTACGCCTGAGTTTTAACCTGATTCGTGCCCTTTCATGCTTGAATTGTGCACTGCTCAGCATGAATGTCAGATGGTACTGCCTTGCTTATCAGTCATTGACTTTGTGTGGTTGTAACGTAACATTACCATCACACCAATCCTTTACCAAACAGTCAAGAAAACTGGCAGCAGTCTGTAATAAAATGCTAGTTATCGTGTGATGTTTGAGAGGAGTACAAGGGCTGCAGTAATGGCTTCATCTCTCGAGGCGTGCTGTTTTAAGTTGTGTTCTATAGAATTAAAGCAAGAATTTAAGTTACTTCACATGCTGTCCCCAAGGCTCTGTGAAAGTTTCTCTTTTTGGACACAAGGTTCATGGAAAGCCGTGTTTAGTTCTTTACCGATGGAATGAATGTACCGATCCTGAGTCATTGACTTCTGGGGGGGGCTTACAGTAGGTGTATTACTGCATTCATTTTTTGCATCTGCTTGTCCAAAGTAGGGTGGCTTCTTGATATATTTAGAGTAATTTACTTGCTCTAATTTGAAAATGGCCTTGTAGAGTGAGGGCCTGGTGACTGCAGTTGTTTGTAATTGTATTTAAACAGAACCACATGCCATTAACAGCCCTTAAATTTGTCAGCCCTGAATACTACTGTTTATAGTTAATTGTTTGCCCCTATTGCCCCCATAAGAATAAGAATTCAGGGCCATTTTATTAAGTATCAAACATATAACAAATAATTCCACTCATTCTGCCTTTCAGTGTGGCTTTGCTGCAGCTTTGCATTTAGAATAGACTTGGTGTGAGTGTTTTCATCAGTGTGCTGGAAAGGATGCTTCTAGGTCATCCCAGCCCTGCTGCCGACTTTAATCTCTCCCAGTTGGTGTGCTCTGCTTCACCATCTGTTAGGGTAGCCCTCCTGGGGGGTCAGAGCCCAGTCAGGGCTGAGACAAACCCCCCCCCCCCACTGGCAGTAGACCATCTTGATACAGTCACAGATCCACCACTTGGCTAATAGTGGTTCTTGTTCTTTTTGTTGCAAGCAGTGGTAAATGCTGCATCCTATGTGTTCTGACGTGATGTTTCAAGGTGCACGGTATTTTTTTTATCTTTTTTCCCCCGTTCATTCTAATGGTGATGAGATCTTGTGCTGGTGTAGCCCCCCCCCCCCACTGTGCTATGGCCAGTTCTATCTCCATTTTAATGAGCCTCCTCTCACGTCGGTCTCCCTTCAGGCAAAAGAGATCTTGACGAAGGAGTCCAACGTTCAGGAGGTGCGATGTCCCGTCACCGTATGTGGGGATGTCCACGGGCAGTTCCATGACCTTATGGAGCTCTTCAGAATCGGAGGGAAGTCGCCAGATACAAATTACCTCTTCATGGGAGACTATGTGGACAGAGGGTATTACTCTGTAGAAACTGTAACTCTATTGGTCGCCCTTAAGGTAAGGATATACCCCTTCAGTCACGGGTTTGAGTGGGTTAATGGCCAAGGGTTTGATGTCAGTTCCAGAAGACAAATCCTTATGTGATCAGCTCCTCTTATTTTAGTGTCTGATTAATTTCCTTGGCAGACCTCGTCCTCATGCTATTTTGGATGTCTTAGCCCTTTACCATCGATATGTGTTGTGTTGACTGTTTTGTATTTCCTGTTAGCCTTTAAGACGGTGACAGTTTGGCATTAATAAAAGCGTTTCACAGGAATACGTTTTTGGAGCATAACTCTTTGATCACTCTTGGTTTGATGGAGTCACCGGTCTCTCCCAGGTTCGGTTTCGGGAACGCATCACAATTCTGCGGGGGAACCACGAAAGCAGGCAGATCACACAAGTGTATGGATTTTACGACGAGTGCCTACGGAAATACGGCAACGCGAACGTCTGGAAGTACTTTACCGACCTTTTCGATTACCTTCCCTTAACTGCCTTGGTAGACGGTCAGGTAAGACATCTGCGGTGTTGACTGGGATAATGAACTTTGCAGTTTGTGGCCACCTGCTGCCTCTGTTGGTAAAGGCTTATGTGATGTGACTGTTTGTTTTTCTAGATATTCTGTCTTCACGGTGGTTTGTCACCGTCAATAGATACACTGGATCACATCCGAGCGCTGGACCGCTTGCAGGAAGTTCCACATGAGGTAAGGGGTCCTGGCAGGTTAAAGTGGACACATTCAGGCTCAGTAGCTTGCTATGTCCTGTGACTGAGCCCTGTGTGTGTGGTTCTCCCCCCCCCTCTTCAGGGACCTATGTGTGACCTCCTTTGGTCAGACCCAGATGACCGTGGGGGCTGGGGTATCTCCCCCCGGGGAGCTGGCTACACCTTCGGACAGGACATCTCGGAAACGTTTAACCACGCCAACGGCCTCACCCTGGTGTCCAGAGCTCACCAGCTGGTGATGGAGGTGAGATGCTATGTGATGTGCTACCCCATTGTGTGGAGTGAGTAAGAGAAGGGAACGTGAGCTCAGGATGTGGGTGGCAGCTGTCAAAATGGAATGGCCCTGCATTATTACTGAAGACTGCTGCATTAGGCATTTGCTGCTTTTCTTCAGCTACCCCCTTCCCATAATAATAGTAATGGGTGTTATTTATGACCTGCCCAATAGTGACGTTTAGCAAGATAAAAGTGGATATGCTGAATGATATCATGCTTACAAAAAGGTGCTGTAAATCCCTCCTAAAGGGAAAGATCACAAGTGCTGTAGTACCACAGACCACACACTGGTTTACTTAAGCACTATGCCATCAGCAGTCAGGCACTGCACAAAGGCACATGGTTTCGCTCTGTGGAGATGCAAGAGAAAGCTGTGTGGTTGACAGTCGGCCTCAGGTTATATTTTTACTTTGTCCTAATGAAAACTTCTCTTGCAGGGTTACAACTGGTGCCATGATCGCAACGTGGTAACAATTTTTAGTGCACCAAATTACTGCTATCGCTGTGGGAATCAGGCAGCTATCATGGAACTTGATGATACTCTAAAGTACTCTTTGTAAGTAAATATTTTTTTTTTTTTTTTTCTTTGGCCAGAGTAACATCTGGCTATAGGTGCAACAGTAGTGAATTCCTTAGGAGGACCTGCTCTTGTACTTAATCTGAATTGCTTCAGTGAAAACACCCAACAGATTTGGAGTTTGAATTGATATTAAGTTGAATCTTAATAGTTTAAATTCTCACACACGTTTTCACTTGAGGCACATCTCCACCGTTGACATGATCTTATCTTTACTTGTCCAGCCTCCAGTTTGACCCGGCGCCTCGCAGAGGGGAGCCCCATGTGACTCGTCGCACTCCAGACTACTTCCTGTAGAACATTTCTGTACAGTATCCTCGCGACTTAATATTCGGTCAACTTAACAAATGAGGGGGTGGGGCCAAGGGTCTGGGGATGATGGCAAAAAGACTCCAGCCCGTTGAGAGAAACGACTATTTGAGAAGTGACACCACATGCGAACACGGACCAAAAGGTGTGCCATATACCGAACGAAATGATAAGGCTCTGTTGGAGACCGTGAACAGTGAAATCCTCGATGCATGTTTAACATTTAAGCTGCCATGTTTTCTTTTGTAACTTACAAAATTTTACACATCCAATATTTACGGAAGTATGCTATGCTATAGCCAGTTAGAATTCTATAGTCATGCTGGTAAAAATTCCCAGGTGCTGTTTAATGTGTTGTGACATCAGAAGGCCGTGTACATAATATATTAAAAGAAAAAACTGTTGAAACACGCTGGGGAAAAGTCGACAGCAGCTGTGTGCTGTGGTTATAAAACGAACCCATAAATCATCCATGCAGCGAATGCTGTAAAAGGAGGACATGAACGTGCGTTAAAATCCTTAAGTTTCGCAGAAGCTGGGGGGGGTGGGATTTTTCCTCAATTTCAGGAAGGTGTTGTCTATGCTTTTTACGTTTCTTGTGACATTCAGTAGTTGACTCAAGTGCTATAATTTTCCTTTTTTCCCCTCCTTTCTGTACTTCTGTTCCACACGTCGACAAAACGTTTGACATCATCCATTTGTATAAGGAAGACAACATATCCCGATGTGAAAAATGGGTCACACTAACTCTTCAGAGGTTTACTTATACCTAGGACTCCAGTTGAATAATAAAGATGGAAGTTGCTCCTTCACATGCTCAGTTGTGTGTTTGTATTCCCTATGGGGGATGATTTCTGCCGGTAAGATGCACATTCGGAAAGGGGACTTGCACGCGGAACATTCACGTTCGGTATGAAGATCCGCTTTCGGAAGGTTGGCATTTGTATACCGGGTTGCTATGGATACTGAAGGAAGCCCAAAATTCGTCACACGCGTTAATGCGCATGTTCCACGTGCATGTCTTCCTTCCGAATGTGCATCTTAACGGCGGGAATCACCCCCCCCATATAAAAACTTGTTTGTGTATTGCAAAAAGTGCCACATTCAGTTGTAAACTGGGTGCAAAGGAGAAAATGTGTTTATAGTTTTGGAGACACGAGCTGAGGTTTTGCTCTTTGAGTGTCAGTTTCAGTAGTTAACTACAGCTGAAGTGGTAAGGGAGACAGCTAGAAAGGGGCTCGCTGTGACAGCTGGTCGGAGGAGGGAAACCCGGTGGAGGAATGAGAAAGTACAGGAGAGTAGGCAGAGGAAGAGGATGGCGAAGAAG